>BROG01000131.1:950000-1047500 GCA_030159075.1 Atrina japonica | reverse complement strand
CGAGCAATGCCAACCGTCCCAAAAAGACACTAGCAAGACACATGTCACACCTTCACAGGGTGTTCCTGGAAATACTTTGTAAGCTAATTGATAGTGGCGAAAGGAGAGTCTATTGCATATTCAAATAACTAGAACTTGTGGATAAGGGAATGATACCCCGACAGAAAGCCATAGGCCCTCCAGGTATAGTGTTATGGAGGATATCTCTATATCTTCCAAGGACCATCGCTGGAGCTAGCGAAAGCCATCTGGAAACTACCAACATGAAAAAGGATGCCCTCAACACAGTCAAGACCAAATTCAGATTAGAATTTTGGGACGAATGGATAATGTGCAGATAGACTAGCCTTGGTAACAGCAGAGATGAGACGATACAAGATTCATGTGCTGTATGTCAGTGAAAGAAGATGGACTAAATCATACATGATCAGACCTAATTCAGGAGAGACTGCTTTACTCGGGACATCATCATGAAAGTAAAGTATCGTATTAAAGAAAGGAGTAGCCAGTGCTACACTACAATGAATGATTCAGAAATGATTGAAGAAATGAAAGATGCATTTTATGAAAACTTCAATGTGAGATATAAACAAAACACCAGAACATAATATGAAATATGAATACCAAAGTAGAAAAAAGTAACAAACTCTTTGATAGAGAGTGGAAGAGCATGACTGCGGTAGCATGGACGAGAACGGAGAAGGACTTACAGAGCACTGTACCACCAATAACTAATAGTCTTTGAGGTACCAATAATCCTTGTCCCCCCTGGGGAAATTTTTAAGGTTATGATTATCTGAAAGCTTATGAAAATACCACAAAATGAGCCATGTTAGCACTCTGACCGTTGGGGCGTTTAGGAGTTTTGGGGTAAAAACCATAGAAAGTTAACAAATTATTGCTGAAAACTGGAAAACCTCAATTACGGCCTCTGTTTGCAATGGAAGTACAAGTTGTAGTGTAGATATGCTTAATGACAAATATGGACCCATTACCCATACAATCATTATTTATCAAATTTTGTGTTTTGGGGTAAAAATATCAATTTTTAAACAGAAATATGTGTAAAAAGTACTATACTTTAAGTCACTTATAACCCATGTTTTTCCCAATTTGTGTTTTGGAGGATAGGTTTTCCAGAAAGCCTATCAAAAATGTTACAAATTGAGCTTTGTTAGCAATCTGGCGACTTAGGGGTTTTGGGGTAAGAAATCCCTGAAAATTGGAAACATACAATTAATTCTTCATTTAAGTTTTTTTTGCAATAAGTAATAATTGTATACAAAATAACAAGGAAAATATGTGGAAAAGTTATATCTATTGACATTGCTATAAAAGATAAGACATAATATTTCAAGGATATTTTGAACAGTCCTCCTCCCACATAAGAGTATAATATTTCACAATCCAGATTTTGACCAGGAGATTGATACAGAACCACCATTATTTACCAGCAATCAAGAGCCTTTAGAATGGGGAGGCACCAGGAAGCGAACAAATAAGCAGTTTGTGCTTACATACCTGCTGAAAGACCACTTGAGCATGACTGCATGGATAACACAGAGGCGATGTTCCTGTGTGCGTCTTCACGTACAACAATGCATACATGTATTTGTCTGAAAAATAGAATGTGATCTGGTTTATATTTCCTGACTGAAGTGGGCACAAGAGAAAATAAAGTTGAATAGAATACACATCCGGCAAAAGTATTACAAACTGACATGCGTATATATGTTCTACATGAGGTACAAAGAGGAAATTAGATACATAATTTTGTTTATGTTATTTGATGAGTTGACTGCATTAAAATCAGATAACCTCACATGATCATTCAGGGATTAATCATCAATATGCGGGTCCCGTAAAAGGCCCCAATCCCAATGTAAAATCTGCTGTTGTTTCCCAATTTTAAGCAAATATTTTCCAATAAGGTTCACTCTGTCATTCACATTCGGTATTAAACAATGAATATGAGAATTTAGTACATGTATGAACTGCACTTCCAAGTTTTCAGATGAAAATCATGTTGTCAGTTTAAAATTTGGGGCTAAATGGGTCACAAGTTCTGTGTCTTTATTCTTATGAATTAAATGACCATAGTTATTTTTTCCCCATTCGCCCCATTGCAATGTAACATTATCTATAGATAACAAAACAGCTGACCTGAATTAAAATCGAAACTAGAAAATACTGTACAAATGGAATAAACGTGCAGGTTGAAATTATAATGTAGATAATGACAGAATTAAAGTAATTCTTATTCATAGTACTACCACATATATATATGTATGTATATATGTATATATATATATATATATATATATATATATATATATATATATATATATATATATATATATATATGTGTGTGTGTGTGTGTGTGTGTGTGTGTGTGTGTGTGTGTGTGTGTGTTTTGTTCCACATTCAACACTTTTTCACTGCGTCATATGGTGGTGGCCACCTTTTTATATTAATGAGGGAGGAGAGTTCCCAATACATAGTACATGGAAAGAGACCACCGACCTTCGGCAAGTTTGTTTGTTTATTGTTATTTAACGTCCCACTCAAGAATATTTCACTCATATGGAGAAAAATACGATTCTGTCGGACAGTAGTAGTATTGACGTTGACCTGGTTACGTCTAACATATTTTATGTTGTATTAATGAAAGAAACATGTTAAACTAGTTTTTCACACATTTTTATTTTGTTATATCTATTTATTTATGCCAAAATATAATATAGGATACCCTCAGCTAGGCTACTGTTTTGCTAAATAGAGCTTTGTATTCTATAAATTATGCTTATTTTGAAGAAAAGTCATTGTATTGACCAAATAAATCAGTTTTGTACCTGTCAATGACCCAATTTATATTAATATGTAAAATTTGATAGTGGCATATATGAATTCATTGATTTCCTTTCAGTAAAATTTTATAAGGGTATTACACATCATTGTCATATCAATGTCAAAAAATTTTTAAAATATGTAGTATGGAGAGCACCTGTCTTTTTTTTAATTAGTACGTTTTCGGGTGTAACAAAGAATTCTGAGGGGTGTACAGATACATCCATGAGAATTCCTTAATAGGGGATCAAACAAGTGAATAACTCGATAACTGAGTTACCAAAGAAATGGACAAATGTGAGGAAAGACTGAAGCAAAATATGCAAAGTTACAAAATTAGATCAGCTTAACGAGTCAAAACACTTTAACATTTTACGCTAAAATAAATCGTTAAATTCAAATGAATTTAAAATGACAAAAATGAAAATTATACAAATGACAGCATTTAAGTGAGTTCTATATGCCATAAGTTCGTACCTGATACAGCAATGGGATGCAAATCTTACAACGAAAGATCGGATGAGACAGTAAAAACTGGAGGTCCAGTGTCACATTAGGTGTCGGCACGTTAAAGAACCCTCACTGCTCAATGGCCGTAAGTGCCGAGCATAGGCCAAAATTTGAAGCCCTTCACCGGCATTTGGTGACGTCTCCATACAACGAAAGAACAATGGCGGTTCCGACATGTAATCAATTCGTACTAGAATCACATAGTGAAAAGGTTTCAGACCATTCATTTTGGTGAAGTCATTTAATTTATTGATGCCTTAGAACCTGGGTGACTGTAACCTGTGCATTCACAGTAAATTTACTCTGAATACGATACCATCATGATGCTGAAGTTTCTTGTGGACCACATCTTCGTGGTGTTTGCAGAAAATGGTTTCCAGCAATACGTCGGCATTCCAATGGGTACAAATTGTACCTCTCCCCTGGCTGACATTTTTTTTGTATTCGTGTAAAGCGGAATTTATACAGTCTCTGCTCGCAACAGGAAAGTAACAATTAGTATCTCGGTTCAATTTAACCTACAGGTACATCGACGACATCCTGTATAAATAATTCGGAATTTCATAATGACTTTGGTCAGATGTAACCTGTTCAGTTTGAGATATATGAGACGACAGAGAGCAACACATTTGCTTCGTATCTATATTCACTCTGTCGATTGGGAAGGACAGTCAAATTCACACCTCCCTTTATGACAAATGCGACGATTTCAACTTCCGTACCATGAACTCCCCGTTCCTGTGCAGTAATATCCCGTCTTCTCCTGCGTATGGCGTTTTCACTTGACAACTCATACCTTATGCCAGGCCATGATACATTCTTATGAATGTTTTATCGTGAGAGCCAATAAACTACTCGCACAGGGTTACGTTGTCGAATGCTTGAAATCGTCAATGAGGAAGTTGTGTGGTCGGGGATCTTGTGAAACAATTTGAATCCCTTTTCAGTTAGATAGTATTCTGGAGCTCAATCATATAAGTGACTCCCTTTCGCCAATCATATCTTAAACGATGATGACATTTTCACCGAGATTGAGCTTTTCACTGAACTCGAGATGTTTCCATGTAACATTTGCGACGGGTGTGGCATTTTGTTACATCTAACTTGTCGCATTTTAATGGACTTAGAGTTTCGATTATTCATTGGTACTTCTTCATTTTTCTTCCAAGTCATTCCAATTTTGGTTTTGGTCAATAATCACGATTGTAATAACCTCCTATTAATGACATTCAAGGTTGAAATGGTCACCTACAGGTTCATTGCGTTTTCTAATTTTAATGGTAGATCCGTCTTCGAAGGTCCCCTGTTTCAACAACATATTGTTTCTGACAAACTTTGAAAGTGATGAGATGGATGTAGTTGTTGGTGCCTACTGTTGCATGATGTATTTTGTAAAATTGCGTCCTGTAGCAGTACTGCAAAACTACCATTATATCTGCTGTGCTTACAACGTTGTATTATGGTCATGAGGAATCATGTATGCATCTTATGTAACTCAAGGTCAGTCAAGGCCACTACATATAAGCCAACAGGTAACAGCACAACACTTCAACCAGTACTTGAAATTGCTAATTAGCAACTAACAAAGGGGATTATTCGACTACTAGTAATTATTTTAATCAAAAGAAAAACACAATGATCTTTAAAATTCTGTTAAGTATACCTCTCTGCACGGAATTAATTTTCAGTGAAAAGTCGCATATTGTAAAATGTCCAAATGTTAATTTCCAACCATCTTCTCTTTCTACAAACCCGTTTGCAACATGAATCAAGTCTGTTTCATCCAGTCTGTCTTTGTGGACATACAGCATAACTTCCTTTTAACAAAACTTTGTTTTAGCACCGTCTTTGTTAAAGTTAATGCGCTGTATAAATTGTCTTATCTGGAAAACGTTTTTCATCAAAAAAGAAACTTTCAAGTTGGACTGATATATTGCTTTGTCATTGATCTGACTGAAATGGAACTTTGGAAGAGGTATCCGCGGCTGAGTGATTAGACTAAAGCATCACGCTTTGAACCATAAAAATCTCTTCATTTTTCGTATTTAAGGGGAATGTTTCAAAGAGTTTACAGAATTTTCCGCGAGTTTTAACTCTTTTATTACTGGCCCCACTGCCCTATTCACTCGATTGTTATAACATAGTTCACATCGGTGTGGTGTGACCTGTCATCAAGGGATACTTACTCCTCCATGGCACCTGATACAACCTCAAGGTTTTCAGAGGTCCTTGAATGTTCACCGGATTTGTATACTTTATTTGTCTTCTGTATGAAGATTAATACCTTGGTATCTGTGATTTTTATTTTCGTCCTCAGTAACATACCCGAATAATTCAGTCGTTATATTCTACTAACTACGATCAATTCAAACAGAAGAGCCGTAAATAAGGGGTGGTATACTCTGAATTCAATACACACCAAGTTTCGCAATTTAAATGTAGGTAAGAGTGTGCTGTGGACAAAGGACAATCACTCTGTAAAAAAACTAAGGAAATACAGTTCCTGAATTCAGTACACTGCAAAACGCTTTAACGGTACGACTGATATGGTTACAGAACTCAGTAAATATTCTCAACTCAATTCATTTGTCATGATTTGGGGGTGTAAATATATAAAATGTATGCTGCCATTGGACAATTGTGCAAGTTTACTATACAATATAATTATAAGTTATGATGAGAAGCATTGCCGTCTGAAAATAACTTTAGGAACAAATCTTTAGTACCATAATAAATGTAATTTTATGGAAAATCACAAATTCTTTTATGTGGATGAGAAAGAAACCTGTTTTCTCAACAATTGATATACCGTAACCAAAATGTATCGTAACTATTGTGTGTGCTTTAATTTCATGGGGAGAAAGTTTCGCGTTTTTCTGAAAGGAATTTATGTACAGGTATTAAACTTCGCGCAAGACCGTATTCAAAACAGAAGTGTAATACGAGTTGAAGTAAAGCTTGAAAAGATCTTGTGGTTTGTGTTTTCAAAATTTGAGTTATTACAAGGCTAGATATGAACGAATTTTGATCGGTAAGGTATTGTCGTTGTGATACTTCATCAGTATAAGGTATTATATTCACAGGTATTTTATTTTGCAGTACTTTCTTTGGCGACGAATGTAGCGAAATTAAATTTCCTGCAAATAAAAGAAAGTATACAGTATGCAGCATCATTTATGATAAAGAAATATGGAAGAAAGAATATTCCGAAATTTAAATTCATATATCAGACATTTAAATTTTAACATGATCATGTTTTCAATTTTCAATCACGAGTTTCGTGATAATATGTGTATGTTGCATTTCCGTTTGGGGTTAAAATATATACAGCAACTCCGTTTCCCGTTCCCAGATTAACTAAACAGAGACTTGTGTATCGTGTGGTCTGATTACTCATTTAAACTATATCCGGATACCTCGAGAGATAACTAAGCTATTATTGTATGAGGATATAAAGGTTGATATAAAATGATAACGAGGTTAGTACAAGTATTGACTTTTTCTGTCCTTCATGAATAAAAAAAGAAAAGAATACACGTCTTTTGCTGTGTGATGAGTGACTAGTATGGAGTATATAATCCCTGTAGCTGTAAGATGATTTACCGCTGGCGTTATACGTTGTACTGAATGACGAAGCAATCAATAAAAAGCTTTTTGGTAAATTTTTGCAAATTAATCGAGATATCTCGACCATGTTTCATCTCATATAAAATCTCAGATACCAAAGAATAAATCTTCAGGATGTCCGGGATACTTATACAAACCTGATGAATATTGGTCAAAAGCAGACCTCTAGAAATCCAGAAGTGGGAGTAGAATTTAAATCAAAAACTGTAATTTATTTTACTAAATTTTCACCATCTATCTATATGATCGATAGTGAACCATACTCAAACATCATTAAAGGGCACTAGGTGTGTTCACAAAAAATCTAGTTTTTCTTACTTTTATTACAAGAAAGAGCTATACATAGGCAAAAAAAAATCTATATTCCTATATATTTTGAGAAAACAAGGTCAGGTCTAATTGGTATGCATAAATGAATAGTAAAATTATATTAATCAATTGCAAGTAAATAATAGGCAAACTGGATTTATCGAGCAATTTTCACAAAATATATAGGAATTCAAGAATTTTTATGCCTGTGTATATCTCTTTTTGGTTATTGTAATTCTAAGCCGTAAATAGGAAAGAAAATGTTTTGAAAAAAAACCCACAGCTATTGCCCCTTTAATCATCGTATAAAATTTCTCACAATAAACAACCGATCTCCGATCGATCCCGTATTCTGATATGTCGCATAGAAAATAGAGGCGATGAGATGTTTTAATTAGGCGGAATTTCTCCTAGTCTGAAAATGACAATTGTGCAGACTTTACGAGAAAATGTTTATAAACAACTGTCTCTAGAGACTAACAACTTTGTTTTTAATTCAGACAGAGTAATCAATAATGCAAATCCCCCCGTTTTGCCTATCAGTATTATTGCCTTTTTGAACAAGAAGACCCGTTTCTACAGTTAAACAATGGGAGGAGAGTATCTTATGCTGATTTTATGACTGTAAGTTTTTTTATTAATAAAAGGAAATGGCGGATGGGGCTACACCTGGAACACCTTGCATCAACTCATCAGAGTAAGATGGAGAGGAATTGTCTGTGGCTTATGCTCCACAAGGGAGTAACAAAAGCTCAAGTCAAAGTAAGCCATACATCATTGCATTTGATGTCGAATTTTTGCCCCGAAAATACTTTTTATAATAATCTAAACGCACTTTCTCCAATTCTGGAGCCGTATGCAAGCTCTATACCACTGTATCATTTGTTAATTTTTCACCTTCAAATTGAAAAGTGAAGATTAGTTGCGTGATCACTTTTTAGTTTATTATTATAGGTTAGCAAATGTCATTTGTACATGCATAGTGTTCTGGTATTGCCCATAACAATATTAGCGTTTAACTAAATTAGGTATATTTTTACAGGTTAGCGGCAGGTAATTAGAGACATTGAAAACTGGCCTAGTTTACGGTTTATTTTATTTGCCTGCCACCATTGTTATGGAAACCACAACGAAGTCATTAGTTGTGTGAAATTTAGCATACAATAACAGAAATCATTTTCATTTCCCCCAAGCACGGTTGTCTGGAATTGTTAGCACTGATACCAACTACTTAAAGTATTTGTATTATTTATTTGTATTTGCTTACACATCATGAGCCAATACCTCTTTCAGTACAGGACTAGAGTTTATAAAATTAAAAATTGGTACAAAATTGAATAGTCATAAAACCAAACTTATTATGAGATCCGCAAAGATGCAAAAAATGTTTTGATTTTAAACAATTACTCTTTTTATTTGTTTTACACGTAACTAGAACATTATTTGAAATATCATGATATAAATTATCTCTTAAATTTTCTATCAAGACAATTCTACAATAGACTATGGCTGAAACTCACCCAGGTGTACATGGGAAAACATGTTTGCTAGGTAATACAGGTATTTTCAAAATATTGGCTAAAGGAAAATAAACGGTATAAATGTACCTATATGGCGTCCATGAAGTGCTTACAAGTGGTACTAGACAGCGTCATTTGCTAATTTTGTCTCCTGGACATCCTGAAGATTAATACTTTTGGTACATCTATGTGTGACTTTTATATTTTAAATTGAAAAATTATACTAAAACTTGCCTGTTGATTTCTAGATGTTGTTCAAATCATGAAAGCAAAAAAGTTATCTGACTTAAGTTTTGTAACACCATAATCAACAAAACCATCAGGGTACGTGTAGCTAATTTACAATGTACCAGTAGGTTATTCATGTTTTTTATTCTTTACGCTCACACGGTGATGCAGGCTTTCTACTGTTCCTATTTTTTCCTACTTTTTCCTACTTTTCCTACTTTTTTATTTTGATCCTTTTTTTCCTACTTATTCAGAAAATCCTCCTACTATTCCTACTTTTTAATCACAAATGAAAAAAAATAATAATGAGAAATAAGAAAGCAATACAGTTGATAGAGTCAAAGAGAATGTTAGAAATATGAAATAAACTAGAAATACATAATAAATCAGACTGAATGATTTATAATAATGTTAATCTAAGACTGTCAGTTAGTTCATTAATAGATACAGAACAGCAATTATTTTGTTAATAGAAGACTGAAGTCATCCTGATGAGACTGTTGACTGAGCTAGTGTGAACCTGTAAAGAGTTTTCCTCACTGTCCAGATTTCTTGGAAGGTAAGATGAGCCTTAATTTGGGAAAAAAGTCTTCCTTATGTTGTATATCTCTACTAAATCTGTACACTGCAGCACATGATTACTAAATAACACATATTGTTCATTTACATGTTTACTTGAATGTACAGGTGGTACTTGTTACATTTTGTATAGACATGCTTTCCCAATGATGTTCTCACTGAGGGAATATGTTTTTTCCAAGATTATTATCAGTCTCCTAACACTGAAAGTTTTATCTCTGTCCAGTTGTTTATCTGTCCTTCTGAACATTGAAATATTTGATTCAAATTCGGGGCACTTTTGAATGTAGAAGAGATGCAAATCATAGTAGTTGCCATTGTAAACTTATTTTGGCCAGAGAGGGGATGTATTGCATCAGCAACACCTGTAGAATCCCTATCCCTAATTTTATTTTGTCATTTGACTAGTTTGTGCTGATGGAATGATTTTTTTTAATCTTGGAAAACACACTGGTGGTGATTTGAATGCAGATCACGTATATATTTATACCACTGTATTCTAATTCACTGCCTTTGTTAAAATTTGGATGGGTAAAATTATATTTCTCATGTTGCTTCATCCATCATCTCTATTTAAATGTTGCTTTTACTCAATTTTTCCTCTTTCTTATGCAAATTTGTAGGGAAACTTGTCCTATGTGTTTTGTCCATCATGTTGTAGACTTTTTCTCTCTTTCTGCTTCTAATGATAGGCATGTGTGAGCCTTTATATTACTGGCTATGTAAGTTACATTCTGTTTCTACCATATCATGTTTGGTAAAACCACAAAATTATTGAATTGAACTCAGACAGTATTTATACAGTGCAGTATGATGAAACAGGGAATGCTCAGAATAAAAAACAGTGTGATGTATTGGTGAGATTTTGGAATGGAGAGAGGGGAGAGGTGTCAACAATGTTCCTTAAGAATTTGCTTTTTGCATATGCCAAGGGAAAAGATGTGGGACAAGCTCTTCTGGATACACTTTCAGCCGAGAACATGTCTTTGGGGAAACTATTATTTTTAGGAAGTGATGGACCTAATGTAAATAAAACAATTTGGACATATATCAATGATAAAAAAAAATTCTTGGATACAGTAAACTGGTTGAATTCATACCATGCACAATACATGTAGTACACAACTCCTTCAGAAAAGGATTGAATGTCTTTGGTGAAGATGCAGAGGAATTGGCAATAGACTTGTTCCTTTGGTTTAAAACACATGGATGCCAAAGGGAAGATTATAGTTCAACTCTAGAAGACCTAGGCATGGATGATGAGATGTTTATAAGACACGTTGAATGCAGGTGGCTGACGCTGCTTCCAGCACTTGAGAGAGTAGAGTGTCACTGGGAGGCTGCAAAACAATACTTCCTAAAAGATTTACCCAGAGCAAGTAGGGAGGACAGAACAGATAAAATTCTTTCCAAAAACACTAGATACCAACGCATTTGTGAAAAGTTGAGATCTCCATCTATTTTAGCTGAGGTGCAATTTCTTGCCAGTACTGCCCCACTCTTTACCAGCTTCTTAACATAGCTCCAGAAACAGGAACCACTTATTCACCTATTGTATGAGGAGTCAGCTCAACTTCTACAGAAATTTATGCTCAGATTCATGAAACAAGAAACCGTTAAAAGTGCAAGTGGATCAAATTTATCCAAAGTTGATATCAAAGATGTAAAGAACTGTTTGAACTTAAGTGATATGGAAATTGGTGGAGGAACACACTCAACAGTGTCTAAATTGGAGTCTGCAAAACAAAGGGAGATAATTCTTTACAACATTAGAAAGTTTTATCAAGAAGTGGTTACTTACTTGTCAAAGAATTTACCAATCAATGTACCTGTTGTGAAATATTCTTAGTGTCTTCACCCTGATATTAGAGAACACAAGGACTCCTATAAGTATTTCAATAAGCGAGTGCAAAGTCTCCCACTCATTCAAACAGAAGAGTTGTCTTTAGTTTGTGATGAGTGGAAAATGTACATGTCTGAAAAGACCCCAGAAAGTGAAATCTGTGGTGAGAAGAATCAACCAAGAAGGGTTTTGGAATTATGTGTTTTGCTAAAAGAATGCAAGTGGAAACCTGAAATATTCATTTCTCAAAAACACTATAACAGCATACCTATGTCTAAGTCATGGGAATGCTGATGTAGAGAGAAGCCTTTCTGTTAACAAAAAGGTTCTGACAGCAGATAGGACTCTTATGTCAGAAGGGAATCTGAATGGTTTGAGAATTACTAGAGATGCTGTAAACTTTTATGGTGGCTCAGCTATAAATGTGCCTATTACACACAGTATGGAAAGTGTTGCAAATGCTCATGCAAAGTACCTGAGGAGATTAGAGGAAGAGAAGAGACAACATAAAAGGAAAGAAGACGGAGAGATGATGGAACAAAAAGAAAAGGTAAAGAAGATCAATGAGGAAAGAAAGAGAAAGATACATGAAAGGGAAAAAGAAATGAAGTAGACTGAAGAGGAACTGAAGGAAGAACTTTCAAAGACCACAAATATTTTTTGAAGAAGCCAATAATAGATTAACACAAGCAATTAAAAAAGATTTTGCAGAGCTTAATATAGCTCAAGGGATACTAGAAATTGTTAAGAACGAATTGGAAAAGGCATCTGCAGCCCTGGAAAAATCAAGGGGACAAAGATCTGACATAGAAGTAAAAAGGAAGAGACTTATGGATAGTTATTTGGCTGCAGGGAGTGAAAAACCAAAGAATAAATAAGCTTTTATTGTGTTCAGTGAGCTTACTGTGTATCTGTCACATACTTTGCATGTGAAATGTGCTGCAGTGTGTTTATAACAAAAATTAAGAGTGCAGACTTTTCTTGTATCTTGTTACCTTTTAACTGTTTTGTCTACACTTGCAAACTAACATGTATAGAAATGCTGTATTGTAGTGTAAATTTATGTCATAGATTATGAATGTTTGGGATATTTCATACTTTGTTATGCTGTAGTAGTTTTACTGCATGTATACGTCAGCTTGCTTATGATATTTGCCAGGCATATAGTCTGCTAGATGCTTACATGTACCATTTCTTACAATACCACATCTTCTGCTCACTGTATAAAAATTAAGTATACACTGTTTGTAATTTTTATATTGACAATCTGAAATAGGTACGGAAACAGATAACAGATAGTTAAAGCAGTTTGTTCTAAAGTTGATTTGAATGTATCACTAAAGAAATAATTTTGTTTTAGGTGAACACTGCCAGTCTTCAGTTTTGTCAAGGTGGTTACAGTCAGAGAATGGTCACCTAAATCTGGTAAGTTTCCTACTTTTTCCCTTCAAATACCTACTTTTTCCTACTTTTTTCCTACTATTTTGAATAGATTACTCCTACTTTTTCCTACTTTTTTGTCATGATAGAGTAGAAAGCCTGGGTGATGTCAAAAGCCACGTTTACTTCACATCGTTCATAAATTTGATACAGTCACATGACAGAGGTTTATAGAACTAAAAAGTAAAATTTATCATCATTGATATAAACGGTCGAAGACTGGTTATAATTAGATCATGTAATCTGACGATTATTGTTACTTGAGTGTTAATGCCCATGGCTGAGTCTGAAAATGAATTACAACAAGAAAAATTTGATGCAAATCATCAATTCGCCGCCAAAGGTATTTCAAAGGAAGTTTGGGAATAAAGGAATGCAAGCTTTCAGTTACTTAATATCTATTACGACAAAAAGTCCCACCAGATAACATTTTTGTGAAAATAGAGTCAACAGAACTAATTTAACGGCGATTTCTCGTCAACTAACACCAAGTTCACAGACAGTAGTGAGAAATGGAGTGGTCATCATGTTCCTGGTCAAATTCATCCAGTGTAATCATTCATTTTAGTAGTGTTTATATAGCAATTGACATCAGCGATGTAGCAATGTCTATATATGTAAAAGTTTACAAAATGACAGTTGCAGTAATTTTCACTGTTCTGCATAATGGTTGTCAACAATGGTGAAGAACTTGGATTTTTTTTTAAGAAAATGTATTAAATATTAGTATATATCAAGAATATAAAAACATTTATGGAATAATTCAGAATTTTTTTTTTTAAAACAAGTCCATATTCCAGTCTGTTTCGTTCATTGTTGGTCTAGCCGGCTAGAGTGGTTCGATCTTGTTTAACATGATAATTCTGACTTTATCCATTATTACACAAAACTCGTGTTAAAAGTAACATTTTATTATATGTAGACTTTAACATGTACTACATGTACTACAGTTTTTATGTCGAAATAAAAGTAAAAATGGTGTCCGTCCGACCCGTTGTCACTTTGTTGTTCTCCCAATCATCAATATTTCATACGACACATTTCGTTTTCGGTGTTATATTTATTCCGTTTTGCACAAACGAAATCATTTTAAATGATAAAAAACATTTTGTTCCACATTTCCGTCGTCCACTAAACTTATATAATAGGATATCATGCTCTTATCAAAATCAAAAGCAATCACGTAATGATTGATCCCATCATTTCGACTAATGTCTCCCACTTATCGTTATTTCAAAAATACGAATCGCGGTATTATACCTTAATTGCATTAAAAAAAATTAGATGCTGATTATTTATGAAACAAACCAACATCACTTTCATATCTGAAATTTAATAGCGTTTTTGCCTCAAATAAAATTACTACTCAAATAAAATTACTACGTCATTACTTCCGCGTTCAAAGAAACTAACAGCTCCTTCCATATACTACTTCCTAACTTAATTTGAAATATATTCCTGGCGGCGAATAATGAAAGTTAAATGCCTTTTTTGACTTGAATGTTAATGACAGAGAATTGACATTGCTATACCGTGAAAGGATATTTAGATATGTATTATATTCATCTACACTGATAGATATAAAGAACATAATACGATCGAATTCAATGAAACAGGGATGCATGAATATCAATAAGATAAAAACTGAAGTTCATCCATGGACAGATATTTACATAGAAGTTACGCTTTATATATCGCTGCTTCATCTATGCAAATTATTTGAAACATGAAATATTATCCTTACCACATTGGCAGCCCTGTTAACATTCCACAATGTCATATATAGAATTCGCAACAAACGTTCAAAATATAGCGTAGCCTGAACATCATATTGCACATTTCGGGATGACCTACTTCATGCTTCTCCAATATGCTGTATGTAGAGTGCATCATGTTATATTGTACAAAGAAAGCTAAAACGCATAGCTGCAGCTCGATCGTTGGCGTATTGTAAAATCCGGAATGTAGTAACGGTAAAAACAACAATGTTGCCCAAGATCATGTAAAATATTGTAGTGCTATATTTCCTATATTCAGCAGTAACGTCAAGTAAATTTAGGTAACGGCTGAATGATTTCTCTTAAAGATCAACTGACATGGAGCAATAATACACATAAATATGAATCATTAGCTATGCACAGTAATGATGCATAATTTTTTATTCATCCGTTTTTATACAAACTATATTGTGAACATTACTTCCTACCGTCACGATGAATAGGAGAATAATACAATCCATTGTATCTGATTCATTTAAAATTTTCAGTAAGGCCATTCCAAGTTTTGGGTTTTTTTATGTTTAGCGTCCACCCTAAAGTAAAAAAACCATATCTTTCTATCAGGAAAAAAACACAAAATGTCAGAAAAAGCACAAGATATTTTTATGAGTACAAATGCAATTTTATGGATATTCAAGTATTTCCATATATGGTAACAAAGGAAAATAAATTACACTTATAAAAACCATATCTTTTATCATATACTAATAAATAACCTATGAAATTTTAATTTTTACAATGATGTAAACAATGTTCATGTTTAACTGTACACTTTAGGGCTATATTTCATATTATTTCCTTAGATGTTTGTGTTTTCTCTGTTTAATAATCTCAAAACCAATCCGTCCGCGGACGCTAAACAGAGAAAAAAACTTGGAATGGCCTAACTTAGTTGAGACCATTTGTGTATCCAATCTAACGAACTTGAAGTTTCTATTATCCAGTGGTATAATAAAATCCATATAACCTGGGATGTAAAGCCTTGTGAACCCTTTCTTGACCTGAACAAGTTTAAATATTAGGTAATGAAGCATATCATTAAAATTGCACTGACTTTAGTTATTGTTCCTACTTGTCACCATACATAAGACAGGATCCAATGAGAAACAAAACGTGCAGCTTGTCATAATCGAAAGGAAAGTAGAATCATCCGTATGATAATCAAAAGGTTACTCAGTCCATCCAAGTAATATGAATAGGATTGTAATTCTTCGTTTTTACTTCATATGTGACTGGGTAAACGAGTTCTTGGTCATTTAGCCTATATAAAATGTCAGTCATATTATATTTCAATTTTTGTCGGGTCATTTTGGAAAATTGAAATTTGAACTTTTTATAAGTTGAAAACATCCTGTAAAACTCGTCAGTATGAATGAAGAAGTGCCAATCAATAATCGAAGCTCAAGTCCATTAGAACACGACGAATTAGATGTGCAATGGTCTCAACATGAAGAGCAATCGCGAATCCAAAACGGGATAGGACCAGGTGTCCGGGAGGAGTCAGCTACCTCTGCTGGAATGTCACACACGTTGCAAATGTTCCATTGAAACCTTTCTAGTACGATGAATGGGTTAATTTCGGTGAAAAGGTCAAGCTTGGTGAACTATCTAAAAATATTGAGTTGGGGACTTCATAATGTTTAACCAGATCCCTGTATCGACCATTACACTTCTTAAACGACGATGTCAATCGTTCAACAACGTAACCTTGTGTGAGTAGTTTATTGGCGAGTCGTTTTGCTCTCAGAATAAAACATTCATAAGAAGAGTATAACGTATAAGTTGTAAAATGAAAACGCCATAGGCAGGAGAAGATGGAATATTACTACTTAGAAACGGGAATTCGTGATTTATAAAATGTGAACACAGGTACAGGACCATAAATGCTTTTGGATGTCAATATTGTTACGTATCGTACATGGTGAAAATATGTTACTAAAGTTGTTTGCTTTGCTGAATATAATCAAAAGAAATCTTAAATATCAGGCATTCATTTTCATTCTGGGAAGTATTCAATTATTCAAAGTGAATTTGATGTCAAATATATCCTTTATGCTACGGTCCTTGTTGTTACTCTATAAAAAGTAACACTAAGGATGGTGTAAGTGACGACATGGACAAAACAAATAATAAAGGCATAATACTGCCCTCTTAATTTAGAATCTCCGTGTAATTCCTTTCAGTGAGATTCATTCAGTTTTTTTTTGTTTTGTTTTGTTTTTTATTTATTTTTTGTTTGTTTTGTTTTTTTTTTTTTTTGCTTTTTTTTTTTCTTTTTTTTTTAACAATCTTGATTATCACTGTTATAACATAAACTTAATTGGGATAATGCTTCAAATGTAACAATTACGACACACATTAGTAACAACATGGATTTTGATAAGAATGAATGTAAATAATTCAGAAATGAAAAATATTACAGCATCTATTTTTTTTCCTCAAAAGTATTCCCCTAGTATGTTAAATGTTTATCGTCTGGATTCTCTATTCGAGTCACTGAAACCCCTAGATAACATGGTAACAGTAGGGGCATGAATAAGATACCTAATGGACAATGAAGGATTAATAATACTGAAATGCTTATTAGCTAATATTAGATAATGACTGACCAACTATTAGTGAAAATGATCATAGTTGTTAGATTATCCTAATTTCATTTATTTTGGATATGATATATATTTCATTCCATTATTCAAATGAAAGATGTTTTATGGCATATTATAGCAACAATCACTTTCGTCCTCATAATATATGCGAGTTGTATGCATAGAATTGAAAGACACTTGAAGATATGTAGCTTATTTTGGCATAAACCACTAAAAGAGGAGTGATGCTACAGCATGGAGAATATACATATCACCTATTAGGAATTATCCCGTGCAGCAGTCAATCTTGTCCCGTGCAGTAACTTAATACGTGGAATGAATTGGCTAAACAATCCCCCTTTGTTGAAAGTTTCAATCCAATGTAATGAAAAAGATCATGGCCCGAAGTCACCAAATTTACTCAGTACTCAAGCTCAACTATCTTTTCATGATTTTAAGGTAAAACACGTAATAACTAATTATTTGTATATTGACAGTATACAATTGTAAATAATGGTCAAAATTATTGTTAATTTGAAGAAAACTTCAGAAATATTTAAAAATAGTTTGAGTACGTACTCAAATTTTGAGTACCGTACTCAACGTATTTATTCCTTTTTACATGAAAATCATAAGTTTGACGCAAAAATTTATATGTGAATGATTAAAAATGATAATATGTTACCTAATTACTCAAACCCACAAATTTACAACCGATTATACAGTAAAAATACCGAAATAAAAGTTGAGCTTGAGTATTGAGTAAATTTGGTGACTTCGGGCCCAGTTCTGATAACCATGTTTGTTATACATTTTGTAAATTCAAGCAATACGAAGGGAGTGACAACAAATTATCCTTTCTTTTCCTTTGATACCATCAACGAGAGGGGATGGGTAAATCATTTCTTTTTCCGGAGGAAATTAAATGGCTTACCTACGTTTTCCCAGGGATATACAGTTATTTCCCCGGAGAAACTGTGGGGTGAAATAATTGGCTAGTCAAGTTAGAGGTGGAAAGAATGTGCTACTATACCAGATTCCAAACACATTGGACGGAAATATTAGGTCAATCAGGATGTTGATTATGACACGCCAAAGTTATATTAATGAGTTAAATCTAGCTTTTCTCTGTTACCAACATCAACTAGAGAGATCCTAGGTTTAAAACTAACGGCGGACATTTTCACCGAGCTTGATATTTTCACTAAACTTGAGTTTTCATGACACATTTGTCACGGGGTTGGCATGGAAACGGGGTACACTGATTCCTTCTGGATACCTGTCCCAATCCTCAAGCTGGCGATTCACAATTGTTCTGGACCCAGTTGCACAACAGGACCCAGTTGCAGAACAGGTCGTTAAATTTAACGTGACGTTAACCAATGTTAAACCAATCGGCTAACTGTACGTTAAATTTAACGATGCATTGTGCAACCGGGTCCTGATGACTTCATGCTGAGACCTTTGTTATCTATCTAATTTGTCGCATTTTAATGGAATTAGAGTTTCGAATATCAATTGGTATATTTTTTACTTTACCTAAAACCAGGTTTAACTGCACAAAAAACCTGTAAAACCTAGCCTTTCTTGAGAAAAACGAGCTTTAACTGCATCAATTTCAAAATAATGAGATTAATATCAATGTGATTTTGATGCAATTACATGTAAGTCTAGTTTGTTTCACTGAGTCTTGATTTTCTGCAGGTTAACATTGTTCTTTTCGAAACTACATTAAGTGGAGAAAAACTAATTTGACTCATTACTGTACATGTGCTTTTGGCATGCTATATCAGGTAAACCAGGTTTTTATCCATTGGGTCTAAACATATTTTTCTCCACTTTTAAAGTTTTTCTCCGTAAACCACATTAACTGTAGAAAAACAAAGTATAACAGTACCAAATTACAAACATGGGTTTAACATAGTTTAACTGAGAAAAACAAGGTTTAACTGCGCACAAATCACATTATTCAGTGTTAATGTCGTTTTGGAGCAGTTAAACCGAATATTTCGTAGTCAAATCTAGATTTTCTGTAACGCCAAAATCACATTAATTAGTTATACATGCATTTACTAGGTATAACTTAAAAAGAAAAGCTTAAAGTAAAATAAAGTTTAACTGATTTGTGTTATTTTGGCATGGCATAGTTGATAGTAATGACTATGTTCTCATTTTATAGTCCAGTTAACAATTTTGAATGAGTTTGAGGAATCCAAAGCAAGCTCAGATTACATATTGTCATAATACACTCTTTTTTATTCATTTAAGCTCTTCTGGTTTTCTCTTCTGATCAGTAATTAAGACATATCTAGTCCTTCCCCCATAAAAATGAAAAAAAAAGTCCACGTGTTACTTTCTAGTCATTGTCGTAACTTATTCTTATTTATTCATTAGTATTGTGATGAATACTAAATATATTTATTTTAAAGTATATTATCATTTTATATGGGCTTGAAAGTATTTTCCCCTTTTTTCTTATTTTTTTTCTTATTTCTTAATTGTCTCTAAATATGTCCTATATGTTACTTGTCTGTTTATCTTATTACTGTTTGAAATCTCAATGATATTTTGTTTGTATATATCATCGTATGTATCCAACTAAAGCATCTCTTATGGCTTTGAGTCAAGTGTTTTCTGTCCCACTATGTGGTAATTTTACTAAGAACTTTTTTCAGAATGAAACTTTTCACCATTTTTGTTTAAAATGTCATTGATGTTACTTTTTGCATCCACCCAGTTCTTTTTTATTCCCTTTTGTTACCGACCATATTTTTCCCCAAGAAAAAGCAGAATTGTATATTCTATGCAGAGTATTTTGCTTAAAAAACTTAATGCATTCATGGAAAATGAATATTTTATAAATAATTTTTTTCTTATGTGAGTTTAGTTCATTTATTTTGTCATCCATTGAAAATGTCATTTTTCCTCTAAATCACATAAATTTATGACTCAAACCACAATATACTGCATAATTTTCTATAAAATCCACCTGATGTTCATATTGCACATTATTTTGAGTGAAAATCAAATATCTTAGCAGAATGTAGAATGGTAACACCAGGGACATTAGTAGATTGCTCATCAATTGTGTTAATTAATATCAATTAAAGTTAACTAATTATAATTCTTAATGTCCGAATGTTGCGTAAGGTTCCTAAAAACATTCATTGTTTTAATTAAGTTAAAAATCCACTGAATTCTTCAACTTTTATTTTTGACAAATTCTTAATGTCCGAAAAGAATGACTTAAAAAAACATCAATGTTTGAGGACTATTACCTGTCACGTATACCGGTAAGCCGTTGCTATCTATTTTAGCAATATGCACTAAATGTCTCTGCAAAGAAAACACAAATCGAATACATGTAAAGTTTAAATGACATTTTTATTGCTTTAATGTTGTATATCGGAAATCGGTATAAGGGCATTTTCAACATGAAGAGCTACCGCTTTTATCGCATTAAAAATGCCCCTATACCAGTTGGTGCTGAGCTGATGAAGTCTAATTGACAGAAATGATTGTCTTGAGCATTATAACTTTGGTATTATGTTTATAATATTTACAACTGTTTTAATAATTATCTTACATTTCATTGTACTACTAGTAATGCCACATTTGTTTCACAAGTTGACATGCTGAGTAACTTACTTGATAGTCGTGGCTGTGATATGTTCTTAATTTTGAATTTACTATGTGGATGTAAATAAATGAACACCCACCCGGTAAATTCAGAAATTACAACATGGCAGCTAAATCACCAAGGCAGGTTTGTTACCACGGCTCGAAGTCTCTATGTTTACTCGGACTCAACTTTTATTTTATCATTTTGACTTCACAGTAATGTGTAATACTTTTCATTTATTTAATGTTGACTTGCCTTTTCGTTGGCGGTTGTTGGGACGTCTGTACCAATTGTGACGAGGATTCGTTCCTCACATATTTCATTTGGACTTGACTGTGGACTCACGATGGGTGTGACCGGTCGACAGGGGATGCATACTCCTCCATGGCACTTGGTCCCACCTCTTGGTTTCCAGAGGTCCGTGTTTGTCCATATTTGCCGGATTTGTTTCTGTGTCCTGGACACCCTTAGGATTTATACTTCGGTATCTGAGAATGTTTATATCATATACAAAATTTACGATTTTCCATAAAAATGAAAAAAAGACTATGGTACTAAAATTTGAGTATATTTATATCATTTTTGAACCATTGTTTTGGTATATATGAAGTTTTCTTCAGCTGAGCGAACTTATAAACTTTTCATTAATATTTATAGCTGTATGCCAAAACAAAATATATAAAAATCATCCAGTCAAGTTACAACATAAAATCTGTATTTTTGTCTTAAAATGTTAAAACTATGGAGTCTATATTTTACAGTAAATGTTGGCGTTTTTATTTTTCTGATTAGTAAATTGAAAAGGTTTTGATCTAGTGTCATGGTGATGATTTCATACATGCGATACGTATGCGAAATTCTATAGTATGTCTTTATTTTACCCGACACGGACGCCCCTAGATCTACTAATTAATCAATAATCTCCATAGAGAAAATCTAAAATTAGAAACCTGTTGAAAGCTTGTATGTAACGGTATAGTGATAATGTTTACATGATATAGGATTTGTACATTGTAATGTTTGTTTTTGGGTAATATACATTCCATGTACAGGAATATAGGCCTGCCGAGTTAAATTGGCACATGTTAAAACGAGTTTAAATTGAATCATAGCAGGGGTAACATATTTGGTTTTGCAACACAGATGATATTAGAACTACAGTAATACATGAAGTCACGTTTTACCTGTGCATTACCATTTTTGGAAAACAGAAAAATTATTGTTTTGGTTTTTGTCAGAAACCGATTTGCCACTTTACCTTGGTGACCAATACCAAAATAAACAGGTACATCCGGGTTTCTGTCAAAACCCAAATAATGTGTGTATCTTTTTCTCCAAAATTAGGGGTGTTAAGTAAAGAATTTTATTTCACTCTGATTTCTTTTATTACAGAAGCTCCAATATTTCATGCCGCAAACTATTTTGTCATCACTTGTTATAATTTCATTTACTAGATTCATGTTTGTAAACATGTGCCAATATACCTTGGTAGAACTATAGCGTAAGTATATAAGTCTAACAAATTAAAGTGGCACATCCAGGTTCTGTCAGAAACCAAAACAATACTACTGTATACTTACTGTGAGCAGTCCTGTATGTGAAACGATAGTTCTTAGCATAACTGTTGGTCTGGTAGGTGGGGTAATTTACACGAAAACCTCTTCATCGTATATCTAGTGTAAATTATCCCCGCGTGTAAATTAAAATAGGGTGTACAGATTAAACCTTTGTCTTTGTATAGAATCCATGCATTACTGTAGCTCTAATCTGGTTATACAGAGGTATTTTGTGTGCTGACTGGTTTGGATACATTTATAGAAGAGGTATGAGCAAAAATGAATCGTCACTGAAGTAAAAAGGAATAAGTGCCAATGGTTAATCGAAACTCAAAGTCCATGAAGAATAATTGCGAATCCCAAACAGGATAGGACCAAGTGTCAGCAGAAGGAATGTCAGCCTCTCGAGTTCAGCATCAGTTAGTTTTAGATATGGCAAAAAGGGAGTAACTGTATATGGTCATGCTCCAGAATACAATCTTTCACCATCAAGATCCCGTAATTGACGCTTTTCCCATAAATGTTTTACAAAACTTCAGGTCAATCCTCTGGGTCGAGTTGAAAGATCAATATTTTTGTGATAAAAAAATTTTCACTTGTCAACTCGTAGTATTCCGCACCAAAGGAAAATTATTCTCATATGTTTTCAAGTCATATGGCCAATATTCAGGGGCAAAACTAATTTTTTCATTTAATGTAATCTCTGGGCTCATTTTACCCTCCGCATTTGGGTCCATGCTCCCATGTTGTAATATTTTGCAATCTCATTAACTGAACACCAAGCATTCCTGAAAACAAATAAATACATTATATGAAGAAGTTGTCTGTTTTTCTTTCATGATTTTCATTCAGGGATTATTTACTAATATTGACCATGATATCCATATTTAAAATTTGGATCATTTCTTAATGAGCATGTTTAACAAGCTCACTTAAAAGTAAACCATGTCATTTTTTTATATCCAAATTGCTTCTATTGGTATTTACATACAACACAATTCAATAGACTTATTGTGTTCATTTATATAAAATATGTTATGTAATCATTTTCAGACATGTCCATGTTTTGTTTCATCCCTTAAAATGTAACTAATTAAATACAGAGGGCAGATTCCTAGTCAAATTGCTTTTAAAAGGATATGACATATTTATAGTTCTGTTTCAGATGAAAAACTAATTTTAATTATACTAAGTTTTGAAACCACGATGTTAAGTTCATGAAAACATGCAAAATGAATATTAGATGAGTTAATACAGAAAAAAATATAATTGATACGTTCTCTTAACAACGTGTGGAAATTCTTGTGTACAGACCAGGGGGGGGGGGGGGGGGGATTTAAATTAATTTTTATACTGTTTTCAGTGTATATGGCATGATGAAATATTTTACTGATGAGACCAGTTTAATACAATTTTCTTAAAAATGAGATGATACAGTACATATATACAGCTAAATACGGGTAAAATGACATGGTCCAATATGTAGATTTTGCCCTCAAAAGAAGAAAATCAACCAGTCTTTACCTCAAAAAGGTCTGATTTTAATTCAAATGAGTTAAAATTTACAATAAAAAACATCATTGCATAACCATAACTATATGATTTTTTATAAAAGAACATGTGCATGTTTGTAGGAGAGACAGTAGTTGATGGCTCAATATGCTCACACCTATTAAATTTGCACCTTGTGGACCCCCAACAGGTGCCCCAATAAAGTACATTCATTCAGCCTACATCAAATGTGCATTTCTCTATAGGACAGACACCACCAAATAATAGGCCTCAATGCTAATTTACAAAACTTCAGGTCACTGTCACTCCCATGTTTATTAAATCTGGGTCAAATAAGTACCCTGTGCTGAAAGGATCAATATTTTTGCATTTCTACTTCAAATTTTCACTTGCCCTGAAAATATCTATTCTCATATGACCCCTCCCTTTCAATTTTCATCCGTCAACGTAAAATATTCATGTATCTTTTTTTATCACCTTAATTTCACTTATTAATGGCAAAACTCCCGGGGCACCAAAATGTCTGCGCCCATGTTGTAAACAAAGCAGATAGACGATTTAAACGTTAAGTTACCCTGTGTGAGTAATTGGTAGTTCCCAAATAAAACATTCATAAGAGGAGCATGCCCTGAAAAAAGCACGAAAATATATCAGGTCCCGGCACCATAACCAGAGGATTTATTAAAGGTATTTCCAGCCTAAAATCAGATTTGAGTATTTTTTTTTTTTTTTAGGTTTAAGTATTTTTTATTTTATTTGTTTTGTAGTGTCAGGCCTAGTAGTATTCTGGAACATCAGCTTGCAGTGAAACAAGAATAATATCATTATATTGAAAATTGCAGGTAGTCACAAGAATATCAATGTATTATACACTGAAATAAAGAGTTACAAGCATTTTAAAAATTTGGTTAATCTTGGGGGTCACTTTGCTAAAATTGTTATTGACAAGTATGTAAAAATTCTCTTAACATCCCCGTTTCTTGGCAGCACCAAATCAATAATGTCCACTTTGAACGTCGTGTTTTATTATCAAAAATGGATTATGATATACTTTGAAATACAATATCAATGTATAGTGATCCCAAATACATACACTGTTTACCAAGTTTCTTTAATCATTTTATCTTGATGTAGTTTATCAAGACAACACAACACCTTTATTGAACTAAAACGACTAAATCAATGGTTACATTTTAATTTAACATTTAACAGCAAAAGCAATGCATAATTTGCAATAAAGAAACAATTATCATTTCAACATCATTTTCTTGTAATTATACCCTGTGCACATTCTTGTTTCATCTAGTCTCTGTATATTGGCCTCGATAGATATTTCTTTTACCAAAATCCTTCAATCCCTTTATTGTTGTAAATTCACGATTAAAAAAATTGATGACATTGTCTTTTGTGTCCTTGGTGATTGACTTTCAGTATTCAATAGCTAGCAGTTGAATAGATGAATAGAATTTAGTTATGTAACTGCCAAGCTGTCATGTGAACAGAAATAAAAAAAGAAAATCAACTACTTTTCTGTAATATATCCAAAAAAAAATTTGTAATGAAATGTGTGATTAATACTTAAATCTCCCTTCCTGATTTTGATAAATCCATGTTGAGTTTGAGGCACATATTCATATACATTATCATCATCATTTCATTTAAAACCGAAATCCCGTGTCACAGTAGGTGTTGGCACGTTAAAGAACCCTCACTGCTGAATGGCCGTAAGTGCCGAGCATAGGCCAAAATTTGAAGCCCTTCACTGGCATCTGGTGACGTCTCTATATGAGTGAAAGATTCTTGAGTGCGACGTTAAACAACAATAAACAAACAAGCAAATCATGATTTCATTTAGATCCCTGATTCACATACATGTATTTTCTTTGTCCATTTAATTTCCTCCATGTCTAGTACATCATTGATAGCAGTATCTGATCCAGATGATACATCGTCCGATTAATAAATAAATCATTGTAACTATTCATATTGCTACATTTGGTGTGACTTTGTTATATGTGTATTATCACACCTCTATGAACATTGCATAAGCTATAGGTCTACCAAGGTAAACTGGCACATGTTTACAAACACAACGAGTCTAAATCAAATTATAACAGGGTGACAAGTTACTAGTATTAGAGAATTAGTAATGCATGGAGTCCGTGCAAGGAAATATGTTTTACCCGTACCTATTTTTGGAAAGTAGACCATATTGTTTTGGTTTCTGACTAATCCAGGATGTGCCACTTTACCTTGGTAGACCTATACCTTCATGCCAGGTAACATTAAATTATAGTCAATTATTCAATGTTGTTTTATCCTTTAGATGAAAGTTCTTGTCATTCATTTGGGCACAGAAAATGGTTATTTTTGTTTGATATATCACTCATTGGTATTAGATAGTATAGAGAACAATACCCTCTCGGGTCTTTGGCCCTCGTGTGAGAATATGCTCTCTGTACCATTTAATACCATTGAGTGATTTATCAATTACAGGTTATAAAAATCAAGGATCCAAAAGTATTAACCGTCAGGTAGTTCAAGAGACACTGACTATACAAATATGCGAGCACTGGACAAAATGGACCTCGGAGTACGCAAAAATCAAGGTGAAATCAGGTGTCAAGTAAGACTTGGAAATTAAAGCCACAATGGAATCGGGTACACACGCTTCCAACATAGAGATCTTGCTTTCTATGGACATCTTGAAGATGCATACTTTGGTATCCGAGATTTTATATTAGGACAGTTGCTCTAAAAGATCACTTGGACCTGATTTCTTTGTCCAATGTGTGTTGGAACGTTGACTTTGCAAAGGATGTACACGAACTCAGGCAAGTTCAGATTCATACTTTGAGTACATGCATGTGTAGCGACTGTTCCTTGTTCAGATATTTCATATTAGTATTGAAAGTCGTAAAATTTCTAGAATAAGAATACAATCAAGCATCCATGTGACGCAAAGTTCACATTTTAGGGTCTGTCATGATAAAGTGTAAGAATTACTCAAATCGATGAATGTTTTCAACTTTTGCTATTAATTCTGTTATGATGCCAAACCCATGTCTCAATAATGTATGGCAATTCATTTTACTACAGGAAAAGGTTTGGTGACAATGTTAAGGAAACAATATCTGCGTTAACTCATTCACACATAAAGACACATTTGGTTTGGTCTAAGTCATAGATTTATAGAAGAGTCCATTTTTTTACGGGCCGATGAGTTGAGGTAACCATTGTATTAATGAGTATGTTAATATCGGATTTATCTCTGTAAATTCTAGAAAAGAAAGTAAATTTCATAAAAATTAAGTTTTATATTTGACATTCATGAACCATTTGTGATTTGTTATTTTACAGAAATCACCAAACAATTACAGCAAATATTATTTAATGTCATCGAGATTAAATCGGAGATGAGTGTTTTGACAAGTTATCCAAAAAAACAAATTTGAGTTATTTTCCCTTTCATATTTGGCACTTGAACACCTTATATCTGTAGATGGGACATAATTAATTATCATGAAGTATAATCCTTAAAGTACCTCACCAGGCATCAAATTATGACTTTTCATATAATAATGAATACCACAAGTAACATAAAGCAAACTTTGTGTACAGGTCTACCAAGGTAAAGTGGCACATCCAGGTTCTGTCAAAAACCAAAACAATATGGCTCATTTTCCAAAAATGGAAATGCACAGGTAAAACGTGACTCCGTATATTACTGTAGCTCTAATATTTGTGTTGCCGAAAACAAGTCCATCATCACCGTTATGATTCAATTTTGACTACAGGGTGTCCTTGGGCGAGATGTTCTCGACGCGAGAATACTGTTCTTGAGTAAAAAAGCTCACCCAAATATGAAAAACATCAACACGGGACAATGTTCTCGGTACGAATTTTCACGCCACTTTTCAACAGGAGTGAGAACAAACATGGCGAACCAATGATATTGCAATTATTGACCATCCACATGTTGGACATCATTTTGTTCCCCATCGTATTCTCGTTGCTTGGGCGAGATCTAATGAGAACATAGTCATGTTCTTACTACCCTAGTCATCAAACTGTTCCGCCCAAGCCCCCTTGTGTTTGTAAACATGTGCCGATTTACCTTGGCATACCTTTAACTTCATAAGTCACATATCAACAATCGATATTATACATAAAACGGTAAAGAAAACAAACACAGAAATAACTTTATTACATTTAATCTCTGCTAACATTTGCTAACAGACCAGTACAAAAAACCCATTATCACAGTTAGCTGTCACAAATCTTTTGATCATATGCTATATTTTAGTTAACATTATTATATCAGTTTAAAGTTAATGGTTTTACACATTAATTGTTAATGTTTACCTTTGTTTACATCTTCAAGAAGTAACAGAATGTATGATAATTATATAATACTTTGAATAAATTTGCAAACTTTGTAAAATTCCACTTGTAAAAACATAATAGATTAGCCCTTTATACGGCTACAAATTTTTATATATACCAAAAATAATAAATGGATGATTTTTTTTCCGTTTAGATTAATGTTATATTGCAAAATTAACTGCCACCCAAATCACATTCATGGACAAATTTAACCAAGTTAATCAGAATACATATAACCGGTCCAAATTATGAATATTCAGACTAGATATATATGTAAAAATCAAGTCATCATTTGTGTATATGTTATACATAAATATTTCCAACGTTAACACCTTTAAATTTTATTTGATAATGTTTGTAAAACTTCTAAACGTAACATTTGTGGATAGATGTCTGTTACAATATTTAGAAAAAATCTGAAACTTAACATTTGCGGAACAGACATATTTTTCAATATTGTTGGTAAAATCATTTCAGATCTATATATGTACACTATTTTCTACTTTCCACAAAATAATACGAACATATGTCATCATTCAACAGTGGATAAGTTCACAGTATAAAATCTAACAATCCGTAGCTAAAATAGACATACAATACATATATCCCAAATGTTGACCTCTTCTTAACATTCTGTTCATCCTACCATTAAAAAAATAAGCACAAAGAATTGATTTTAAATACTTTTCGGAATGATGTTCATAAAACTATTAATTAAAATGAATAAATAGAAAGGAACTACATCTTTAATAAACAAGATTGATTATCTTAAAACACCGACTTGTAAATTAGATGTAGACGAATATCTCCGGGTAAAATATCGAAAATTTAAATGGTGTGGTCTCTTTATAAGGTATGGCTCTAGCCGTAACTCTCAATTTTTAAAGAATATAATTCTAAATCAAACCTGTCTATAAAGGCCACTCAAAGGAAAAGGCAAAAGAAGCCATTATGACTTTTGGTTTTTATAAAAACTTTATCTTTGTCTGTAGTAGATAAGCACTGTTGCTGTATAAAAGGAATATCCCCTAAAACTTTTATCTTAAGACCATGTCCAATAATCAAGTATTGCTATATATAGAAACTTCACCCGAAAGATCATATCACATTTATCCAACCATTTGGGTTAGTTATTTTGGAAGTCTTGAATGACCAGGTCCCACTAGCACTATATCAACTGACAATTATCTACGAAAATGCTCCTCAATTCCAGAAACAAACTGTAGACTGTTTAGAAACTCCATGGATTCAAGTAAAACTAATTCTTTAGCTGCCCTTAGATCTGAATGTATAAATCATCTTTGTTCGTTTTCGCTACCTTAATCATTGAAGGCGATATACTACGGGGCTACTACCAGACATTTATAGGAAATTCACAGGACAAAATATGCACGGAGTAGAATCATTAGGTTAATTTAAAACTAATAATTATGCATATTAACATTAAAACTCAATTTTACAATTTCATCGTCTTTGTTGGACAGACAGAATTCACTGATTGTAGAAAATTATGAAGATTCCCTTTTTAAATTTAATTGGAATAATTATACATAGTTTCCATGGCTGTTTCCAAATTTTAACTTCAAAAGATTAATAACTATATCTTTTTTCAAATACTTAAATATTGGTATAAAATTTTACTAGTTCAATATTAAAATACATACAAGAAATTGTTTGTTGTACATTTTAAACATGATTTGGCATTGAAAATTGCGACATAGCATACCGTAAGATACACATTAACAGACATCAGATAATACTGAAAGATTTTTATTGTAAATTATATTGGAGGGAAGCAATTTTTATAGAGTGACTAGTAAATTAAAACTGACAGTGGACAGTGGTCCAATCACATGTGGGATACTCAATAAATTATCTTTAAAGTGACATAAATATCTAGACTGGTTTCCTGTCACCAGTATAAATCACAGTTAGTTATTGACTCATTAAACATACAGACCATAAGCTGATCAACAACATGGTTATTAGTAAGTATAGTGATGTCATTACTTTAAACTCCATAAATTGTATGCACAAAGTACAAACATTAATTCATTAACAGAATGAACAAAACACATATGCCGTGTCTCACATACACTGAACACTCACAGAACAAACCTAAACATGCCAGTGTTACAGTGACACAGAGACAATCTCACCATACAATACAACAGTCATATATGTATATCATTCTACACCCTGCCGACTCTTAGAACACACAAATATATATACCCTGTCCTGTATGCCTCTCACTCACGAATACATATACCCTGTTCTACATGTTTCTCACAGAACACACAAATACATATTCCCTGTTCTACAAGTTGCTGACTCTTAGAACACACAAACACATATACCCTGTCCTGTATGCCTCTCACTCACAAATACATGTACCCTGTTCTACAAGTTACCGACTCTTAGAACACACAAATACATACAATCGGTTAAATGTGTCTCTTACTCAGAGATGAACTAATACATATACCCTGTAAAACACCAATGCTATTACCTGGACACATGTTGATAGCAGATATAATTTGCAAAATTATGAATAATCTAAATGAATTGTTCAAAATAAGATGACATGGTTTCAGTTTTAAGTTTGAAAAACATGTATCAAAATTCTTTTTATCCTGCAAACATTTTAAAAAGAGCATCTCTGATCGCCTGTATTCATTGTAACAGTTCTTTTAATTCACCTAAATACACCTTTGAAACATTTTTGTGTGATTATGAATTTGATGTAGAGAGCCATCATAAATGATAAATTGTAACACTGATTACAAATTTAGTTGAGAACTGATATACAATATCTGTTCATTATTCATAGATGAATAGATAGATGAATGGCCAATGAGAAGATATATTAATTTATAAATAATGTTAGAAATAATGTTAGAACTTGGTGAAGCAATGATGGGTGAAAATATGTGGACCAAAATATATTATGCAATCAGAATGATATGTTAAGTAACAAAACGGCAAGAAAATTATACATGAGTATGGAGCAATACTTTATTTTCTGTCTTTCACATGGAGCAATACTTTATTTTCTGTCTTTCACATGGAGCAATACTTTATTTTCTGCCTACACAATGAGATAGCACTCTATATTCTGCCCTTCACATGGAGACAGTACTTTATTTCCTTCACATGGAGACAGTACTCTATTTTCTGTCCTTTACATGGAACTATACTGTTATATGCCCTATCACATTTGCAGCCTATCACTTTATAACCCTATACTTCAGTTGCATGACCTTGTTGTATTGCTGCAAGAAGGTTATTCTTCATCCTCACATATAAACGTCCTTTTGTCCAGGGATTCTGTAAATGAAGGGGTTGATAATCATCCCTTAAAATTCTTTCCCTGGCCCCTATCACAGCCACAAGACAGAAGTCATCTAGATGGTCCTCCTTATATATAGGTTCTACCTTTCCCTTCATCATTAATGCTTTATTTAATTGTTTTATAACCAGATTGATTACTTCTCTAGCTGTCGTTTTTGCAGATACATGTAGTCGGACTCTTGTACCTTTGGACAAACCCGTATCATACGCTGCGTAGACTTGTAGAATGCCAGAACAACTGGAAGCATTGTCTTTTTGCACATATCCATTAGTCTTTGAGATTTCATCATTTGGATCATAAAATTTGGCAATTTTGAGATTATCTTTCCCCACACTAATTTCATTGGAATCACAAGCCTCAGAACTACAACTTGGCTGCAAATTTTTGTTCTCAAATAAATCTTCCTTTGGAGTGTCTTCCAAATTAGAATTGAACACATTCTGAGGTGGTGATTGAAGCACACTGAACGGAATACCTCCGCGTGAACTTCTATCCCTCGCATAAGTAATTATGTCCATAATCCATCGTGTCATTTTCCATGACCTCTCTAGTGATAGCTGGATGTTGCTTAATTTATCAACTCTTTCTTTAGCAGGAGTAAGTTCTTCAGTTGAAAAAGCCTGCAATGACAAGGAGAAATCAAATATACATATATACAATGTAATATGAATTATGAAACACCATACAGTGGCATTGATTTAAAAGCAATAAAGTGTTAGACTGCCATCTTTTTCAACATATTTTCCCTTTGGCATTTGTAAATAAAACTTTAGTAACTCAAGTTATTAATACATTTTCTTAAAAATTATATATGACAGGCATCAAAAGTTTTAAAAGAATCATTAAAAACTATCTAGTCTACTGAAGAATACATATACAGGGAATCAAACTAGTGAATATCAAAATTTAAATATTAAAATATTAAACACTTTGCAATCTTATAAAAAGGTTCAATATCACTGATGTTGAATTTATAAATAAATACCATTAGTGAAAACTATGAGATAACAGTTTGGCAAGGGGAAGTAATGAAATAATTTCTTAGTGAACTGACAATTTTCTGTTTCAGTATTTCATAGAAGATAGTTTAACAATACTACTTGAGCCGGACTGGCTCAGTCGGTAGCGCGCTTGACTCTGGATCTTGAGTTCGAGTCCTGCCAGCGACAGGTTGGTTTCCTCTCTTTCAGATGAGACAGTAAAAACTGGAGGCACGTTAAAGAACCCTCACTGCTCAATGGCCGTAAGTGCCGAGTGGGACGTTAAACAACAATAAACAAACAAACAAACAATACTACTTACCTCCCTTTGCACTTGCTGTGCCAGACAAAGGTCCATTTCTAATATGGAAGACAAGCGTGAGTACCTACTGATCAACTGGGACTGGTACGTACTCATGTGGACTACAATAGGTCAATAGAAATTATATGAGAACATTTAATTTACAAAAACAAATTTTGATGTTTTTTTTATAGTTTAGATTATTTATTTTTTGTACACTGTATTTACTTATCATATTTACTTATAACGGTTACATATCTGCTTCCCAAGTGTCAACAAGTGAACGAATATCTATAAAAAGAGAAATAATTTCCTATGCAAATTTGCCATTCATTTTGTCCTCTTTATTTTGTGGTGTTCATCTTCTGTTTATTGAGATTCAGACACAGAGTCAGGTTTTCCACCAAATTAATATTTTTACATGAAAATATTTAAAAAAATTAATTCTAAAATCTAAGGAAGAATATTATTTTTTAATGGTAAACTAGTCTCCTGCACAAATGAAATAATATTAATCTATCATTCTTAAGAGGTAATTAATATCTGATTTCTTTTTAACAATTTTAAATCGTTGTAGTAAATATTTATTCTCTCGGTCTGTTTATTATATTTTATGATGGTACATAGCTTGTTCTACAAAATAGTTAATTTGTATACAATAATGTAAGTCTATACATCACATTTTACAAACACTTACTCATTTCAAAAACTTGAACAGGCAGCAACGTTAAATCTTTCTTTTCTGTCAAATTATCACTTTGCCCGGGTACTGTGCATACATTTTCTACAGGTGGCAGCACTAGTATAAAAGTCACATCTTTACTAAACTCGATAACCTCTACATCGTATATCCTATGGTTTGCTGCTACATCATCTGGTATTTCTAAAAAAAAACAAAAAACAGATAAGATGATTAAATACTATAAACATAATATCAAAGTTAATGTTTTGAAAAAAAATAAGGTCAAAACAAATCCTAAATAAAATTGTTTCAATTTGATTTTTAGGAGGAAAGTGTTCTTGTAATTAGCCAAGACTGTGTCTAATGGTTCTTGACTATATCCAAGGTTCTTAAAAAAACAAATGGAGTCTAGACTTACTTAAATGATCATGTAAAAAAACATTATCATCAGAAATGTATCTATATTATGACATTTATATGCATCTAAGTACCCTTAAAATTGTCATTAGCACATACAGCAATCCCTGCCCCCCCCCCCCCCCCCCCACCCCAAAAAAAAAAAAAAAAAAAAACAACAACAAATATCCCAGGCCCATTATTATATAATCAAGAAAATAAGGACTATGTATCTATGACATCTGGCTATTACAGTTTTATTTATTATCTTACCTAATAAACTAAATAATTTTTTGGAAGCTTGTAGCATCTGTTTGCTGAATTCTTGCTGAGTTTGACTTGGAGCTGTGAGATGTTGATCTGCATTTAACGACTGTAGCCATGCCCACTCTTCCCTGTAAATCATAAAATGTTTATCAAATCATTGCACATGTCAAAGCTAGTCATTATAAGATCAGTAATAAAATACTCTATCAAAATCTTCATTTGTATTTTTAACAGAAAGTTAAATTATATTAATTTTGTCGCTTGTACATGTATATACCAATTATTTTCCACCAAACATTTGAAAATAGTCACCAAGTTTTTAATCATATATTGTGTATGAATTTTAATGATGCACAGGCAAGTGACCTCCATACACACTGCTGTTAAACAGAAGAAGCATAGTAGATTTACCTGGAAACATTGGGACACCCTCTTATCTTTATGTTTGGCAAAATATTTGGTGCTTTCATAGGAACCAACACTCGATTTAATTCCAGTGAAGCCTGTAGTTTGAGGTATCCCAGGTAGAGACCTTTACTTAATGGAATTGTGCTGACCTGATGATAAAGAATCATTTCCTGAAAAAAAGAAATTATAACAATAGTTATTTCCCTTGGCACAAAATACATTGGTTACAAATTAATATTCAAGAGTTATTTCCCTTGACATATGCACAATTCAATGTATTTTCAAACTGAGACAAAAATTCATATAAGCTTTGTTTATCATCCTAGCTTTTTATTGATTTTGGACATAGCTCTAAATTTAAGTTGTTTAAACAAATAAAAACAAATCATAGGGAAGCTACATGTTAATTTTAGTCCCTTCTCACTTAGGATAATAATCAATGATTTTTACAATTACATGGTGGTGTATTGTTGTTTAACGTCTGACTCAAGAATCTTTCACTCATATGGAGATGTCACAAAATGCTGGTATAGGACTTCACATTTTGGCCTTTTCTTAGCAGTTTCAGCCGTTGAGCAGTAAGGGCTCTTTAACATGCCAACACCTACTTTTAATTTAGTAATTATGCTAAAGAATTTAATAATAGAGTAAACTATGATACAACAGAATAAGAGAAAGTTCATGTAAGACTCTAAAATAAAGATATGTCTAAAATCAGTGATGACGAGTGAGAGGAGGAGAGAGAGAGAGAGAGAGAGAGAGAGGAGATTTTGTGTTTTGATTGGTTGCTGGGTTTTTAGAAGTGGTTGTTTCTTTTGTATTCTTTTGTATGGGTTATTGTTCTTGTGTGCTTTGGGTGGTGTGGATTAAGTTGGGCGAGTTTGGGTTTGTTTTGGGGTTCTTGTCTGGATTTTATCCGAGTGTTTTTGAGGGGTTTGAGTATGAGTGTGTCTGGTGTTTTTTTGTGGATGCGGTTTGGGGTGAGAGTCTTGAGACCGATAGTTTGGCGGTGGTCGTCTGGGGGTGTTGGGTTTGTGGTGGTCGTTTATTATTGTATTTGGGTTTGGTGGTTCGATCGGAGATAGGTTGTTGGGTTTGCGGGTCGAGGATGAATCTTAGGTGTGTTTGGTAGGGGTGGTGTGTACTTTCTGGGGATCGGGAGCTCGGTGAGCTTGGTAGTTGAGTATGTTGTTAATTTTGTGTAGCATTTTCGGATTCGTTGGTGGTGGTTTGTTTTGTCTGTTAGTGTTGTTCGATTTAGAGTGGTTTTTTTGGAGTTTTGGGATGAGGGGTTGGCTTTTGTGGTGTAGGGTTTTTGTGTGTGAGTTTGTGTTTGGTGTCGTGGGGGGTCGGGCTCTTGGAGCGGTTTGGTGTGAGTGACGGTGTGTGGGGGGGGTTGTGTGGTTGAGAGTGGGGGTGGTGATCTCGGGTTTCTGGCTGAGGAGTTTTTTGTTGTTGTGGAGGGGGGTTTCGTGCTTGGTGTGTATGATGTGGGTTTGTGGTTTTTGGTAAAGCATTGGAAGGGGAGTGACGTGGTTAGGGGCTTGGCTTGGTGAGGAGGAGTGGTGGGGTGTTTGGTGTTTTCCTTCTCGTCTGATTTTATGTACTGCATTTTGAGCTTGGGGTGGTGGGTGTGGGAGAGTGTTTTTGCGTTGGGATGTGTTGATCGTTGAGGTCTTTCTTGAGGTGTCTGGTTTTGGTGGGGTTGTTTTTTTCATTATTCGGATGACGTGGTGGGAGTGATTTGTTGAGTTTTGTATGATTCTGAGAGGGTGTGTTGCGTTCTTGCTTGGTGTTTTTGATGAGTGGAGAGGGTCTGTTTGGCTGAGTTCCGCTTGCGGTATGTTAGTGTGCTGGGGTTGTGGGTTTGTAAAGGTTTTGGGGTGTGTTTCTATTTTGTTGGGAAGTTCTTGTGGTTGGGCTTGTGGGTTTGGTCGAGGTTTGGGCTTGATTTGGTTAGATTATTGGCTTTGTCTTGGTGATTTGTTTGGTCGTGGAGAGTTTTTGTGTGTCTGTTGGTGGGGTTGAGAGGTTGCTTGTCTAAATAAAGATATGTCTAAAATCAGTTCCATGAACGAGAGAGAGAGAGAGAGAGAGAGAGAGAGAGAGAGAGAGAGAGAGAGAGAGAGAGAGAGGGGGGAGGGTTATACTCAATTGGACTGAGAATCTTATCTTATATATATGATATATTCATTCTTATTCACAATCACTTTCAACTACATATCAATTAGTCTGTAGCACAGAAATGGATATTGGAACTTTAAACATTCTACATGGATAGTACATAAGGTCTAGATCATGTATAAAATGTCATTCATGTAGTAAAACTTACAGCCACAGAAGAAACAAGCATATCAACACACTCTGTTGAATCTGGTACTAAGGCCGATGATCTGCGTAGAAGTTTGGCAAAGCTTATCCATTTGCTAGAGCCCAGAGTTACTAATTTTGGATCTTTGACATTTGCGACAGTTGATAAAACAATACAGCCACTGGAATCTTTCAACGGTTTAAAATGAAACTGACCCAAGTCTTGAATACCTAATGCAGCCTGGAAATGAATTTTGACATTGGTTAATAATGTTATGATTCAGTGATCAAATATAGAGAGTAAAATATATACCCTTCCCCAAAAAGAAACATTCATGCAACTGTTTTTCCCAATATGAATTTCCTCAAAAATTTGTGTAATTGAGATATGAAAACATAATCATGTTAATATTCAAATTACTGATGACTGAATTTAAACATCTGTATATTCTTTCTTTACAATTTCTTTCTTTAAAAGGATGTTGAAAATCCAAAGTAAAATATATATGTAAATAAAGGTTTTTGGGGTCCTAGTACTTGGCATTTCTGTGTAACTATTCAATGCAAATAAATCATAAAACTGCCTTCATCATTGTTATCAAAGTATAATGTGTTCCTTACCTGTAAGAGAGAAAGAGCCTGCAACAGCTTATATCGGAAATGCATTTGTCCAGCACTGGTGTTCTTTTCCATGTCCTGTCGTAAGGATTTTACATCCTCCCAAGTACAAGAAATCTAGGGAAAAAATCCAAATTTGGGTAAATAAATCTTTCACACAAACTGATGCTGGACAATCTGGTGAATCAGTGTGATCACACCTTTACTCCAATGCAGTTACAAGTGGTTATGGTCATGTTTGGTCATAATATGCTTAACCCATTTACCCCTTAAAACATTTGAACTGGTCTAAGTCATTTATTTACAGAAGAGTCCATTGCTTTTCAGGGGCTGATGACTTAAATATGCTTCTAGTGACTTTCTCAAAATTAAAATAAAAATATCACACCGTAATATAACTACAAACTAATCAATATCATATATATTCACTCTCCTCACAGTAGCTTATTTGGTAAAAAGGTTCAACTTACAAGTCAGAATCATTTCCCACTATTGGTTATATGTGATAGTGCCAACCACTTAACATAAGACATGGAAGCCCAAGGTCTTTTGGATGAGATTTTAAACCAAAATACCACAGCAGACCTAGGTTCACTTGCTGAAAAATGCAGTTTTTATACACAAGTCTGAAAATCTTAATGAAATTCAGCTCATCCTAACAATCAAATGACTGAGCAGGTCAGGTTGAGAAGATTCTCAGGGTAAGAATACTCTAAAGTTTCTAGAAAGTGAGCTCTGAAATACTAGAGACAAAACTGCATTGGTATCATTCCATAGCACAAAATTTGTGACACTTTTCCTACAGCCGGTGACATCTTTATTCATGTAAAAAAAAAAAATAAAAACAAGATGTGTATGTGAAACACAAATGTCCCCGGTCCAAAATATTTTTTGCAATGTCATACCCCCAGGGGCATGTGAGCAACCCTTAGATGAACTTACAGTCCAAGTTTGGTTACTGTATCACCATCCAAACTTGAAATATTACACTTTATATGTAAGCTGGACAGAATTACAGATAGAAAACAGACAGACAGACAGATGAACGATCCATACGCTATATGCCGGGGCCGGGGGCATAACAAACTTTCTTCTTTGGATTTAATTGCTAAACTGCTTTTGATATATACTTACTTTCATTAACCAATGAAGATCTCCATGGACAGAGGGACCTGAAAAATTTTCATCTACTTCTAAAATAGGTAGCTGATCGTCTGAAGTGACCAATACCTTATCCCCATGATAAAGCAAGCAGGCAAGATACACACCCCTACAATGATAAAAAAAAAATACGCTAGGCTCAAATGATGAAAATTATGTCTGAATATTTCCTTTCTTTTTCAAAACATCCATTAAATCAATATTATGAACAGTATGAAATAGCATTAGGCTAAAAAGATGAAAAATATGTCTGACTACAGTAAAACCTCACCTAAAGACATCCTTGTTTAGGAGACCACCTCACATTTCAGACCATAAATTTCCAGTCTTTTAATGAAAATTTAATAAACATAGAACCTCACTAAAGAGGCCACCTCACTTATCATACAACTTTGAGTCAGGTGGTCTTAATTGCAAGGTTCCACTGTATTTCTATCTATTTTAAAACAAATCCTTTATACTAAGATTATTTAGAGTATTTCAGTTTATAAACAACCTGCACAAATTAAATGTGTGTATTGAGGGTCAAAGGTTCACACAGCCATACAGTGAAATCAGTAAGTGACCAGACAAGGTCTTCTGGGATTTTGTGCTATTTTTGTTAATGTTTATAATGTAGCCATAGTACATCTTGCCAAAATTCATTCTGAAAATGTAAATAGTGCACTAAATGCCACAAAAATGTACATACCAAGAATATCTATAAAAAAAACAAAAAGTAACAAACATGAGCCTCAAAACAACTCGAAGAAATTTCAAAATTGAAACAAACAGCATATATTTGAACTTTGAACTAACAAAAACCTATTGAACTGAGAATAAAACCTTCCAAGACAAAATGCTAATAATAAAGTAAAAGAATGTTTTTATAATTTTTATCAAAAAGTTTCCTGAATGGAAGGTACAAAAAAAAGCATAGAAAAAAATGAAAATACTTATATCATTCCATAAGGATAAAAAAATAAGACATACCTTCACTTATATTTATATCTAATGTGAATTACATAGCCAATTAAGTAAATTACTTTTCCTAGCTCAATGCTGTTAGATATTAGATACTGCTTTTGTTTACACACTCTTTTCTCTCCTGTTTTTATCTACCTATTTACACACTGGGATATTTCTCATGTTATTTCTTATCTATCTACTAATCAGAAAAATGATGAAAACAAAATGATTACCTTTTTAAATTTTTGCAGAATTTTGGAGTAGACATAAACAGATTTTTTAGACTTTTTCTTTTTCTTTGCTGTGGTGAATCTCCTCCGACATTATCTACAGTAAGAAAAGTATGATTAGTTCTATAAATAAATAACAATGAAAAATAAACAAAAACAAACAAACCTCAATCTAGCTTAATCACATGTTCTCCATACATGTACAGTGGAACCTGTCTTGAGAGACCACTCTCATGAAAGGCCACCTGGAGAATGGGGTGGTCTCTAGAAACAGGTTTCTCTGTACTGCCTTATGACTGTCATATTCAACAAAATGGAAGATAGCATTGGAATTATATGAAAGAAATGAGGTAATAAGTTAGTTCCCGATACTACCATGAAAGGGCCATCTGAGTTGACCTTGATTTTCAAGGTTTAAGTGCTACACCCAGTGGTGCAGATGATCAGAGATTTATTTTGACCTTGTATGATAAGTAAAGGATAAATGATATAGAACTATGGGATTTATATTCAACTTACCTTTCAACTCTGAGGCATCGGCAGGTCTGAGATGCTTAACTTGTGAGAACAAATCGTCTAGCAGCTTCAGTTTGCCTTCAGTGCGTGATACAGACGTGCCATCCACATCTCTCCAACCTGAAACATACATGATCGTACTCTTAGGTTTCATTTCTTGTAGAAAATTTTCAACATTCATAACAATTACTCCGATATTTTACACAAAATTTCATCATTCACCCATGTGGACCCTTTTTTTTAAAAATAATCTTTGGCATAATCCTATCCAACAACCTCTATATAGCATTGAATAAGTCAATGATGACAATGTATAGGGATCACTTTTAAATAAAGGAAAATTTTGTATTCAAATCTCTTGAGCAGACTGCCATACATAACAAAAGAAAAAAAATAAATGCAGAAGATCACAAAAATTATCCCCAAATACATTTGATAATCATCTAGAGGTAACCTGTATAAAATATATGTTTTTTTGGTCACAAACAGCAATTCAACTTGACTTACTAGAAGGTACAGAATATCCAGGCGATGACAGGGTATAACCACTATATCCTTTCATATTACAAGCCGCCACTCGGACAAAGTATTTATTGCCTTTTGCCAGACCACCAATCTCGTATTCTAGGTGCCGCATGTCCTCTACGCTCTCTTCACCTGCCAACGGAATGAAATCTTCAAAGCAGCTCCATTCCACTGAAACACAGAAATCAAAATGTTAAATAGAAACAACAGGAGTAATTCCAGAAAATACTTAAAATATATTCTCGAAGAACAGATTCCAATTGAAAATAACACACATGGTCCATTCTTTGATTTGTTTATAAAATGTAGAAGTAACATTTATCCAGTGTAATTTCTATGTCTCTCCTCTCTGTACTCCTTGAATCGGCAGCAGGAGGTTTTGCGGAGTAGTTGATACATTATTTCACCTTCTAATTGCTTAGTTATATAATCACCATTCAGAAAATCTGGTTTCTGACTTTCACTTTAAGTAGATCACTCTTAAGCATAAAAAACGTGATGTAAACGATGCCAAACTAATGTATAAATTGACTGCTATTAAGGAAATACATAGTAAAAAGTCAAACCAAATATCACAGAAATCCATTGATAACTGAATGATATTAGCAAAGATTTTCATACATTTCCAATCCTTTAAGTTGCCATATGCTATAAAGTGAGATATGAGACAGGCCTACTTACGTGTACACATTCAGAAAAAAAATATGAATATCTGCAAATGTGATTGCACCTTTTATATAAATATACAAACCTCAAATTTGGAAGGGTGGTATATTTGGAATAGACATATTATCAACATTAATGACCAAAATTAAAGCTGTAAATGATAAAAATTAACCAATGTTTTCAAAATTCTTTGAACTTTCAATTAAATATTCATTATCACATTTTTGCAAAATTACTACAGATAAATTCATTTCCCAAAATATTTTTTTCACTTTTAAGTTCATAAGCAAGTTAAAATATGACATTATTTTATCTGATTTAATCAAATATCTCCACGTTTGGTGATAAGTCTTTGAAGTGTAGTTAATTTTGTACGTTAGCTATCAATGGCCATAGTTATTTCAAGCAGATACAGCAATCAGACTTTAGAGTAACAAAAGCACTTTTTTTTACTTCTGAAATTATAGAGTCAGTTTAATCCTAAAATTAAAAATGAATTTTTTATGATACAAGGATACCATTCAAATTACATGCAGAATACAAAAACCCTTGTGTTCTTCAGATAGACTCATACCCATCCTGTTGTAAATAAGTCTAAATATAATTCACTAGAGGGCTCCCCATGGCTCGTAATATTTACCAAATTACCAGAATCTGGTGCTTATCAGCTGAATGCTATATTCATAAAAAAATGTCATCATAAAGCATGTGTCTTTAATTACTGTTTTCAGTTTACAATCTGTGATTGTAATTCATTTATCATGAACTCATTTTTATAAAATAATTGTTTATGTACTTTAGAAAGTGATTGAGAGAGAGAGAGAGAGAGAGAGAGAGAGAGAGAGAGAGAGAGAGAGAGAGAGAGAGAGAGAGAGAAAGAGAGAGAGGAGAGACAGACAGACAGACAGAGAGAGAGAGAGAGAGACAGAGAGAGTATACATCTACATACTCTTTGTTTATCTTTCCTTATATGCTGTTAAATACTGCATTCATAATTTAAGTCAATCACAATTTTCCCCAATATTAACACCAATCCAGAGGAGATATTTTACTTAAGTATTTGTTCCAATATAGATTTTAAACTCAAATGGTATGAAGATGATTACTTATAGACTTTTATATTGATATTCCTTTCTTATTAAAAATTCATTATATACATTTAGTATTATAACCAAACGTCACAACTATTAGTAATGCCTAGTTACTGCGACTCTTTTATCAACATTTTTCATCTTAAAAATGAAGTCAATTACTTCCACTCCTGCCCCTGAGAATATAAAGTACCATATTATTTTATAATGAAGATTTTTTTCTGCAAAAATTAAACAAGATGTATTCATGAAACTCGATGCTCCCTGAAAACTAAACCATTCATACAGATTTGAAAGTCTCATAACTTTGGTAAACATGGCGAAATGTTGACGTATGATAATCAAAATCATCCCCTGATCCACTGTATCATACTAAATATGGGTAAAATTTGAAGGAAAAAATCTCAGATTAGTTGGTGGAATGTTATAAATGGATAAACATGCAAATGGACTATATATACCCAATATTTGATCTTGTGTAACCAAAACCTTCTTGAAACCTTTAATATTGTCATTTTTGTTAACTTTTCTTTTTTTTTATTTACAGTCAAACCCAGATATATTGAAATCGATGGGGAATGCATTTTTCTTTCAAATAAATGGAGATTTCAAAATAACTGGGTAATAATGTTTATAGAGCCATTTGGCCAGGGAATCAAAATGATTTCAAATAAAGTGGGATTTCAATGTAACTAGGTTCTATATAAGTGGGTTCAACTGTAATTGGATACAAGAACTAGATGTAACATACCTTTATATCTGGTTACTACAGCACCGTTGTGGTTCAGCGGCTCATCAAATTTGACCATTAATGAGGAACTACTGGCAACTGTTAGGCTCACAGAACTAGGTGGGTCTGGAACACCTGTATGATGAAGAATTGTTAAAGAATTTGAAAAATACCTGTATGATAAAAAATTGATAAAGAATTTGAAAACACAGCTTTTGGATGTATCATATGTTTATTATACATTATTTATTAACCATATAAAATTTTGAACGTCAAAGAAATGACAAAGTGGATGAATCAAATAGCAGCCTCAATTCTATCTAATGAATATTCATGCTAAAATGTGATTAAGCCATGACGTAATTAACATATTGATATTAAACAACAAACAACATAATGTCTGAAATATACATAGCTATATCTCCCAAAGGATTTGGTTGCGATGGCATTGCTGATGCAATCATAATGATTACCATGCCATATTATGATGGTACACAAAAACACGTACAAGTTCAATGATTAGGACAATGATTACGACAATGTATATGACAACTTATATATACGTTTTTTATCTAAATTTCAGAAATGACTCAACTTTGGTACATTTTGTTTAGTTGGAGTTAAGTGCAGTATTATTGGCAAATATTAAAGCCCAAAATATGAAGGTATGTTGATTTGTTTCACACAATGACTTTGTAAGCTGTTATACAGATGATAGTTCTTAAACCTCTTATACTGGTATACATCAAAACAGTGGAGCATGTCTTGAGAGACCACCCCAGCTGAAATGTGGTTTCTAAAGACAGGTGGTCTCTCAAAAGAGGTTTTATTCAAAGGATTACCTAACCCAATAGTTTTCAAAATATGGTCTCATGAGACAGGTGTTTTTTTATAAGAGAGGTCTATCAAGACAGGCTCCACTGTACTCAAAATATTAACATACATAAATGTATGTGGAGTTGTGTTGACAGTAAGTTGTAGAACTCTTCAGGAAAACCAAATAGTTCCAAAATATAGTATAGTGAAACCTATATTGACAGACCACTCTCATGAAAGACCAGCTGTCTTAAAAGAACTCATCCTGAAAACCACTTGGTCAAATAACCCTTTAAACAAGATGTGTTTGTGAAACACAAATGCCACTGGTCCCAACTTTATAAGTAAGCGGGATGGAATTATGGACATATAGACAGACAAACATACAGACAAACAGACGATCCAAACACTATATGCGAACCTTTCAGGCCGGGGGCATAATAAAACCTCTTTTGAGAGACCACCTGTTTTGAGAGACCACATTTGAGTGTTTAATTGGGGTGGTCTCTTAAGAAAGGTTCCACTGTATTCCAATATTATCAACAAATTTAATGTATTCTAGACTTAAAGTTGCTAAAAAAAACCTTAACCTGTGTAACAGGACATTTGATTGTATCCAATATTTTGATAAGGTACGCTACTTTAAATATCTTTAAAATAAGCAATTTATTCCACAATAATTTTGGTTAAATGAAGTATAGTGGAACCTCCTCAACAAGAACACCTAACTGACTGGTTCAAAATGTTCAATTAGCAAAGAGGTCATCTAAGTGAATGTCTTGATTGATTTATTATTTATTAAGAAATTTTACAGAGCCTCAATATATAATAACAATGATTTTTCTAAGACATTTTGGGTCCAGTTACAGGACCCATTCCCAATTCAAAAATGGCTTGAATTTCCCTAAAAAACATTTAAAGTTTTCCAAAATGGAATATTAAAATAAAGAATAAAGTATTAAAGTATTTCATACAAAAACACCTTAATTAATTTTTTTTTATAGTCAAAATGTATATTTCCGAATTTTTCTGACCCTGGACCCAAAATTTAGAAAGTAAAAAAATCCCTGAAAAATAAAATGGTAAATATGAGGTGGTCTTTAGGCGAGGTTCTACTGTATTTATACCTTCATATATTTATTTGTTAGTGTATAACCATCCCAATAACTTAAGTCTTATGTAATTGTACATTAAACAACAATACACAAATAAGATTTAATTCGGCTAAAAAAACATACTCGTTGAGAACCGGACATGGGTGCGAGTGTTATAAAACAAATATACCCGACATAGTAAAATTCTCAAATCTGATTTCAAAATCAAAACAGATCTGGATAATCTTCAATAGCTGTCAATCACAGTGTGAAAATACTAATATATTTCCGTACAAGTCTCAACAGATATTTCTTGTGTTGACTTTGGTGAGCAAACATTCTTCAAGGCAGTGTTAATGTGGCGATGATAAGAAAACAATATGTATTGGTCTAGACCATTGTCCCAGTGTGTGTGTGTGTGTGTGCACTGAATTGTCCCACGCATAAATGACAGACCAAACATAATAAGAATTAGCTAATGAAAGATAGCTATCTTAAAAGATGTTTGGAATTGCACTGTTCAGATAATAATGGCATGATAGACCAAAACTTAAAAAAAATAGTAATATTTGTAGGCTATATGTATACGGGTAGTCAACTGAGAATAGAGGCAGGCCAATTTGTACCAAAGAACTCAACTAATGACTTTACAAAAATTAAGAACTGATATTAAGTGTTAATTCATTTTATGTGGTCTCAAAAGATTTGATATCTTAAAATCTGATGGATTTAAACAAAAGAATAGATTCTTATCAATACCATTAAAATTTCATGGTTTTAAATTGTAAAACACATGTTAAATTGTGAAAGAGACAAGATCTATCTTTCTTGTTGTGACTTACCAGGTTATGAACTTTACCTACACTACTTATATTTGGCATAATACTTATTTCTTGATTTTAATAGTCTGTATACTTTATAAAATTATCTATCTATGATTATTTCATAATAAATTATGTTTTTCACAACTCAATGACAAGTCTGCTGAACACCTATCAGTTTTACATGCGGAGAGGAACAAAGCATAATAACTATAGTGTTTGATCAATCTTTAGAGGTCGAATAATGCAATCTGGGAATATATACCATTATTGATTACGAAGTATTTACAGGCATTTGATGTCACTTTTCGGTTATGTTGTGACAGACAGTATTGAACGATGGAGTAGGAAACCTGGTTACAATGTACCCTGTAAAAGACCAACATCCCGCCACAAATAGACTGGAAAACTTCCTCACAAAATCAGCGTGGTTTCCAGCAGGGCTCGAACAAGTGCTGATTAGAGGTGACATTACATGGTTTAGAGCTTAATCAGTCCCCTGCCCCCCAAATTCTACAAAAGCCCTAACTCAGGGGCTGTGTTAGTTACCTTGACCATAGGAATGCTACATACCACATTTGAAAGAGAATCAGTCAAACAGATTTAAAATGTTCAAATGTTGTACATGATGCAGAGTTGCACACCTGCACAGCAGGTAAAAGATTGCAATAGCTCACCTGAGAGGCTCAGGTGACCCACGAATGAATAGCACCTCCTTGACTATACAAACATGAAAGATACCTTAGTTTTGTTAAATTTTAACATGCTTGTACATGTGAAGGCCTTTATATGAAAGTGACTGTTACAAGAAAGTAAAGACAACAGAGGTACAATAACAAATTTCTGTGAAATGTCAAACTTACGTGCATGGTCATATCCTGCTTTCATCCTTTTAAGCAGTTTATGTCGAAATTCCCAATGACTTAATTGCTTTTCATTTTCCTGAAAACAAATTAGGCAAGATTAAAACTTAAAAAATCAAACATCAAAGTCAAATAAAAAATAAGTTAAAAATCATTTCCTCATAAACAATTACCAACACAGTCACCCACAACTTTCTTACCTGTGAGAAAAACAATTAACTGCAGTAAAGTGTACACCTGTCCAAATACAAACACTCGTAAAAAAAAATTGACATCATATGAACAGTAGAAATGTGACATTAATCTCTAAAGAACAAAATAAAATGGGTATTGTAGAATAGAATGGGAGATTAGTTAATCTGGTTGACTTCATTGTCTTCACTTCTACTTAAATACTAGGGACCAATCAACCAAAGTTAACTGGCATAAACAGGATTAAACATAATTCCTTTTGTGTTATGATATTTAGGTTTTCTACAGAGTATTACAATACGAAATATCAAAATACGGCTTAACACACGTTCATAATGCTTTTCAGAAACGACAGTGTGCAATCATGCAGAATAATTTGTACCTAACTGAATCAATGTAGGAGGGTGTAACACTTTTGTGTAGACATTGATAACGGCATTACTTTGATGAGTGTAGATTTATGAGCTTAGTCATATCAATTCATACTTGATTAAGCATATGTATGTATGTGTATGAATGTGTGTGTATGTGTGTGTGTGTGTATATATGTATGTGTATGAATGTGTGTATGTGTGTGTATGAATGTGTGTATGTGTGTGTGTGTGTGTGTATATATATATATATATATATATATATATATATATATATATATATATATATATATATATATATATATATATATAAAATGACCTAGAATAGAAAGAAAGACCTGTGCAATATCACTTAGATATAACATTTCTATTCTTCAATAAAATTCTCTCTAGTTTTATAGATACAGTAATAGGAAAAGTTTTTTTGTTTTTTTTTGCAAATCATATAAAACTAAAATATCAGATTTCTCACTACTCCACTACTCATATAATGAGACAGTTATATATCGGAGCCAAGATCCAAGTTGGACAAATCATTTATATAAAAAAAAAATTTAAAAAAATTTCGCTACTCTCATGTTGAGTGACTTATATGGAGCCATGATTCCAGTCCATATAAAAACCAATTTCTGGTCCAAATTCCAAGTTAGACAAATGATTTTTTTTTACAAATATCTTGAACAGCTAAGAAAAATAGATTAAAAAAAAACATAGGTCAATAGGTGTGTACTCCATTTAACCTGACTTATTACATCAAAATTATTTATACGATGACACCAACTTACATACATGTATCTAGGATGCACTTAGTTGACATTGATTGCTAATTCATGAGTCAACTAAAATTTTATGCTGAATTATAGGTACTTTGTTTCAATTTGTTATAACAAAGAAACATTACAGTATATCTATGAATAATTATGAATTAAAATCATTTGACTACCGTCGACTAAGTTTCCAACATTAAAAAATCAATTTGTTATAAAAAACCAAAAAATTATTAAAGGGTAATAGTATTAACAGCTTACTCTTAACGTCACCTCTATGAAGTGGCATCATAAACGATCGTCAAATCGACTGACCATTTTAAAAATACAAAGAGTGAGTGTTAAAGTCAAATTCTATGGAAAAGCAGTAGACATATACTACTGAAAGTCAAATGAATATATAAACTGACCTTCTGTTGCGTAGCCGATAAGGTGTTACTTCCAGAGGATGCATTGAGAATAGCCGCCGATAGATCCACCACTTTTTTTTCTGCATCACTCACCAAAGCATCAAGTCGAGAGGATCGACTATCCTCACGATGAACTGTGGAGTTGGAAAAAGGAAAAAGAAAATCTATCAGTTGCATTTTCTGTTTTATTCTGTGTGTTCCTTTTTTCAAACAAGAAACCACAATCCGATTTGTTTCACATGTATGCAATTGTCATTAAAAGGTCACTGAATATCAGCAAACTCCGATGGAGAGAACTGATTTAATCCAACTATGGAGTATGTGATGGCATCTTGTGTTTTAACTTCCGATTGTTTGTATGTTATATATACCATCACATTTCACAATGAGAAAAAAGTCATAGTGTGACAAAGAAAACAAACGTATATCACAATAAGAATTCTAATTGGAAAGAATGCAGCACATATGGAAATACTTAAAGTAACGTTGAAGCAGTGCAGTAATGAATTGGTATTTATGAGCAAAACACTTAAAATCATCTCCCAAACACCAGTTACTGTTGGCAGTTATCAAAACATCCAATAACGAGACACTTCAAACCTCGTCTTGACAATTAACCAGAATTTTGCAATACCAGCAATTTCATGATGAAAATCTCTTTGATAATAGAAATTCCTATCATACTCTTTCCATTTTTTAAAACATGTTTACTACAATAATAATAAGGTCAAGTGAGATGTTTTGGTGCAAAGTTACGATGACTTATTTTCTTTCGCAATCGGAGGATGATTATTCCCATTTCATGATTAGTCTTGTATATGGAACAATAGTGTGGTGTCATTATTAGATACTTACAAGCATTACATCATCAGTGTACATCTAACTGTTTATCAAGGTCAACATTAAGTGTTGTAAAATGTAAAAGCATCATAGAATGCTCTTATCAGATAAAAAAAATAGATATATAAGTACCAAGCTGGCAATCATACAGGTTATGATGTCATAAATCAGCATTTACAATCATTGTGTCTCTAGGGTACATTTAATTCCACATTAAGGACAGCTTTGATAAAAATCATGTGAAAATATTCACTGAACTGTAATTACACTGTGTTTACATGAAGCAGAAAAATATAGGTTTTAAATGCGATATCACATTTTATTTTTTTATCAAAAGGGAACTATTTCAAACTCTGATAATTTTGTTTTTAATCTATTCATCATTTTTCAGTTTTTCAGATTATGTGTCATTGTGGTACATATTTCCATTAAAGATCTACACAGTTTGCTTACCATTGTAAAATCATAAATTTTGTTGAGGATGTTGTTTTCTTATTTTTTGGGGGGTTAACAAAACGCTGTATATCGGACATTTTCACCCTTTTACGACAGAAAACATATCCAACCCATCTTAGATTGGCCCCAAATCACCAGAGCTTCAAATATTTGGCTTGAAAATTTCACCTTCATATTAAATTTGCTCTCTCATCTAAAATGTGAAAATGGCAAATATTTCAAGGTATACAGAAGATGAAAATAAATCCAAGACAAAAATTTGAACTTGAATGGCAGACAATCTCATAATGACAGACTATGACATATTAAACTTGTTAAAATGTTAATTTAATTTACTTGTATGTAAAACATCTCCAGACTAAAAATTAACAAAAAATAATGTCAACGAATTCGTTTTAGAAGGAAAAACAACAAAAATTTAAATCCACCAAAATAAATGATTTAACAGTATTAATATCATAAACAAGACCAATAGTTAAATTAAAATTACCACCAATACACAATAAACTTTTTAGATAAGTGGTCACTGTTATACATGTAATTGTGATTTAAAAGTTTAACTATACATGTATATATTTGTAAATTTAGGCCATTTCAATTTGTTTTTCTTTTTATTATTGTTGATATATTTCGTATTGGATGACAGTCAAAACATTAATTATTGGATTAATATCTGTGTGCTGACACTAGGTTTATGAAGCAACAACAATGTCAGAATTTTGATTCATAACAATTTCTATCATGGCGGTAAGACTGAAGGTGAGCTGGTGATTTATTCAAAGTGCATGAAGATTCAGAATCTGTTATAACCCAAAAGTGAGTAGAATCAATCATATAATAATCAAGAGGTTACTCCCCCCCAAGTCATGTGATTCAGATAATACCTGATCATATATAAATTAAATATAATAAATGTTTTATGATTGATTGACTGATTTGTGTGAATACTTACAGACTGGACTCTCGCGAGCACCGTGATACAGTAGCATCTTAGCCATTGGAATGTTATTGGTCATCACAGCCACATCTAAAGGGGTCAGACCCTCACCATTCACACTGCAACAAAACCAATAATAATCAGTACAGTGTTAATGGAATGACAATATATAGAAAACACTGGTTTTCGCATATTATACAGTAAAACCTCTCTTGAAAGACCACCAGTCTTTTGAGACCACATTCTGAAAATCAATTACTTAAGTAATCCTTTAGATTAAACTGCTCATGAGACCACATTTTAATGGCAAAAGCGGTAGTCTCTCAAGACAGGTTCTACAGTATAAAATATGCTTCTCATACAAATCATACTTCAAAGTTTGAGGTTTTCTGAAACTTCATTTTGAATTTCAAAATTTCAGTAAACTTGTACACCCAATCAGAGCAATGTGAAACAATCTGATCTTGTGTCATATTTCATCACCTTTATGATCATGGACACCAAAATATCTAAATGCAAAATATACATCGAGTACCCAAAACATTTCCACCAGAACTTAATCTGCATCAGACAAGTGTTTGACATCAGAAGTTGAAAGTCACTAAGTCTTTTGAATAGGATACTCAACTGACATTCCTACTGTAGGAGATAAAAATTAAATATCATCATTCCAACATGAGTTTGTAGCACAGGTCAATATTTGTGGACCCAAATCTTTAGATGACATCTCCACTTAGGGGAAACCACAACAAAACAAACCAAAACAAAGAAGAGCACATATAAATTTGTATACACACCATGCTGAATTCTGTAAAATAAGATGAACTAAATTGGGCCACCATAGCCGAGTGGTTAGAGGAATGGAGCACAGGGGTGTGGAAATATGACTTTCATGCACTTGTCCCCGGGCAAGTAAATGCAAAAAAAAATGGTTGCCCGAAATCAATATTTAATGACAATTTTTTCATATACAGAAATACTTAAATAAGACTTTAAACTCTAGATTTATGTTTTTCTGCTTTCTTTATAATGCACAACCAAACTAAAAAAAATTCACTTGTCCGAATGGTAAACGTAACAGGTCGGGCAAGTCGGGCATATTATTTCCTCACCCCTGGAGCACAAAGTCTCTCATTTCTAGTCAGCACGGGTTTGAGTATGACTGGAACCAAAGCTGATTTTGTGTGCAAGTGTACTTACAGAGGGCTGGTGGTATTTCCTAGTTGCGCTGTAAACAGGTTCTCTTTTCTACCAGTAAAAACAGTACATTCAAACAAAACAATCATAAGATGAAGTTCTAATTGCAGACTTACCTATTAATGTCTACACCATCCATCTCCACTATACTTCTGACCAAATCAATATCTTGTTGTTCCACAGCTTCAAAGAGAGCTAAAATGATAAAAAAAAAAAACCAACAAAATTAAAAAGCTAAAATATCAATCCCTATATTTCAATTTAATTTTCACATTACTGCATTCTTTTGATATCAAAATATAAATATAATTCTCATTACGCTAGATTTTTATGATAGAGGAAACCATTAGTGGTATTGTTGACTAGTAATAGAGGATAGATGGGCGGGTAATGATACATCAGGATTTACATGTTAAAGGAAATGCTAGAATTATATATGTATATACAATGTAGATTATCTTATCAATGCTATGAAATACATTCCACAAGTCAAAATTTATCTTTTTATTTCAATTTAAGACTTATATGAGAAAACTTTGAATGCAATAAGTAAACATACATATAAGCCAACACTATGTTATTAGATCTGCAGTATGAATACTAGGTTAAAAGATTTGTAATTTTCAAATGAGCCTCCCTTTTCCTTGATTTATCAGCAAATATATATTTTATGTTAGATATGTTTTTCTGAGAAACAGGATTCTGGTTGTATTGTTGTTTAACGTCCCACTCAAGAATCTTCTACTCATATTAGAGACGTCACCAGTGTCGGTGAAGGGCTTCAAAGTTTGGCCTATGCTCGGCACTCATGGTCATTGAGCAGTGAGGTTTCTTTAATGTGCCAACACCTACTGTGACACAGGACCTCATATTTTACTGTCTCATCTAAAGGACAGAAATCCGACCTGCTGCAAGCTGGACTCTAACTCACAACCTCACAATCAAGAGTCAAGCACTCTACCAACTGAGCCATCTGAGAACCAGGAAACCAAACAACACTCAACAAAGTATAATGATAAAGGTGATTAACTTTCTACCAGAAGATAACATGGTATGGGATAAATAAAAAGCCATGACAAATTTTGCTAAATACATTATTTCAATGTTATCTCTTTTCAAAAATACAGTGGAACTTCTCTTGAGAGGCCACTCTCATAAAATATGACTTGTCTTTCGAGACCAAATTTTGAAAACCCACTTGATCAAATAATTCTTTAGATAAACCCTCTTTTGGGGGACTACATGTACGTGTCTTGTAAGACCACATTTCAGTGGCCGATAGGGTGGTCTCTTAAGACAGGTTCCACTCTATCACCTGCACATCTCATTAACTAATGATTCAAACACATATGTAAAGTAGAGAGAAAGATTTCCCTTAACTAAAAACTGCTGTAACAATAACAAGCCTCATACTGTGATATAATCAAATCATATCAACAGCTTTTAAATTACACAACATGACAACCCTGCATGATACACGCTGTTTGTTTTTCATTGTTCCGAAGATCTAAAAAATTCAACTCAGAAATATGTTTTAAGTTACTTTTCAGAACAGATATGAATGTTTGTGAATAGTTCTCAGATGGTTTTTGTTTTCTCGAATGAGATAATAAATAATCTCTTTGTATTCAAGATCAAAGAGCATGCGTACCTTTTAAAACAAAGACTAAATGTTTCTTGTAGAGAATTCATATGTACATTTTACATATCTATAAAGCAATTTGTTCAAGGTGATAATGTTTGACCTGAAAATTACACAATTAATTGTGCATAGCATCATTTAACCTACAGGTAATGCACTCAAACAGCTGTCAGAGATATTAGCAGATCTTTTCATCTCACAATAAACTTATCCATTTACCAAAGCGATAAAAAACAATGGAATTTACCCACACACTGTAATACATATCTCCGTAAATCAAAATGGAATCCAGATGTATTGGAATGACAAAAATTATACGTAATTTTTTCTGTATCTGTTAACCTTCCTTATAACGTGAATCAGAAACAAACTTTACAAGGGCGCGATAAGTCTTTACGTGTAAAATAAACACAGACTGATGTACTTTATGATCATCCTGAGGCCTTTTAGTTTAAATTTACCACCAGAGCATGCCATTGGCTAGTCCATTTAATCTTCTTACGTCCTTCACTGATCAAACAGTTTCGGGCATTATTGATAATTAATGGAGGGTAAAACGGGACTCTTTGTTATCTAACAATGCACATGATAAATCACTCTCTTAGGACTAAGCACATTCTTATCAGCATGTTAACTTGGTCATTTTAGCGTTGGTGTTTTTGTACACACAGTCAGCATTACAGCATTAGTGGCCAACAGCTGTGACAATCACCTTGAACAAAGGCAGGATAAATGATAAATATTATCCCTTATCAAATGTGTTTTTTAAGTCATTTGTATTATATAGATGTATACAAACTTTTAATATTTATCTTAATACAGATTTAGAGTAAGCAGATATATACATTTAGAAACATAACTGACCTGAAACCACAAAAAATATCTGAAATTTGCTAATATTAATGTTTCAAGACTGTCTCTAAGACCAACATCCCTACAGATGTATATGTGGCAAAATACAGAATAAAAAATATCATTTTGATCTGAATCAAGTGGTATTTGGTGTTTCAAAATTAAATTTATTTTATGATTTATTTTCTATAATTATTACTGTACAATGTACATGCTTGAACTATAAACATAACCATGTTTTTTATATGAAGGAATATCAGTCACACTACTCTAAAATTATATATAAATTTACTGTTACTGATATAGGGTATATAATATTTCAGTTGTTTTAATGATGTATAATCTATATGAAAAATTGAACATTTAACCATGAAATTCAGTTCATGCTGAGGAATTCATAGGATTAAGAACCACCACAAAATAATAATAATAATAATAATAAAAAAGTCCTAATGCTACTAACCAATTCCTGTAATTAATTCAGTTTTGGGTGAAATATAATGACCACTTTTTGAAAGGATCAAAGATCATTGAATTAACAGACAATGGAAAATATGTTATGGATAGTGATGGACAGGGAGTGACCTAGAAAATGAAATTCTTTCGTAAATTTTGCTTGGTCGTGATTGATACTTATTATTTGAATTCCAATTGTGTGACAGATTAAAATGCTAATAAGCTCCGACAAACAATGTCAAGTGGACCACTTAGATATAAACAAAAGATTAGGAAACAGATTGTGTAATCAATGTCAATATAACTATCAAATCAACATTCCAAAAAATATTAACAGCAGGATTTCTGCCAAACAAATTTCAATAGGCTTTCACAGAATTAACCATTACTTCTAATTCTGGGTCACAGGTTGGTCACTTTAAAGAACCTTTTTGATATAAACCTTATTAAATAAATACCTCCATATACTAACAAGTTTGTTTTTGATATATTAAATATGTAATCGATTTCGCCATATTAGTTCCTATTCAATAACAACAGAGATATGTACAAAAACTTTATCACAAGCTCTGCGTCTTGGTGTCACTTTGAAGTCTGATTTGTTCCTGTATTGTTATCAAAGAAACCAAAGGATTATCAGAAGTTTTCATGACAATATCTATCATCAACAATCCTCCTTAGGAATTATTATATACTTATAGAACGTTCCACTGATACAAATGTTTACAGATATTATTAATGCTGTAATAATTCAGAGGCCTAAGTATTGAGGGACCAATCTCGAGTAAAACCTCACAATTAAGATCACCTAAATGACAAAGTGGTCTTATTAGAGAGGTGGTCAATCAAGTGAGGTTCTGTTCAGTTTTAAATGTTAAGGAGAGAACCTGGTTACAATGTACCCGGGAAGAGACCACTGGCTTTGCACAAGTAAACTGGCAAACTTTCTCACAAAATCATCTTAAATTCCAGTGGGACTTGAACCTTTAATATATATATATATATATATATATATATATATAGTCCCCCAAGAGCCTTAAATCACAAGGAAGTCTTATAAGAGAATTGGTCTGTAGACAATGCTTCACTGTATTTGATAACAAAACATTGAGATCTGTGTAACTTTCTCCAAAGGTCTGGAAATGTTTTGTAATATTAAGAACATGAGCGACAGGTATTGTTATTAGAGTATATAGTTTATCTATATATGGTCTGCTCTAGATGATTGAAATAACACCAAGGATTCCAATGATCTTGTTTACAACATGTTTGACCACAAAGTATGTAAAATTACACCAAACAGATAATTTACTAAAACAAAAAAGATGGAAAGAATATACAAGCTATTATTGGTTTTGGCATCGAACAGAAAAATAAAAACGATATGCCAAAAATTGTTATACTAATGTCTTTTTGCCAAAAAGTACAAACTCATAGTGACACTTTGTTAACAACATTAGTTTACACCAATAGAAAAAGGTTAATGGATTGATATGCATATTCATGTTTTACATTTGTTTTAGCATACTACATAAATAATGAATAAGTATAATATTGACAGACATATTTAAAAGTTTGTTTTCTCTGATATCACTGGTGTGCTTTTCAATTATAGAAGGTTTCTATTTTGCTTAAAAAAATATCCGTTGAATTGTATAAACAAACTAATGGGGCTGAAAAAGATCCAACATACATAGTTTATGATGCTTTGGGAGTTTTTTATACTACATAAGCCCAGGCAGCAAAATGTCAAAGAACTGACTTTTCACTGATAATATTTAAAGTGGATATTCAGTAGAACCTGTCTTGAGAAACCACCCATCTACCACTCAAATGTTGTCTGTCAAAACAGGTGGCCCCTTAAAAGAATTTTAATTTTTTAGGATTATTTAACTGAATGTTTCACAAAATGTTTTCTCTCAAGACAGGTGGTCCCATTAGAGAGGTTTTTGAAATTATTCAACTGTATGGTACACAGAATGTGGTCTCACAAGACAGGTGGTCTCCAATGGTAATTTTCATTATAATCATATTCAGTTCATCCAGCAATAACCAAAAGCATAGGTTTAAACAAATATAAAACTTTGTCCCATCACATTACTATCTGTTTAAGAGTACTTTTATGTACTGGATCATACCTGAACTAAAATCTAAGATTTATGTTTTGTTGATCTGTTATACATGAACATCCCATCAAGAATTTTTCACTTATATGGAGATATTAGAAGCTTTAGGTGAAGTGCTGGAAGGTAAGACCATCACCCTATCTGAGTTACTACACTGTGAACCATGATTCAAACATTGTTTTACATCCAATGAGGATAATTTTACTTATATCTATGGGTGAAATGCCTAAAACTTAAAAGCTATGTCAAGTACTCATTGATTTTAAGTTTCATCTGAATATAAATGCTAAAATATCTGTTTGAATATGAAAACCATGTTCACTGATTATTAAAGTATCTTTAATATTCTAATTATTGCCCATACTGTATAAAATTCAGCAAATGTCAGCTGACCATGGATTAGGGAGCAATAATCCTCTAAAGAAAATGATCAACAACAACAAAATAACAGTGATCAATAACTATAAAATGATTAGACCGTCACTAAAAAATATCTGATTGATGTGTCCTGACTTGTAATTATAGGAAGGGGTTATTAGGTAGGCAAAATATTTTCTTCAATTTTCTTTTTAGATTTGTTATACAAATTGGACAAAATTTCAGATTTTTTTAGAGGATTAATTAAAACATGCCAGGCACAAGGGCCCTTAAAATGCTCATCTAGTAAATTTGGTCAATTATGCAACTGATATTTTCTGTTTACCTAGGTGCCTGTGACCTTGACCTTTGAGTCCATGACCATGAAACTTTGTCACAATGATCTTTAGATAATGCCTTACAACTTTAACATACATCTTTGTATACAAAAGGTCAATCAGTTTTGAGTTAAAAAGCATTTGTATGAATTAAAACCATCCGAAGCACTTGTTTATGAACAGCTTCAATTTCATCGACAAATTTTCTAGATATTGGCTTAACAATAATGTATATCCAATTTGAAAAAAAAATGACAACTGGTTAAATAGCAGTAGAAGATTTTTTTCGACAAGCACAAAGTTTTGGTCTTTTTTGGCCCTTATATATACTAGGCACTTTTCCTTCACAAACACGAAGCAATTTCACATGGGGATCTTTCCTACAACATGCTCATCGATCTCGATCTCGGGGAACATGACAACACTACGAAGACACCCCCACCCTTTCCCCAGTCATCCCCAGCACTGATTTGACCTACAAAACTGCCATCCTGTCACAATGTTTACATATTTTATATTAGTGATGTACATTAGGCAATGCATTATCAAGTAGTTCAAAATGATATACATGTACCAGAAGCATGTATATGGCTGACATAATACAAGACTTGACTAATACATAACAATTGACATCAATCAAGGTTAGTAATTAATTTAAAGTGAAACAGACGACTAATGGTGGACATGGTGCAAGACTGATCACCACAGGGCAGTTGACATTACCCAATGGGGTCAAACTAACAAAAACAATAAATCTCTTAAATGACTGTGTAGCAATTAATTTAAAGTGATGCACATGATGTATTGCTGACATAGGGCAAGACTAATTACTACATAATCACTCCTATTACATGACATTACAAGACCAGGCTAAAAATACAAGCACACATTATTAAGACCATGGCTATCATTAGTGCATGCCCATGATAAATTCTGTATATGTATTATATAGCACAAGATGAATTACTACATGTATACAGAGTTGAAATGTTGAGGCAAAGCTGAAAACCATAAACAGCCATTATTATTATGACTGGCTATCATAAGTGCAATATCAACTGACTGACAGAAATGCGCATGACAAACTGTATACCTGTAAATTTCCATCTATGGTTATTTTCACCCTTAACAACCAAGAGCATATTCACCCATCTTATATTTGCCCTAAATCACCATGGTCTCATGGATGACATGCATGTCTATGCTTCAATTATTTAAATTGAAAATTTTGCCTTCATTTTAAATCTGCCCTCTCATCTACAAAATTAAATGGGAGGAAACATATCCTGGTTAACAGTAAGGCCTATACTGCACAAGACGAATTACTATAGAGAGTCGATATGACAAGGCCAAGCTAAAAAAGAAATCTTTTGTTTACTGTCCACGACTATCATATAGTGCAGTACTTATTCAAGTGGTGATACGCATGATATCTATAGTGGATATAACACAAGACTACCAACTACTCAGGTCAGACCACTTGATACAATCAGGTCAAGCTAATAATAAATCTGTTTACTTACCATGACTATCATATGAGTATCGTTTTTCTTTGTCTTTTCGTTTGTCATACATTTTGTTTGGTGATTGACTGTCTGGATCACTACTGGAGGAGTTACTGGTGGACCCCCTCTTCTTTTGAGCATCTGTATTCAGGAAAGAAGAAAAAATATTACAAATACATACATCTGAGTGGTAAGGATGCATACTTTTTTAATATTGGAAAGTGTTTAATGCCACACTCAACAATTTTTTCGTTATATGGTGTCGACTTGTTTTTCATGGTGGAGGAGAGAACCTGTTTTCAATGTACCCGGGAAGAGACCAGCGGCATTCTGGGAGTAAACTGGCAATCTTTCTGACAAAGTCAGCTTAGGTACCAGTGGGGCTTGAACCTATGCTGACGAGAAGTGAGAGACGTCATGGTTCAAAGCATGATTCTCTAACCATTTGACCCCCAGAATATATAGACATTTCACATGCAAACTAGCTGGATCATTAAAAGACATGTCATATATTAGGATTGTATAAAAGATTAGGCAAATGTTCAAGTATACAATTCTGGTAATACTTTAAATATAGATCTTAAACTTAAAGTATATATATTTGTACTAGAGAGAATGATATAGGACAACTATGTTGTGAAATCAAATTTTAATGATAATTTCAGAGGGAAACATCAGAAAAAGAGATACATTTTATTTAGATCAAAAGGATATTTTTCATGTGAGGGAAATAAAGGAAAAATATTTTCTTTTAAAAAATAAAATAAAAAGCCATTGATATTTCTTCCCACTCTAATCTAAACACATACATACAGTATATCAATATTGTTTGTTTGTTTGAATGGTGTGCTATGCCACTTTCAGAACAATTGTTCAGTTATATGGTGGCAGTCAGTGTTTAATTGTGGAGCAGAGAATCCAGTTACAATATACCTGAGAGAGACCACTGGCCCTCCATAAGAATTGATGTAAATTAATGATTAATGATACAAGAAAACTAATGAGAATGACTAATTTTTTTTAATATCTATATATTTTCTACTTCAGTTGGTAATTGAGGAAATAATTTGTTTACTAATTAAAATGAATTTAAACAATTTGGGTGACGGACCCAATGTTCTAGCACACCTCTGAACATGCTATTGAAATGAAACCACATTATAAAAAATTAAAAACAAAAACAAAAAAATTATATGAATCTCGTCAGTTTGCAAACTATGTCATACAGCTGAACCTGCCATGAAAGACCACATCTTTTAAGACCACTTGGTTAAATTATCCTTTAAATAAAACCTCTTTTGAGAGACCACATTTCAGTTGCAGAATTAGTGGTCTCAAGACAGGTGCCAATTTATATTTATAAACATTTACTAACTGATATATGATAGTGATTTGTGTTTTATATATATATATATATATATATACACACACACACACACACATACATATATATATATACACACATATACATATAAAATTAACAAAAAACAATTAAACTGTTACATACATATGTGAGATCTTATCCTGATCCGCATAGTTGCAATTTAATTTTATAAATGACAATATTTAATAACATACAAAGATCAACTTTATAATTTAATTGGATTAACATAATAACCAATCATACAGCATGTAATCGGTTAATCTCAGATTAATCTGTATTAGTCACACAAATATGTAGACACTAATACTCAGAAATATTTCACGTACTTGTCAGGATTTTTGATGATCGGTATGGTGATTGTAATCCATTCATATTTCGTAGCTGTACAGGTACACTGCAACTGGATGGAAGTGTTCCTCCCTGTCCACCTAACATGTCCTCGCTACCTGACATAAACACTCGAATTGTTCTTCCATCACCACTGGAAAAAAGAAATATATAATATCAGATATCAATTTTCTCTAATTTCAACAAATGGAAGAAAAACAGTAAAATATCAAAGCATAAACAAAACAATAAAATGTTATAAACTGTAACAAAATAAATAAGATAAAATAAAAACTGCATATTTTTGCATGATAATTACATCATAAATATCATATTTACCTGAAAACCATTAAGTACATGCACTTTATCCTTTCCTTGATAAACATACATGTACATTAATGAGAAAGCCAACTCCCTTAGTCCACATCTAGTGACAGTCAGAACTAACATTATTTTCTGCATGTATATACTAACAGCAAGTGTTTGACATGTCAACAACTAGGTACACATGAACTCCAGAAGTCAGTAAGATATGCTTCTCGTGAATGAATCACATATTACATGTACGTTTCACATAGCAGCAAAATCTCCGACTAATGCATTTCTCCATGTGATTTGATTTGTACAAACTCCATTAAGATTTTCCAGTGTTTGTAAACATAATCATGCTGAACAAATAGGTTTTTAGATCCAACAGAGGATACCGTCATATCATGTCAGTTAGGAATCATATCTACAGTGAAACTTGTATCTAAAGATCCTTTTCAGAACACAACAAAACTAGTCTTTACAGGGAGTTGGTCTTTATATAGAGGTTGATTTGTACACAGGAGACAGCAAAAAAGTCTTTATGACTAGGTGGTCTTTATAAACAGGTGGTTAAAGCAGCTTTTATTGTACATTGTTTGTACAGTTGGAAATACTCTGCATATAGCTTTGTGCAGTTATATCATCTTATATTGTTCCATGAAAAAAGGAAAGAAAAGAAATTAAATGCGAAAGTATACGTACAATGAAATAAACTAAGCTTGTGGAAACTATAAAAATTGCAAAATATATACAATTAGACCACCTGTCGTGTGAGACCACATTCTGATTGCCACTTAATTAAATAATCCTTTGAATAAAACTTCTTTTGAGGGACCACCTGTCTTGAGACCACATACATGTAAATGACAGATATGGTGGTCTCTCAGAACATGTTCTAATACTGTTACATGATTTGATTAACTTACAAAAGAAAACCAATTTTACATTACAAATGGAGACCCATTCAATCCTAAAAAAAACTTCTATGACTCACAAACAGGGGGATCATTTGTACCCTGCAAATATGAAGAAACATTCTACCTTACAGACAGTGATACCCATTTTACCTTAAATATCTAGACAGGTAGATACATTCTACCTTACAGACAGGTAGATACATTGTACTCAACAAACAGGTAGATACAGCCTACGTTACAGACAGATAGATATATTCTACCTTACAAACAGTGATACTTCTATACACTGAGAGAGGAATCATTTTTCAGTCTAAATAATCCAAGTGTCCCCATGGACATTAACATGTTAACTATCACTATTTATTTTCCAAATTTCAAATCTTCTTGAGATAACATAAAACTTTCTCAAAAACAAAAATCCTTCATTAAATGTGTGGGGAAAAAATGGTATAATGTTAACACACAACACTTACCAGTTTGTATCCTATTTATATTTCCCATTTACTGCAGGTAAATGACCCATAGTGTACAATCTGAGTTCATGCATGTATATTTCATATTCATCTCATTTATGGCATTCACATTTGCCTTTAAACACACAATTTTGATAAGAATTTGGAAAAAATTATAGACATAAATCACAAAATCCCCGTGTAAAGCAACGTTGTAAGTGTATGGTCTGATCAAGAAGACAGCTAAATTTAATAAAATGTCAATTAAAGCCCATGCTTCTTTATATGATTTAATAAAGGGTATATGTTCCGTGGCATTTAACAGGGTCTTCATTATCTAAGAAACTAAGTCAATTTTGGCTATCTACGACATGCTGCGACATATCCAAGATCTATATAACAATACTAAATAACAATTGGCGAACAGAGGATTTACGCACTTTAACAATTCAATTCCTCCAGATAAAGATTTAAATATTTCCTTTGTATCGTATTAGCACAAGAAGAATATGTAATATAGGTATAGATCAAGTCTATATGTTATGCATTTTAACTGCATCGTGAAGAAATGTTTTCATTATACTGGAATTACAATCCTTGTTTAATCATCAATAATTTCATAATAAAGAAATAAGTGGCAAAATTGATCAATTAACAGTTTTAATGACACTTAATTAAGGGATTGAACAAAGTAGCCATAATAGAAAGGTGTTCAATAAAGGTAGGTCAAATTTATAGGAAGCTTTAAGTCTCTTTACCCACATATGATCAAGCACTAACTCACTCTCACACTCACTCAATCATTCACTCACACAATCACTCACTGACTCATAGACAACATGACAATATCACTATATACAGGTGAAGCACTATAAATTTAGACATTTTCTATGAGCAGATGTAAATTCAAGGTGAAACATTTAATGAACTAAATTCCATGTGATCTGGAACTAGAGTTTTGTATCAGCAAAATACCTGTGACTTCAATTTATCCTGTTGTGTACACAATAAAGGCTCTACCTATGATAAAATGTCTCAGGTATGACTAAGCTGGGATTCAGTTTTGTTACCTTTCACTTCTACTGAGCACTACTAAAGAGGCTGTCACTACCTGTGTTATAAATCTCAGGTATGAACCAGCTGAGATTCAGCTTGGTACCCTTCACATGCCAGCGAGCGACCACAAGTAGTAATTAAGAAATTAAATAATGCATCTTGACTTATGTATGTATCAAAGTCTTGACAATATAACTACACTGGAAACTCACACTAAAAGAACACCTCACTTAGGAGACCACCTCACACTTTAAACCCTAAATTTCTAGTCTTGATAAATAATCAAATAAATACAGAACCTCACTTAAAAGAGCACCTTACTAATCAGACCACTTTGAATCAGTCAGAAAGATGGTCGTAACAATGTTGTTGGAGATAAAGAATAAAATGTGACTGGATTCTAATACATTACTTAGAACCAGTGAGTAGAGATGAGTTACAGTGTATCCTATCTTAACAGACCATTGTCATAGAGAACCACCTGTTATCTGAGACAACATACAGAAAATGAAATGGTTAATTAATCCTTTAGATAAAACTTCTTTTGAGATACCACCTGTCTATAGAGACCACATTGCAGTGGCAGATGTGGTGATCTCTCAAGACAGGTTCCACTTTATCATGATAGTAAATTATGTGCCCTAACATTTAATAATTTAAGTATTAACAATATATCTGTAAGAGATGGAGAATAAAGCCTACAGTATTGGGTACTGTGCACAATCTACAGAATTAAATAAATATTTTTGATACATGCAAGTCATGTTAATGTTAATGGATAATTTCCATAAATAAGAAAAGTCCTGCTGAGGTAATAAATATTATTCAAAATAAAAATGCTCATTATTGAAAGAAGGGGAATGAAATCCACAAAACAATATCCTAGCTGTCTGCCATGATGAATGTAATACAATAATTTCGTTAAAATGTTACCGAGACTATTTAAAAATTTCTTTTATGTCACGAAACAGAATAATCACATTTCAAGAATTATACAAGGAGTCTTTGTAGCTTGTACGTTACATGTAGCATGGACGTACCATACACAAGGGGCCAGATTATTACAACATCAGATATCCGAACAAAAAACAATGTCTCTGAAATGGAATTTTAATAGCAATACATTTCATTGTTAGAATTGTTTATTGTTGATTTCGTTTAAATGTATGAATAGTTTAAGTCCTTATTTATGCTGTCTTTCCAATGTGAGCTTTTGTGCTACTGTTTGTTGATTTTAAAGTAGGAGTTATGTGGCGTGTGCTGTGTGTGAGTGGGTGTATGTGGATATGCTTGTGTATTATAGACGTGTCTTTGTTTAAGATGTTGTTTTTTTCTCCATAGAATTTCATTACATCATATCTATCATAAAATGTTTCTCTTTTAATCAATAAAAAATATCATTTATTGAAGTTTGTGTTTGCAATTTAGGTATGTTCCCTATTTGAAATGTGTGAACTCCAAACATGAAAATGTCACATTACACTGGCTTTTTTGTAATTTATATTATTTTATGTCAATGTTACATATTTCAACTCATGAAGTTTACCTGAAATTTAATTTTACGTAATTAATCCTGGAAATCTTTGAAAGAGCACCTCTAAATGAAATTATAAAGTCCAAGATAATTCATCTAAAAAGAAAAAAATAATATATATGGTTGATGAATATTTCTAAGTTTCAGATAAAAATATCGGTAATAATTTGTGTTGAGTAATTTGATATGACTTGTGTTATATGTTCATGTTATCAATACAGTACATTGCATAAGGAAAGTCTTAATGATGATAGGATTTACTGGCATTTTATACCATACTTGGTTATTTTCCCGTTTTTAGTGGTGGATGTAACCAGAAAGGACCACCCACCTGCCCCACAAGTCCAGTGTTAATGTTTTTTTCGACATCAGTTAAATATAAAAGTAGGACCCTCTCTTCCTGACGGTAGTGGTGAGAGGCATCGTTGTATAATTTGTCTTGAAAGATCACCCCTTCTGCCATTGAAATCTGGTCTTACAAGACAGGTGGTCTCTCAAAAGAGATTTTATCTATATGATTATTGAACAAAGTGGATTTGGGAATACAGTCTCCAAAGGCTGGTGGTCTTTTTTGACAGTGGTCAGTCAAGACTTGTTCCACTGTACTACATTATAAACATAGGGCCTGCAATGTGTATATATAGTGTGATGTACATGTATGTGAAGTCATTTTAACTTCCATTTGGATAATCAATGGTTCAATTAGAACATTTTGACAGACAATCAACTTGAAAAACCATCCGACTTAAGAAGCCAGATTCAGAGATTCACCTTGATATGTAATATTTCATCAAACAAAAACTTTTGAGGGACAAAAGTGTCTTGAGAAACCACATTTCCCAGGCAGATAAGACAGTCTAACGGAACAAGTTCTGTGACACACATATTTTCTGCTGACACTGAATAAACTGCAGTCTACTATCCCCCATCCCACCTCTTTACCAACAGGTACCTGATTCTAACTTTCCAATATCACACAAATATTTTATCTCCAGTGGACAAACCAATTACAGGTGAATTTCAGAATATTTTCTTATAATCACTGTCAAAATTAAAGGTAAACACGAAACAATAAAAGAATCTCAGACATCTTTACCCCAAAACAAACAATCTTCACCCTAAACAACTGAAGTATATGTAAACAATGTTTATACAGAGAAAGACTCAATACTCCAACATCTCATCTGACACAATGACAGTGTCAACAATACACCATTAGTACTTAATCATGCATGTACATGTAGCCAGATATGTAACGGCAATGGAGGATCAGAGCTTACGTTGTACTAATTGGTTGCACTCGACGTTTGATTTATTGCAATTATATCCATATTTTGATTTATTGCACATTCTTATGATTATACAAAAAATATATGATCTGTGTGCCAATTTTTGACAGAACGAAAATGTCAAGTTGAGGAAAGGAATTTCTCAATTAATCCATAGTGCATCATCACTTTTGTAAATTAGGCTGCACTGCTAAAATCTTAAGAACATAGCATATCTTTGCAGATATGTTTATTTAGTGGGTACTTTAGTTTATGATGCTTACGAAATATGGTGTGATGTGTTTTCCTCTTGACATAATCTCACATGAAAGTTTAAGTTTAAGATCATCTCGCTGCTATCAAATGCATCTTGCAATTCACATCAAGTATATTCATACAAGTATCATCTCGATCTGAAGACCATCTCATTAAAATACATGTATCATTTCACTCAGAACAGGTTAGATATACATAATACTGACCAGACATAAAATAACTGATCCCTTATTACAGGTGACCCCTCATTAACACAACTCTCTGCAATATTCATATATCCCATAAGCAATTGATCCTTACTTATGTCATATCTCTCACCAGTACTGTCTATAGTATAAAGTATATCAACTTACCAATCCAGACTGACAGAACGCTGACGTTCGTGCATCGAATCTTCCTTTACTTTGTCCTTTTGACTCATTCGACGGGGTATTGATCTGTATAAGGTATATCCCGGTCCCTCTAATCTGTTTTCCAAAATAAATTTATTCTTAGAACAACGTTTCTACAGATACAGCTTAAAGTATTCTTTCTAATACACATTTACACCTATTTAAGTGCTAGAAATGTAATGAAATACTTCATTATTTCTATTTAAATACTGCATAGAAAACTTCAATTAGTAATAGGTGTAAGAAAGAAATTACATGTATAAGGGCTAATGATTGGTTACCTTACAGTAACAAGAGAAAATGGCATGCAAAGAATAACACAGCTGTACGCAAATTTCTTTATTGATGTGCGTAAAATGAAGTATACAAGCAAATAATTCACTTTTCACTAATTTGTTCAAAACCTTTCCATATGGTAATCAGCTTTTATATTCAAAATTTCTTTAATTTGAAATTTTAATAGACCTTGTAACTCGAGAAATTTCTCCCCTCTATCTTGATGATGCATAGACAAATAAAACGAAATGTTTCTCAAAGGAACAATGTGTAAATTTGGGTACCTGTATATATAAAACCTGACAAGGAGAAAGTAAGTTCTGAAAATAAATTGTCAGTATTCATTCATTTTCAAGTGTTTGTATTGATTTTCTCCTATAATTTATCAATAGTCTTCTTTAATTTATTGAACTGCAAGCCTTAATTTTCTTAACAACTAAATGCTCTTATCAGTTCAAACTTCAAGTAGACTGGCTGTTTAGTTATAGTTTAAATAAATACAGAATAATTCTTTTATTCATGGCAGAATTTTACCTAGTCCATTTTAAAATCTACAAAAGTCCAAAGTATATCACTAAAATGAATCTTAAGTGTCAATCAATAATAGTGAAATATAAACATGAAGATTTTTTTATTAAGTAACGTCGTTTTCATGAAAGTTGTTATGTTGTGACAGTGTCTATTTCACTTCATATTGATAGAAATAAACAATAAAAATTATATTCTTTTTCTTTCCATTACTTACTTGCCAAGACTCCCCCATAAATGGGGAGACTCCCTATTTTCTATGTAAAATTTTGATAATTTCTTCAATAAAATTGCATATTACCCCCATGAAAAAATTTCAATTTTCCTATAAACACTTATTAAAATTTAGAGTTTCCACCATGAGAGTAAAAAATCTCCCCCATGAAAATTTTTCAAGGTTGGCAAGTCTGCCATAAGTATCCCAAGGTGTTTTAGAATCATCACGTTTTAAAACTAAGTTCTAGTGTAGCAATTCTTGTAGTTTATGTCTCAAGGGAAGTAACTCAAACTAGAGATCAGCGCTTTATGGTGTATGGTACCAATGTTTTGCAAAATTATAAAATTTATAATTTATATACTAGTAATATTATCTAAAGGGACTCTTACTTTTCTTCTCATATATTTATACATTATCATATTAATTCATATATATATATATTTCAAAAATATGGAGATAATCTAAAATTGGTCTGGTTTGCCTTTGTGTTTTTTAACCTTACAATAAAGGAATAAATATTTCTTTTTTTAAGCACTGAATGATTTAGATCCTTTTATGGGGTCCGGTGCTGGTCAACTCTCACTGCAGTGTTGTAAGTCTGTATTGCTTATGTCTAAATTAATGCACCTATAGTTTGCAACATCTTTATATACCATATTGCATATGTGAAAAAAAAGTTTTCTGGGACATCAACGAAGATAAAAATGCCTGGTAAGCAGCAAAGATTCTCATACTATAAAATTCAAATTAAACTTGTTTGTACAGGTTTCTAATCATATTCTGAAACTTGAATTTCTCATTAGATAAAGATTTTGAAAAAAAAATTAAAAAATTAAAGACTTTTTTGTTTATAAATTCAAAATGCTATCATGTTCTAAATAGTTTGTTAATGTGTCTTAAAATGTTAATACAAGAATAAAATATCTTATTTCATATGAATTGAAATATTAATATAATAGTTTCGTTTTTTAAAATGTACCTTACCTATTTTCACAAATAAATTGTAAGCAATAACACAGTATATCGGCATTTAATTGAAAAAGAAAGAGTGATCAGCTGAAAACTTCAATTTCATCCATGATTGAAAACACAGAAAATTTGTCATAAATAGCACGCTATCACAGCTGTGAAGATAATTTCAGTAGGTAAAAATACATTTCTCATTTCAATCTCTTTTCAAATGATTAAGAACTAGGTATACAAGTTAAAATCAAACTACGTTTTGCTCTAGAATTAAAATAGAAATTTTCTTATCTCCGTCGAAATATTCATTAAAGGTGGCAAATCTAAGGCTATAGGGTATGAATGGAATTAAAATTGAAACTAGTTTTTGCTCTTTTAAATTAAAAACATATTTTGCTCTTTCAGAGTTTTACAAATGACAGTAAATTTAGGCCAAATGGGTGTAGAAGTGAATGTGAATAATTCTCGTGCTTTTTAAATTATAAGTATGTTAACATAATTCAACGTTGAACTAATTTTCTTCTGAGTTTGATAAATGACATAAAAAATAGGACAATCAAAAGCCGACTTTAGTATTGCACTGGAAGTTTACTAGACCAAAACATAGAAAAATGCTCTATATTGGGCAAACATTGAACTTTAAGTACATTTACATATTTGTTTATAGGGTGGAGAGCTGGTTTGCCTGGAGGAGATGATGTTTCCTATACTTTTTAAGTTTTTATAAATTTACATGTTTATTAGTTTGATGAAATAAATCCTGATTGAATTATTTTGAATGCACCTTATTAGATTATGATTTTTCATTTAATTAGCGCATTAACTCATTCACCACTAAAGACACATTTGGACTGGTCTAAGTCATTGATATACAAAAGAGTTCATTGTTTTTCAGGGGCTGTTAGTGAACCAGATGGGACTGATTGACTGACAGATACAAACAAAACCTAAATAGATCCCTCTTCATTTTCACTGGTCAGAACTTATAAAAAAAATTCAAGACAAGACGTAAAGAATTAATGTATGAAGAGCGATAGAAAATTGTGCTCATACTGCCAACTGAGCTGACACATAGACTGGTCTAAAGAATGGGAAAGTGTATTGTTTGTTTATAGGGATGAGTAAGTTACTCTGTGACTGGACCAACAGCTACACAAAATACAAAGACACTATAGTTTTCACTATACAGGGTCACAATGTGTGTACTGTGTGTGATGATTTTTGCAGGTGTACACTTCCGTTCAGGTGATATCTTATTACTCTGAATTCAATTGGTAAAATTTTGAGAGGAAACTGTAGCTATACTTATTTTGTGGTTTTCCTTTTTCTCAAGGGTGTGTAAGTTTTCTATAAATTTATCGAAGTAAAGTTACCCACACAAGGGAATCGAGTAACATACACAGTGCAAAATGAAAGTGTCCATTGAAGCTTCCAAATGGAGACTGCTTGACACCAGGAACAGGATTACACTCGATGACATTAAGAAGATGGATTAAATGATAAATCATTTTTAACTCTGATGGATTTATGAGGAATTTTCAATCAGATTTTTTTTCAAGCTGACGATAAATAAATTAGATACACCTACACTTGTATAGTTCCTAAGAGCACTTGTTTTTTTAATAGCTGTTCCCGACTACCACTACTTCCGATATTGTTGTATATTTCTCTATGTGTGTCGTTGGTATCTATGCTACCAGATTCTTAAGTGTGCAGGTAAAAAATATTGACCTCATGTTTAGGACCCACTGAAAGCAGTGAAGTTTCTTCAAAGTGTCAATCAAATCTTGACATAGGATCAGAGTTCAATCAAAACACAGAGAAAACCTGACATTTTGATAACTGGAACTAAATTCCACGACACTTTGATCAGGTGTCAAGAGGCCTACACATACAAGCCAAAATGTATGATATTACTCAAATGATTGTTTAATGATTGGTTGCATGGTTTTAAAGGCCATGGCAAACATTTAAAAACATATCAAAAAGTGTACTGGTCAGGTTCTCCTCATTTAAAATGCTACCTGTGAGTGAGGTATTGATGCTTCTCCAAATTGCCATCTAAGTCCTGGACCTAAAGACCAAGAGAGGGGGTTATCATGTTTTAGGAAAACAAGACAGAAATACCAAAAACAATATCCCACGATCTTTGGTTTTGGTGGGACAAAAATCTTTCTTGGATATAATAATAAATTGTGACAAAACCTAGCATGTCATCACTCAAATCACACAAATCTTTGCCACCGACCTCCAACAAAGGCCAGCCTTTTATTACAGTTTTATTCATACTGTATTGTGTATATAGAGCTGATTATTTTTAAATTCTTGTACTCCTTTTTTGTTATATTGATATACAAGATTAAAAAACTATCCTATTACAAAATTTGACTTAATTAAATCATCAATTTATGAAAAAAAGAAGATCAAGTTAGGCCACTGTAGTTATAGACAAAATCTATCAATGTTTGAAATGAAAAAGTCTCTTGAACAATTACACTAGCTTTAGATAGGAGTTTCATTAATCAAAGTATCAAATTTTAAACCAAGTGCCCCATAGGTATTATAAATTTTCACACAACTTAACAAAGAATTATCCTCGGATTTCCAAATACAAGAGTCGAAAGTACATTAAATATATCATAAATAATAATTATTTTTTTATCGGACCCCAAGACATGTAATAAATCAACAGAATGAGTCGATGGAAACCAAACAATGTCATAAGAAATACTAGCTTGACCAAACATGATTCAATCATAATATTTATTGACTTCATAAAATTCCATTTAGTATAAATAAGCGAGGAGCAAGTATGTGCTTGATCTGCAGACTCCGTCATACCTGTATAAGATATAGCAGCAATTAAAACATCACTCCAAAGGGAAAAGTCAACACTAAGGACTCTGATCTAATAATACAAATTAGGTGTACTGGAATACTGTTATACTGTATTGTTATGTATCTAAGTTAAGGAACACTGTATCACTATGTATCTTAAGTTTAGAAACACTGTATCACTATGTATCTAAGTTAAGGAACACTGTATCACTATGTATCTTAAGTTTAGAAACACTGTATCACTATGTATCTAAGTTAAGGAACACTGTATCACTATGTATCTTAAGTTTAGGAACACTTTATTGCTATGTATCTAAGTTAAGGAACACTGTATCGCTATGTATCTAAGTTAAGGAACACTGTATCACTATGTATCTAAGTTAAGGAACACTGTATTGCTATGTATCTAAGTTAAGGAACATTGTATCGCTATGTATCTAAGATTAGGAACACTGTATCACTATGTATCTAAGATTAGGAACACTGTATCGCTATGTATCTAAGATTAGGAACACTGTTTCACTATGTATCTAAGTTAAGGAACATTGTATTGCTATGTATCTAAGATTAGGAACACTGTATTGTTATATATATTAAGCTTAGTACACATCAGCCTTGTACAGCGAAACTTGTATATAACAACTTCCTTAGGGAAAAACAGTCTTTATAGGGAGGTGGTCTTTATATAGAGGTTGATTTGTACACAAATGGTACTATTGGGGAGAGCAAAAATGGTCTTTGTGACCAGGTGGTCTTTATACACAGGTGGTCGCTAAAACCAGGTTTTACTGTAATTTGTTTGATCGTTCGATTTTGAGGTCCTAGGGTGTCAAAGACAATTTGCATGTGCCCTGCAAACTGCATAAATCACCAAGAATATGTGCATGTAAAAAATTTAGTTGGGGACATTGCAACAGCCTGCGAATTTGTACAGAGGTCTTGAGGCTGTCGTATGGAACCCATTTACTTTCCTAAAACAAAATGCGTTTATGAAACACAAATGCCCCCGATCCCAACATATTTCTATGCAGGCAAATAATATGTATACTTTATTTATTGCAATGTCCTACATTACACTTTATATATAAGTGGGACAAAATTATGGACAGACAGACAGATGATCCAAACACTAGATGCCCACGGCAGACCTTTCAGGCTGAGGCATAAAAAATGGTTGTAGATAGTTGTAGGGCTGCCGCATGGCTGATGTGAACTAGGCTTAAGTCTAGGAACACTGTTACATTGTACTTAAGTCTAGGAGCACTGCTACACTGTATGCTAGTTGTTTGATGATAATAATGACTGCACCTTTCATATGCATCTTTATCAGGATCAATACAAGTACTTTGATTCAGCACCAAATAAAAACATTTAAGTCTTGTACCATGTTAATAGAAAGTTGATAAACTATCATATAAGAGAGAGAGAGAGAGAGAGAGAGAGAGAGAGAGAGAGAGAGAGAGAGAGAGAGAGAGAGAGAGAGAGAGAGAGAGAGAGAGAGAGAGAGAGAGAGAGAGAGAGAGAGAGAGAGAGAGAGAGAGAGAGAGAGAGAGAGAGAGAGAGAGAGAATGTATGACAACAAATATTTTGATAATCAAGAAATACAATACTCAGCCAGCAAAATTTGGAAGTTACAGATTTGTGTATAGAAAACTAAAATAACATACAAGAGAATTCTGAATCATCTGTAAACAAATTTTGATTTTATATCTACATAAACAGTATCAATATCATAATTGATTTTCACTCACCTTTTCTCGTCTTGGTTCCGAACCATATTCTGTGTTAAGTAAACAAAAAATACACCTTGTTACTGTCATTCACCAGAAAACATACAACAAAATCTCTCATTTTTACTGAAGATCATCTTTTATCTATGTTTTGTTTATAACCATGACAAAAATAAAGCGCACATACTGTTATCATGAAAATACACAAGACACGGGGATTTAAAGCTATCAATTTATTTCCTATGTGATGAACAAAACACTTAAAATTTTTATGACTGATACATTTGCACTGAGTTCACCTAGTGTAATAACCGATTCCAATATGACGAGAACTGGAGTATCGCTATGACGAACTATATCTAATATAGTTTAAAAGCACTAAATAATCCTTTGTTTACCTGCAATATATCTAAAATGACCTGATAAGATACAGTAAATAGGTTCTCCTAGACCTAAAATAGCTCAGATATTAACAATACATCACAGCCTTATAAAAGATGTACCAAATGCATGATGCTGCATGTCGGTTCAACATCTGCTTAGTTTACACTTTGTAACCTCGCAATAAAGCTTCTGTCAAATGCTCTATGGTCATTAAGACTTCAGAGTAGCAATCAGCATCAAAAGCAACCCCTACACCTCTACATTACATGCAAAACATTAATGTCTGACACCGAAAGGCGGAATTACATGTGAGACACAACTGCTTGCCATTGAAAGGGGAAAGGATAATTAAATTCAAACTGAATGATCTTAGAATAAACAAACAAAATTAAAAAAGAAAATAATTAACAAAATAGTGATAGAAATCATTTTCACTACATGAATCAATAAATAACAACTAATTAAACAGAGAAGATTAAATCATAAAAGATAAACAAGCATGTGTAATTAAGTAATTATATAAGTAAATGAATTATGCAAATCAAGTTATAATCTTGATATACTGCACTAAACATGAGGCATTTTCAATTTGTCTACCTAGATTTTATTTTTTGCGTTGTTTTCCTAAATCGTTGTATTTTTCCCCTTAGGCACTCTTGATGAATGTTGAAATCATAAGCGAATTTTTAAAAAAGGGAAATAACTCTAGATGAAATTACTTTAAGGGGTGTATAATGTTGTGGTAAGTGAAATTTAAAACACTGATAAAAAAAATCTAAATACATGATGGGAGGTCATAGAAAGGTCACAAAACAAGGTTAATATTGCAGCAACAGATCATTCATTGTATTATTGCTTTTCAATACCATCCAAATTTATCTTAATGTGAGTGAACCTAGCCAACCTTCTCTTCTGACTGTGTATACCTTTAAAACAGAATTTATCAGTTCAGCCCTCAATGCATGCCTTTGTGGCTGCTGTCACAAGCTTATTATAAGAAAGTCTGATTCCATGCAAATGGAAATGGAAATTTCTTAAAAGGTAATAACCACTAGACTAGGGGCCAGTTCTTGACTGTAAGATGAGGCCAAGTTGTTCACACTTTCAATAGGAAATAGCAGTTTGTGTAATTTTGACTTGTTTACATGAGTATTGTCATGAAGAAGAGATAGACATTTGCTTAACTTTCTAAAATTGCGTAGTCGTCATAAGGTTACAAAATGTCAGAAGACCACACAAGCACAAAGTAACAAGCAAACTTGATAAATCTGAACTGTGTTTGAAATGGTTGATTGTCTACTTTATGTTAACTCATTTAACCCCAAAGACACACTTGGACTGGCCTAAGTCATTGATTTACAGAAGAGTCCATTGTTTTTAGGGGTTGATGAGTTAAGGAATTTGGTATTAGGCATTGTTGTATACAGTCAAACTTGCATTAACATGCCACCCCTGTATAAAGGGCAACTGCCTATAAAGGTCATTCAAACATAACTTTCTTACCTTTTTATATAATTTCTTGTGTGTATAGAATATAGACCTCACTTTCATAAACTTGTAACCTGTCTATAATGGCTACTTTAGCCTGTTCCCTAGACATGTTTGACCGTACTCTGTTGGTATTCTGACCTCTCAACCAAACTGACTATACATTTCTTGTGTGTAGAGAATATATTACTGTAAAAATCCTCACTGAACTTCAACAACTTGTATAAAAAGTACTACATAAATCATATGCCAGAATGTGACTTTACACACGATTATAATACTTATAGTCAGTCAACAGGGAACAATAAATTATCCAAATTAAAAAGAAACACTTACAATACAAAAAGGTTAAGAAGTTAAGATATTCAGGAGAAAATCAATTCTGTAAATAAGAACTTTGATCAGAAACAAGTAGAAGAGTCAAATGATTCAGGTGTTATATGTTAGGAATGTATGTAAATTTCAGAATAGCAAATGTCCAACCTGCCTGATCACTTAAGGACTGCTGTTCTTGAATTGAACCTTGTATACCGTAGGTTGTCAGCCATCTTTGTAAGGAATGCTTAGCATGTTAGTTTGTTTTACTGTTGTTTATGTAAAACTAAAATTATCACTGGCACAAGCAATTGACAGATCAGAAATTGTAAAAAAAAATCTTAGGATGTGGTAATATCCAGAACCTGAGATCACAGATAAATCTAATTGTGATTATGTATTGCTTAGCTACTTATTCTTTTTAAGAACATACACCATTGTACCAATCCCTTACTATGAACAAAGGAAACATATTTGACTACTTTACAAGATAAGTTAGCCATTTTTGTTAACCTATTCACGTCCCTTATACACTGGTATATGATATAAAACAGTTAATAATAAATTTGTTTTGTATTAGTTTTATTACAGTCGTCCGATTTATTATATCTAAGATGGAAATTGTGTTCAATTTTGATTTATTTAATACATTTACAAAGATATACTGACCGCTTTTGGTGGTGTAGTATAATATAATTGACCACTAGATTTGGGAGCAACGGTTGTGTCATCTGACACGCTGGTCATCGTTTCTGATGATGTTGTGGAATCTGTGTCATCTTCAAAGTTCCATGCAGAACCTGCAAACAAACAAAAAGCAATGTCATGAAGAAATAGCAGGGACAAAGATTGGAAAAAATCCAACATAAGCTGGACATCTTCATCCAACTTATAGTCCATAAAGCTTAGAACTTGTGGTTAATTTGATCTGAATGGTGTTATACATCACACTCAACAATTTTTCAGTTACCGGGTACAAATGTATATAGTGAGGGCCAAAGAGAACCTGGTTACAATGTACCCAGGAAGAGGCCACCCACCTTCTCTAAGTAAACTGACAAACTTTCCTACAAAATCAGCTCGGGTTCCAGTGGGACTTAAACCTGCATTCACCAGAAGTAAAAGACTTCATGCAGGTTCAAGGCACAATGCTCTAACCACTCAGCCATGGTGGAATATCACACTGGAATAAATCATGGTCAAGTCAAACACATGCCAATAAATATATAAATACAAGTAAAAACAGTTTGAATTACACTACCACTCAAAGACAGACAAAAATACACTGGCATCGGTTTTTTAAAGATGAAAATATTTAAGCAATTCCATGGAATGAAGGACACCATATTTCATAGACATTAATGCTATTCATTTTTTCAACATTAAATATCAGAAGAGTGTAAGAAGATATCTGGACTAGTTTTCTAACATAGCATTCAGTACTGATATTTACACTCCGTATAATACTTTCATATTTTAATTTCCATTAAAACTCAAAACATCTCGTGTATTTTCATCAGACATCAAGATTTTTGGGTGCTGTATATGATAGCAAAATTCTTAAAATAAATACAACTGCTTTTTTAATTCACAGGAATATGGCTCAATAGATTGCCCAAAATATTTACGAAATTGAAAAGTACACAAATTATGTATAGTGAAAACAGCTTAGCATAATTAAAGAACTTGTTGACACAAGAACTAGATTTAGGCAAAGGGCCAATTTATATGTATAATGTAGTGTATATAAAGTTGGGAGAAAATGAGCGCAACTATTTGCCTTAAAAAAGTGACAAACGTTAAAATCACAACTTTGATGAATTAAGTTCAGGTATGGTTTGGGGTGGGCTGGCTAGTACACTAATATATGGTTACCATAAATATGGTTAATTTGCCCCATGCAAAGCAGTCTTTATAATAGCTGCTGGTGTATAATTTTCATAAATCTGAGAGTTCTTTTACAAAAAAAAAAAAAAAAAAAAAAAAAAAAAGAATATAAGTAACATAGTAAGAATGTATTAACTCATTCATCCCTAAAAACACATTTGGACTGGTCTAAGTCACTGATTTTCAGAAGAGTCCATTGTTTCCCAGGAGTTGATAAATTAAGTAGTGTATGTTGGAAAGTCATTAATGCAGTGATCCTTGAGTGTGTTTAGGTACACATTTATGTAATGGGGCCAAAATCGTAGTCTTCCCAAATAGGGTCAATTTCAAAGTGTGTTTCATAGTTAAAACATCTGTCACCATTGGAAATATAACAATTCAAATAAAAAAAAAGGTCACCCTAGCTCCCTCCCTATCTATATAAATGGAGACCCAGATAGCATGAAATTCATGACTATTATTACTATTACATGTACTTTATAAGAGTCTCATACCAAATTTGTAGAAAACTGGCATATCATTTCTAAAGAAGTTTAGGTGATATAAAATTTCTAATTTTGTTTTCAGTAAAACGGCACTCCTAATGACCCAAAGCCAAAGACACTGCCCCATCCTATGTGGCCTATGGAGACCAATTGTTAAAATATAAATTGATTCCATTCATTGAAAGATACATCCATGCTGAACTTGACTTAATGAAGACATTTTATTGGCAAGCTCTGTATTTGTAGATTAAAATCATCATGTGTTCTGGATTCATCTAGCATTGTTCCTTTCTGATTCAAATGAACCAAAATACATATTACCTCATTCACTCCTAAAGAAATATTTGGACTTGCCAAAATCATTGATTTATAGCAGAGTTCATTGTTTCTTAGGGGTTAATGAGTTTATGAAATGTAGCTGATTTTCTTCTAAGTTATAGAACCATACATATATACATGTATTTACTCATAATCCTCGCACAAACTCTTGTCTCCAGCAACGATACATATATTACCACTCTGGCCGATTTCAGATATGCTAATTCATTCTGTCATATTTCACAAAACAATTTCAAGGTCAAATTATTAAGATGATCCCAGTAGAAAGAATTCAAAAAATCTTTTGAGAGATAGAAGTATGGGAATCTACTTAAAGACACTCAACTGTCAAAGATTACATAGTGATCTGATACACAAGCAACAGATGAAGTAAAAAGACTAAACAACGATCCCTGCATTAAAATCGTTAAGACAAACATACCTAATTACTGTCGAATTTTTACTTTACATTGGCTCTTGATGAAATTTTGTGTCATAACATAAAATTTGAATTGTTTGGAATTTCAGAATATGCAGCATACATACAATATCATGCAGATGCAAATGATTAAAAATAAACCAAGATACTTTTAGGAAAGACATGAAATTTACAAAAAATGATAATTGTTAGGTTTTTTACCGGAAAAACTTTTAAATCAGAATTATTTAATTTTAACTCTACATTTACTGCGAAACGCTAACAGGTCATTGGTTAGTGCAAAGATCAGTTAGCGTATCTAGGTTCAGTAGTCTGAATTTCAACTACCTATCATCTGATTTCATTTCAATTTAATAGTATATGTATATATGGCCTACACTACAATGGGAATGATTTAAAATACCTTTAATCAAATAAGCTTGTTTTATGATATTACACAATTCCTTTTCAGAAATATCACTTATCCTTTATCTCTATGATCTATTTTTATAGTTCTATTTCACAAATAAGATTTTTAGATTTGGCATTTTTGCAAGTTTAGGAGAGTACATGCAGAACTGTAAACTAAAAAGAGTTATACCATGGTTAAAGTCATTTAATTGGTACATAAGGAGTTATAATAAATTTAGATTTTAATTGGAACACAAGATTAAATCAGACTTTATTATTTATGTTCTTATTGCTTTTCATATAAAAGGTAAATGTACGGTAAATGATCATGGCTTTGTCAGGTTTCTTGTTCAATTTCATATGATGGAAGCCTACATACTCCTTGTCCTTAGTTTGTTTGAATGGTGTTTTACGCCAACTCAACAATTCTTCAGTCATACCGAGGCATGGTTTTAGACCACCTGCCTTCCGCAAGTAAAACTTTCTCATAAAATCGGCTTTAGTTCCAGGGGACTCGAACTTGCCCTGATTAGAGGTGAGAGACTTCATGTTTTAAAGTATGATGCTCTAACCACTTGGCCATGGAGACCCTTACTTCTGGATGTTCTGGTCATATTTTTACCAATAGTAAAAGCAACAACTTCCAATTTTAACAGCTGAAGAAGTATTAGCCAAATTCTGAAGCAATGCATTTTTCAAAGGTCAAGGTCAAAGGTGAAGAATGAAGGTCATAATCAACTGATGTAATCAAGTAAAATTACAATGCGATATTCTAAACAGTTTTCTCACAACAGAGCTAAACCAAACAGCTAAACAAATTTTTGATGCAATCAGAATGACGCACAGACAGACATTGACGATTAATAATAATTTCCAAGTAATGATCGGAGAGGAATTGTTGTATACATATTCATAGCTCAATATTATATAGACCATGTAATCAATAAACAAAACAAATTGCCAATTGGTTCAATACTGAATGCTTTTAGCATCTGGATAACAATGGCATTTGTTCATTCTGTACCTTTCATGAATAGGCATAGAAATGTACATAAATCTATGCCAATAATCGTATCTAATCGAAGTCTAAGGGGGAGGAGAAAAAAAGTAATTTCTAGATCTCTAACCCTTCAATGGCAACTAATTATATTGGCCAATACCCGCAAGACAAATGAGCACTAAAAGCGAATTTTGATTGACATATCCTATGATACATACTTCCCTTGTGACTGTTTTTGATTCATACAAATTTCTAAAGTGCTACCCCAGTGTAACCAGACAAGTTATTTTAGCAACTTGAATATCACAGTGTCGAAAATCTATAGATAACATTGTCATAAAGAGCGATAGATCCAGTTGCATTTGTCAATATTCCAGGAAATATGTCAGTTAGGTATATTTCCCTGTAGATTACGTGCCTACATTTCCATCCCTGCAATCAATCATGGGATTGTTTATGAATGTTTTAATGAAATAATATTATCTATTATTAATAATGATGTGTGGCATGCTGAATAAACTAACGAAATGCTTTCTCACCTAGCTGACTCGTTAATTATCAGTCATTTAAGAAAAGTGATAATATGGCTCCAGACATCCTATAAAAGTGACATTTTGACCTAATATTGAATAATTTGCCATATGCATCTATTAGGTAACAGAACAATGAATGAAAACAAGAACAGCGTCAAAAAACTTTCATCTCAAACATTTCTGTTGACGAGCACACTTTCAATGATAATTCAATATAAATGTGTATTTGTACTATATACTTTTAAGCAAAAATAAGCTATCATATTAAAGCACATGCAGATTTTATGTAATATCTTATCTCACAAAGAACAGATTGCAACAGTCCGTTTGAATCCACCAGTGCAAATTAACTTTCAGATTTTTTTTTTACATGGATAACCAAGTGTCAAAGTAGCCTGTGCCTATCATATAATGTTTGAGATAATGTGTCAAGGTCATAAAACATTCAAGATACTGTGTCATTGTCATATAATACTCAAGACAATGCGTCAAGGTAGTGTAATGTTCAAGACAATGCATCAGGGTTATTTAATGTCCAAGACAATGTGTCAGTTATATAATGTTCAAGATAATGTGTCATGGTCATATAATGTTCAAGACAATGTGTCAGTTATATAATGTTCAAGACAATGTGTCAAGGTCATTTAATGTCCAAGACAATGTGTCAGTTATATAATGTTCAAGACAATGTGTCAAGGTCATATAATGTTCAAGACAATGTATCAGTTATATAATGTTCAAGACAATGTGTCAAGGTCATATAATGTTCAAGACAATGTGTCAGTTATATAATGTTCAAGACAATGCATCAAGGTTATATAATGTCCAAGACAATGTGTCAGTTATATAATGTTCAAGACAATGTGTCAAGGTCATTTAATGTCCAAGACAATGTGTCATTTATATAATGTTCAAGACAATGTGTCAAGGTCATATAGTGTTCAAGACAATGTGTCAAGGTCATTCAATGTTCAAGACAATGTGTCAAGGTTATATAATGTTCAAGACAAATGTGTCACGGTCATTTTATGTTCAAGACAATGTGTCAAGGTCATATTATGTTCACGACAATGTGTCAAGGTTGTGCAATGCTGGAGACAGTACTTAAAACATTCTCATACAATGATGTACATGAATTAAACAAAACATGTCCAAAATATATGTATTTACAGTAGAACTTGTCTTAATAGAGGTTTTATTGAAGGGATTATTTAACCAATTGGATTTTAGAATGTGGTCTCAGAAGAGTTTGTCATTGATGAGGTGGTCTCATAAGACAGGTTCCAGTGTATATTTCTATTTGATGTCACAACATAAGAAGAAATTTTTAAAAAAAAAGTATAGAAAAAACTTTTCCTATATTTTTCATTTTATTTACAGTTTTAATATATTACTGCCAAAATTAAAGTGTTTTTTAATGATCCAAGGTAACATAATTTTAAACATAAAACAGTTAGATAATGTTCTGTTGCATATTACATAACAAACTATACTAACAACATTTTCACAGATAATTTAAATATGAATCCGGAATGTGACAAAGCATCAATAAAGTTTTGAAGAACAGTGAACCTTTAAGTAATAGTACAATAATAGCTTGTATCTGATGTTACAGTTTTTAGCAATTATGAGAATGAAATGATACTGGAATTCCCAGGATTTACAAGAAAACAGAATGTAAACATTCTTTTTACACTACAGCACAAATAAACAACCTCAACCACAACTTCATCATAAAAAATCTTAGAAAAGAAAAGAAATGACTAAAGCGTCACGAAGCAACATCAACCAAATCTTCATCATAAAAATCTTTATAAAAAATGACTACAGCATCACGAACTCACATTTATCAATATATTAAAGTACACCCAAATCTGCTGGGGTAAAGATATTTAAAAATGTTTGAACTATAGCACCTCATTATTCTACTAATATTCCAAACAAATATACCACAAAAATGATTTAATTGTTATAGCACTTCTGACGCGTTATCTTATTCTGAAATACCGGACTTCATTATAATTATCATTTTCCCTCATGTAAAACAATACAAAACGTACTCTTGTATTATCGTAAGTTAATGAAATTTCATTTCTTTCCGGTATAATTATCCATACAATTTACATTTTATGTCTCTGTTTTGGTTTGCTACATATTCTGATCTTTAAACAACGAAATTAATCAAAAGTAACTAAACACATCAAAGTTACACAGTAAATAATTCACTTGAGCGATAGTAATTAGTTAAACAGTCGTATTTAAATTTCCTGAGTGCATTTTGTCCTTTGAGGACGTTCCAACATACCATTCTGACTGATTTACGGGGATCAATAGCAAAACTAATTCTTTGTAAAAATATCAATATACACAATAGTGAAAACAAACAGTCAACAAAATTTGATCTTTTTATCTTAAATCTCCAGAGTTAATTCTTGTTTCAAATTAAACCGTTCATGTCACACATCCGAAAACCATGGCAATTAGAATTGAAAGTCAAATGTAATCAATATCCATCTTCCCTTTTGTGAAACAAAATGCAAATTTGAATATTTGTAGTTTTATTATTTGTATAAAATTCAAATTTCAAAACCTCACATACTGTAGATGTAAAATGAAAGGAAGCATATTTGATATTTTGCAATTTTGATACAGCAGCTGTCATGGTAACTGAACATAACAGCTAATCTATTGTGAAACAAAGTAATTGACAATTTTTTCTAATTAGACTAGTGGGTACAGTTTTGCTTTGTAAATATTTAACCAGTAAATTGCCTAGCATCATGAAGTTCTCCAGAGGAACGTAGGAAAATCAGATACATTGACATTGGGAATTTAATTGAGACCTGTAAATCAGGGTTATTTTATATATTTTAAGTATGTACTAGAAGAGAGGCTTAAGTCATAAGTAATCATTTTTTATAATAAAATATGCCTACTTAAAGCAAAAATTAGATTTACATGGTGTTTTAATTGTATCTTTCATTATCTCCCTTGTTACCAATACTTGTGATACCTTACCCAAGTCCATAACTTGTTTGTTTATTGTTGTTTAATGTCCCACTCAAGAATCTTTCGCTCATATGGAGACGTCATCAAATGCCGGTGAAGGGCTTCAAATTTTGGCCTATGCTCGGCCAATGAGCAGTGAGGGTTTTTTAAAATGCCGACACCTACTGTGACACGGGACCTCTGTTTTTACTGTCTCATCTGAAGGTCAGAAGATCAGCCTGTCGTCAGCTGGACTCGAACTCACATCCTCACAATCAAAAGTTGAGTGGGCTACCGACTAAGCCAGGCCGGCACACCCAAGTCCATAAAACATCAAGATTATCAGAATTACATGTAATCAAGTCTAAAACTTTTTCCTCTCAACAGTACTCAAATCTGATTGGTTGAGATTTGAAGGCTAGATAAAATATTATAGACTTGAGAAGTATTCAAGTTTTAAGATTCAATGACCTTCATTTAGTGACAACCCGACACAAGTAGTCATAATACATATGTTGTTCATCTATACAGGTTTCACTGTAGATGTATAACTTCTCTCTCTTTCTTCATGATTATTCATAAAGTGGAACCAAGCTGTCTTGAGAGACCATCCCTTCTGCCACTGAAATGTCAACATGTCTCTCAAGACAGGTGGTCTCTCAAAAGGATTATTCAACCAAGTGACTTTCAAAATGTGGTCTCAGAAGACACTGGTGGTCTTTAATGAGAATTATCCCTCAACAAAGGTTCAACTGTACTACATTTAGAAACTTGCAGGTATTTCCAAGTATGATTGTTTTCGATGTACTTTTAACATAAATGGATAGAAGGAGTATTTGAGTGTTCCTGTTGACAACACCTGGAAACGTGCCCTACAATAAATTTGATGTGAACTCTTGACTCTGAAGACACCTGGAATTTAACAATGTCTATATATCTATCATTATTGATACAGAAGAATCTATTTCATTGTTGCTTTGTAATGTATATAGCTTTGTAATTTATTAGCACATGTCATGGCCCTACACTTTGTATAACACAGACATTGATTTTGATACAAGAGAGATATAACAAACACCAAGCTGGTGTGGGATGATTTGATTAGATTCTTGTGTTCTTTATTTTACAAACACTAGGTCATTCAATATATTTGTTTGGTTACAGTTTACTTGGTTGTCATCCATTGCAATCATTGTTTTCTTCTTTCTTTGTGTCTGTTACATATCAGTGTTTATAGGTATCAGCTGACGAGAGCCGAAGTAAATACCCTTTTTATTACAGATCAATTTATACAAAACCTTTTATTGCAGATCAATTTACACAAAACCTTTTATCTCATTGATAATGGGATTTTTATTATGCTTTGCTTTACTGATGTTAGGACATAGCGAGCAGGGGACTATTGACATCTTGTCTGTTTTCATGAGGAAATATGCAATCAGACAACTGAAACAAAGAGATCTATTTCTTAATTTATCAGACTAAAGTCAACAAATATTTTTTTGGAAACTTTATACATCTATACAATGTCTACACTGACAAAGAAAGAATGATACAGCACATATTCTAAACATGCCTTTAAACAAAAGAGCACTAAATCTTTAAAAACAATTTGATCTTGCCAGTGTCTGATTTAATATCATGGACATTGATGACCTCTATCAGGTGTAGTCCACTATGACTTCCTAGACAATATCCCTTTCTGACCCATGTATAACCACAGAGAGGATCTTTGTAGGAGGAAGACCATGAACATAATTTGACAATGAAAAACATTTTATGTGTCTAGGCTGTTCTGATGATCAAAACTTTTTATAATCCAATGTTGACAAAGAAAATATGAATAAAGAGATTTCCACCTAAGTGTATTTCTATCAATTTTTTTTACATACGGTAAGAGGTCCAAAGAGGATTCAACTGCTGAACAAGAGACCACAGGGGCTTTGTGAGTCACTTGAAGCCCCTCTTTATCTGTTAAACTTCATGGACCATGGAATCTATATTTTTTTCTAAAATCTTTCCCTAAGAGATGACTGACCTCCTTGACAGAGTGGTTAGGACATCATACTTTAAAGCATAAAGTGTTTCAACTCCGGTCAGTAAGGGTCCGACTTCCACTTGAGCCTAAGCTTAATTTGTGAGAAAGACTGTCATTTTACTTGGTGAAGGTCACAAGTCCTAAAGACAGGTTGCAAGTCCTAAAGACAAAGGTCTAAGGGAGATTCACCTGCTGATGTAGGCCAGTATTTTGTTCTGAATGGTGTTTTACACCACACTATCAAAATTTTCGGTTATATTCATGGTGGCAGCCAGTTTTAATGGTAGAGGAGAGAACCCGGTTACAATGCACCCAAAGAGAGCCTACTGGCCTTCTGCAAGTAAACTGGCAAACTTTCTCACAAAAATCATCTTAAAATTCCAGCGGGGATCAAACCGGCACTGATGCAAGTCAGTAATAGCATTTTCTCACACAATTTGTCATGTTTAAGAAGTATGTTCTGTATGTATGCTTTATTTATGTATAGACCTCCTGGTAATGGCACAACTGACCTATTAACTTAATGATACTATAGAACTCCATGTAATTGCACTACTGACCTACTAACTTAGTGATGCATCTGTATCAGACAGTTTATAATAATACATATATACATAAATCAATTGTTTTGCAACAGACGGAACTGTAGACAGGAAATTTATTTATATATATATATATATATATATATATATATATATATATATATATATATATATATATATATATATATCATATGTCAATTCTGACACAAACAATATCCAAAATTGATTTTTCTTTTTAATTCTAATCTAAAAAACTACGTTCCAATTAGTAAACTTGTTCAATGCTTGACACTGCTTTTATCTTTTGTGAATTGTCAAAGGTCATATTAATTTCAAGGGGGTTAGGATTCAAACTGTCGATAAATATTGTAATAATATTTACAACCAGTTTACAAAACTACAGTATATACCTATGTGAAGAATAATTGCTTCAACTGTCTATGCTTTACTGTTTAATATGGACTTTTTAGTTTTTCTCTCAGCAAAAAATTCAGAGATTCCAGCCTTTTTATCTTTGAAATCATGGCTTTGATCAGCCCCTCCCTAATAAGTCAATTCCATCATGAATTACTCCGTAATCAGGACAATATTCGATACATTATCATAACTGTAATTAATCCTATAAATAAACATGTAGGACAAAGTCTTATTAACCAAACAATCATTGACATCAAGCTAAATAGGTAGTGGAAATTTTTGTTTACAAGTAAAATAGGATTTAAATTCTTAAAGAACACAATTTGTCAATATAATCAAAACCATAACAAAGAAATGTCATAGCACCTGGTCTGTTATGTCAATTTTGTTTTGCTATCTTAATTAGTGTAAAATTTATGAAAACAAAATAAAATAAGTATGGTAAGTGTCGACACATTAGTTCCTTGTCATGCTTAAAAGCGATTTCCTTTGATTGTAAAAGTAGCCTTAACCTTTAATGCCATTCGCAATAATTATCCAGAGTTCCATTTACCTTCAATTGGGTAGCCATTTAAGTATAAATATCTGAAATAGTTTCTAAAGCTTTTTAATATGTGTATAATCCAAATACTTTAAAAGTTAATAGAGAGTCGGATATTGTTAATGACATCGCAAAACTTAGTTTCATTATGGAACTAATGTAGGTCAAAGCGGAGAAGATTTGGAATCTTAATTGAAGATCACTTTAAAGGATGAATTGAATATTGATATATCGATTGAAACCAAATCTCACTGATGGTTAGTGCCAGATAAATCATATATACTACATAAGACAGGGTCTTGGACAAGTTGTCAAAGCCCATTGCATGTTTATCCTGAGGCCTTCAAATGATATTAATTTTCCAATTACTTAATTTTCAGCTCCAGACCTCCTCTTTTCTTTGAAATTGTAAAACTTTTCTTTATCCATCAAAATGATTTAGTTTAACTTTATTTTTCTCAACAGATCATAAACTACCTTAACAATAAGTACAAATGAAGTAAGAAATATAAATTGTGTCTCCTGCAACTTCAATTCTCAAAATATCATTGAACGTCTATGAAAAATGTATATATTATAGGTTAAATTCTCTTGATTGTGTAATTGCAATTCAAAAGATTAAACCCAAACCAGTAATGTTGAAAATAAAAAAGAATACTGTACCTTGAGTCTTCTAACATAAACAAAGAATATTGTAATTGCCATGTTATGTTGTAAAATAAAGGGGAAACCATTATAAAGTTCAGAGAATACAACATCACCTGAATCAACAACAAGTCAATCTCAAAGAATTCAGAGAGAAAACAACAACAACAACAACAATCCAGCACAAAGAATTAGAGAAAACAACAACAACAACAACAACAATCCAGCACAAAGAATTAGATACTAAGTATTATAAACACAATACCAAAGTTATAATTCTCAGGGTGTTCATATCTGTCAATTAAACTTAATCAGATGAGCTCCAATTTATATAAGATTCATGTTTTCTAAAGAGAAAGCGGTATTATACGAGGTCAAATCATGAATCTAAATGTATAACAAAATCTGTCTAACAACAAGTCCATATCAAAGAATTCAGAGATAATAAACAACAACAATCTATAGCAAAGAGATACTAATCAACAATTACAAACCATCTCAAACCCTTCAGAGATACTAAACAATAACAACAATTCATCTCAAAGAGTAGAGAGATACTAAACAACAAACAATCCTTTTCAAAGAGTTCAGAGATACTAAACAACAATTCATCTCAAATAGTTCAGATACTAAACAACAAGTCCATATCAAAGCAATCAGAGATACTAAACAATAACAATCCATCTCAAAGCAATCAGATATACTAAACAACAACAATCCATCTCAAAGATGTCAGATACTAAACAACAATCCACCTCAAAGATGTCAGATACTAAACAAGAACAACAGTCCATCTCAAAGCAATCAGAGATACTAAACAACAACAATCCATCTCAAAGATGTCAGATAATAAACAAGAACAACACTCATCTCAAAGATACTAAACAAGAACAACAGTCCATCTCAAAGCAATCAGAGATACTAAACAACAACAATCCATCTCAAAGATGTCAGATACTAAACAAGAACAACACTTCATCTCAAAGAGTTCAGAGATCATCATCTACAACAACAATAGTCAATCTCATAAAATTCAGAGATATTGAAAAACAACAACAGTACATCACAAAGAATTCAGAGATAAGATTGAGAGATCCTTGCAAAGACTATCTGAAATAAGCTACGACAATCTCTCAAAGCATGAGTGACAATTAGGGACGTCAGGAATCAGATAAAACCTCTCAAAACATGGGTGACAATTAGGATTAAGACATCAGAAATCAGAGAGAAAATCACTCAAAGCAGTGGAGACAATTTGGACATCAGAAATCGGAGAAAACCTCTCAAAGAATGAATGACAATTAGGACATCAGAAATCAAAGAGAAAATTACTCAAAGCAGTGGTGACAATTCAGGTCTTTTTCTGTCAATTTTGGGGGAAAGCCATTGGCAACACAATTGGGATCTTTGATTTTAATTTTTGTCAAATTGTGAAAAATTATTTCATAAAACACATACATGTAAATCCACATGCAATAGATTTTTTTTTCAATGCATTTCCACTCAGAAATAATCTATTTTTCATATGGTTACAGTCTGTACACCAAATTGGGAATTTCTTTCTTCAAATTGGGGGAAAAAACATGTATTTTGCACTGGGAATGTGGCCAAATATCAGTCCCATGGAAACTATAGAAAAGGGCTTGCAATTAAAACATCAGAAATAAGAGAAACCTGGGTGACAATTAGGACATTGGAAGTCGGAGAAAATCACTCAAAGCATGGGTGACAATTAGGACATCAGAAGTCAGAGAAAACCTCTCAAAGCATGGGTGACAATTAGGACATCAGAAGTCAGAGAAAACCTCAAAGCATGGGTGACAATTAGGACTTCAGAAGTCAGAGAAAACCTCTCAAAGCATGGGTGACAATTAGGACATCAGAAGTCAGAGAAAACCTCAAAGCATGGGTGACAATTAGGACATCAGAAGTCAGAGAAAACCTCTCAAAGCATGGGTGACAATTAGGACTTCAGAAATCTGAGAAAACCTCTCAAAGCGTGGGTGACAATTAGGACATCAGAAGTCAGAGAAAACCTCTCAAAGCATGGGTGACAATTAGGACATCAGAAGTCAGAGAAAACCTCTCAAAGCATGGGTGACAATTAGGACATCAGAAGTCAGAGAAAACCTCAAAGCATGGGTGACAATTAGGACATCAGAAGTCAGAGAAAACCTCTCAAAGCATGGGTGACAATTAGGACATCAGAAGTCAGAGAAAACCTCAAAGCATGGGTGACAATTAGGACTTCAGAAATCTGAGAAAACCTCTCAAAGCATGGGTGACAATTAGGACATCAGAAATCTGAGAAAACCTCTCAAAGCATGGGTGACAATTAGGACATCAGAAGTCAGAGAAAACCTCAAAGCATGGGTGACAATTAGGACTTCAGAAATCTGAGAAAACCTCTCAAAGCATGGGTGACAATTAGGACTTCAGAAATCAGAGAAAACCTCTCAAAGCATGGGTGACAATTAGGACATCAGAAGTCAGAGAAAACCTCTCAAAGCATGGGTGACAATTAGGACTTCAGAAATCTGAGAAAACCTCTCAAAGCATGGGTGACAATTAGGACTTCAGAAATCTGAGAAAACCTCTCAAAGCATGGGTGACAATTAGGACTTCAGATATCAAAGAAAACCTCTCAAAGCATGGGTGACAATTAGGACATCAGAAGTCAGAGAAAACCTCTCAAAGCATGAGTGACAACACAGACAATAAAGATAAAAAAAATTGTCAAAGTTTGTGCAACAAAACAAGTAATACAAATAAAAGTTCATGTTTGTAAACTGTTCAATTACAAATTTAAAGTGTAAAACGTAATGATTTCTACATGACTGCAGCGCTGACTGGGTCTATCTATATTGCTCGGGACGACTAATGCATGTAAGGAATGTTGTATACCATTTTATTATCTCCATTATGTTTTTTTGACAAAATTATCTTGTGACATGATATACTAGTCTTGAGATGACTTGATGTTGACATTTTTGGAAAAAGTTTTATAAAAAAAACTATTTTAATGTGCCACAGTCTGTCAAACTCAAATAAAATCTGTAATCAAAAATAAATTAGAGATTCTCTACTTTCTAGAGTCATTAAACCATATATATATATAAAAAAAAAACCAATAAAGGGTATTGATATAACATGTCAGGACCAAGCAAATTTCTAATACTTTCTTATTTATACATAATTATATTAACCTATTATTAAACTACAATTATGTATTACTCAACTGCTGAAGATTTATATGTATATGGTGTTTTACAAAACATTATATCAATGCAATTTTTATAAAACATATAAAAATATCTCTGAATGATGAATGTGAATCATTGGAATAGGAGTATAGATCTCTGGTATACATGTGAACCATTGGACTAGGGATATAGATCTCTGGTATACATGTGAACCATTGGACTAGGGATACATATCTCTGGTATACATGTGAACCACTGGACTAGGGATATAGATCTCTGGTATACATGTGAACCACTGGACTAGGGATATAGATCTCTGGTATACATGTGAACCACTGGACTAGGGATATAGATCTCTGGTATACATGTGAACCACTGGACTAGGGATATAGAACCATTGGACTAGGGATATAGATCTCTGGTATACATGTGAACCTGGACTAGGGATATAGATCTCTGGTATAAATGTAACATTGTAAACTACTCTCTGTATACATGTGAACCATTGGACTAGGGATATAGATCTCTGGTATACATGTGAACCATTGGACTAGGGATATAGATCTCTGGTATACATGTGAACCATTGGACTAGAGTACCAATCTTTGGTATACAAATGAACCATTGAACTAGGGATACAGATCTCTGGTATACATGTGAACCATTGGACTAGAGTACATATCTCTGGTATATATGTGAACCACTGGACTAGGGTACCAATCTTTGGTATACATGTGAACTATTGGGATAGGGATATATATCTCTGGTATACATGTGAACCATTGGGGTAGGGATATATATCTCTGGCATACAATATTGGACCTGGGGTACAGATCTCTGGTATAGTGTAAACTAGGAACTAATAGATCTTTGGAATATATGTTAACCAATGAACTAAAATCTTTGATACAAATGAACCATTGAACTAGGGATACCTCAACGTGAACCATGGACTGGGTACATATCACTGATACTAACCAATGGACTAGGGTACATATCTCTGGTATATATGTGAAGGACTAGGGTACATATCTCTGGTATGTGAACCACAGGGTAAATCTTTGGTATATACATGTGAACCATTAAGGGAAAAATAAATGAGACTAATAGTGTATACAAATATCTGGATAATCACCACTGGACTAAAGAAAAGTTTCCCGGATGTGAACCACTGAATTTAAAAAGCTAGCATGATGTGAAACAGGGTAACCTGCAGGGTTAAAAAAAAAAAAAGACTAACATACATGTGAATCACTGGACAACAAGCCCGGAGACTGAATTTACAGCATTGAGAAACATCTTTTAAAACAATTCAGCTGTTACGTTGAAACTCTAGCTAAAACGATTGTTTGATCTGGCCATCCTCTTTAAAAACAGAAGGTTAAAATCCTATTTATTACCAGATGCACCGGCTTGTGACTTTTCCAAAGAGAACAAGTTCAACACAAAAATGAACAATTAGTAAGTAATGAAAAATACCCTAACAATTGCTAAACCTAAATGTAATCTATAGAATGTCTGTGTATAACTTCTCCTGCTATCAAATTTTACAAGACCTTGAATTGGTAAGATTCAAGCTGACATGTATACATACAAAGAAAATGATAAATTGATCAAATAAGTAGTGCCAATACCTAGATGTATAGATACACTTCACAAGTTTTAATTTATCGGATGATAAAAATATAAATTACTCGCTAACATATGTATTTGATAACAATACACAAACAGATATATTTCATAAAGATTCCACTTTAGAAATGAATTAATCTATATACATTTAATTTCTATTCACGGTTTTAGATATTTGGTATCCCAGTTATTTTCAAGCTAATTTTATGTACCCATTGGGAACATGTATTGAGCAATGTTATAAAAATATACTGCACATTACTGAAGTAGCGAAAACATCAACAAAAAGGAAGATGGCGGTTTCTTTTCTTTTATTGGTGTTTTGTGCCACACTCAACAGCCAGTATTTAACTCATTCACCCCTACAGACACATTTAGACTGGTCTAAATCATTGATGTATAGAAGAGTCCATTTTTTTCAGGGGCTGATGAGTTAATAGTGGAGGAGGGAATATGAATACACTGTAAGTGGGAAGAGACCATTGGCCTCCCGCTAAAAACCTGGCAAACTTTCTCACAAAATAAGCCTATGTTCCAGTGGGACTCCAACCCACACTGTCTACAGGTGTGAGGCTTTACGGTTTAAAGCATGATGATCTAACCACTTGGCCACAGAGGCTCCTATGAGAAAATTGTACCTGTAAGGACAGGGCAGAGGGCACTTTGTATAAATAGGTATTCCTCTTTTTGAAGGAAAATTTCCATCACTGTTAGTAGAATGGTTATTTGAAATTATCAAGACAATATCACATGTGGGTAAACTACAAATTTTGATTAATGCCATGAACTCCCACTGATATAAAGATTGTGAGTTTCTTATCCTACCTGTCACCAGTCCAGCAATGAAAATGGAAATCTATTAGTTTGTATATAACTTCTTTTCTTTTAACAAATCAAAACACAGAAGAAATCAATATGTATCAAAACAAGAGAAAAAATTTGAACAGTGAAACCTATTTTATGAATTATCTGCCACACATAAAAAATGTGTAACTTGATAACACAGAAATACCATCCTGATATGTTCACTGTGATACAATTGCTTTAAAAGCCTTTTAAATTAAAGTAAAATTCTTAAAATGGTATATATGGTGTATATAAATTGAAAATAAAACTTGTGAAGTGTTCTCCTTAAAAGGTTTAATTTTCTGAAAAAAACTCATGTCTTTGTACATATATGTGTGGGTTTTGTATAAGTGTGTGCATATATGTAAAGATGTACATGTATATGAGAAATGCAAGTGTGTGTGTGGGCACATATGAGTGAATGAGATTGCATGTCTGCATGTGTTTTTTCTATATTTATGGAGATAGACCAAATGAAACCCATGCTGCCAATACGTCAATATATTTCATATAACATCATATTTTTTCAAAAAACTTTGTCACTTCCAGTTTACTTTCAATAAAATTTTCACTATTAACTATTAATGTTTTTAAGCTTCCGTGTTTGATTTAATGTAAATTTCCATTGTTTCATTTTAAAGTACTCATGAGTTTTACGGGATACAAAATTTCAATGTTTCTTTTCAATGTGTGTAAATAAGGAGTTTAATTTTCTATTATAATTCTGGAATCTTGAAAACAGAAAATTTTAACATTATGAGCTGATACACAAAGAAACTGCTAAATAGTTTGGCTTAATAGTTCAAGTTTTACCAAAATTGATTTAGAAACAACTTAACATGAACATTTTGTAAATTTATAGATTTATATAAAAAATATAGCGAAAATTAAAATTATATTCACTGTTGTCACTATATTGTACACTGGGAAACACACACACATACATATATATATCTCAATGGAAACCTATCCGAGGTTTTATTGTCTGTTTGTTTGATGGACATCATTTTTATGAGATATATACAACTCACAAAATGAGAGACAAAGTGACAATACAATAAAACGGTCTGAGAGATATCAAAGGTAATACAAATAATCACCATAAAACCAATGTCCATCTAAGTGTACAGTGTGAATAGTAAGACTTGATACACTTCCGATAGTCGATAGTGTTCATCAGTTTTGTTTCTTACTGGTATTTGTCGCTAGGAAAAATAAGAAATACAAGCAGGTATGCGAACAGGAATTGACCTAATACAAGAGATGAAAGACAGAAAAATACTGTTCAAAAATAAAATGGATCATAAATTTCTAATGGAGTAATTCAATAGTCAGCATTGAACAATAACTTAAGATTTCCATCCCCGAGGGAAAAAGTCATAATGGAGACCATACATGAAGAGTCCTATGATATATATGGGTTCTGTATTAGAGGAGTTATTTTATACATATTATAATAATGCTAGTATTCATGCATATTAGTATCAAATCACCTCTTCTAACTACAATTTTTTTTCCTGGGCCAAAATGTATGAAAAATGTCAGAAACAACTGTTTCATTTTTTATTATGTCTACTTTATTAAGAATTGCAGATGAATATATGTACATGTATCAAAGGAGTAAATCATGATCATGATTAATCATACACATACTTTGACCCCCTCAATCATAACTAACCATACAAGACTAACATATTTCTAGCACTTATTCTAATTCCTAACTAACCATACATGACTAGTTTATTTAAACAGTGGGCCCACCATTACAACTTACCAAACATGACAAAGGTAATAATACATCCCTGCTATTATAACTAACCATACACTACCAGCGAAATTATAGTGGGATCTCTATCACAACTAACCATACGCAAGTAGCATATAACCCACAGAGTGGATTACACAACTTATGAGTCTCTGTCATAAACACAACCATATACAGTGGATTCTCTGTCATAACTAACCATATACAACCAGTATACATGTATAACCCATGCAGTGGGCCCTCTATAAAAACTATCCATACACGACTTAAGCATATAACCCATACAGTAGACTCTATATCAAAACTAACAATACACAACTAGTGTACAACCTATACAGTGGGCCTTCTATAGAAACAAACCATACACAAATAGCATATAACCCTCTAACATAACTAACCATAAACTACTAACATAATTATATAATTGGCCCTTTATCATAACTAACCATACATAACTACTGTATAACCCATACAGTGGGCTCTCTAACTAGCCATAAGAATTTGTTATGCCCTGTACTACATGTATGTGCACTTAGTGACTAATACATCAAATCTCCTACATATAATGTCTGTTGATGTTTATGTAAATCATTAGATGGTATATACATGTATACCTTCTGTGTATTCTACCTGTCCAGGTAAAAATTATTATACATGTGTGGAAAGAATTTACCCAGAACTGAGTTTACACACACACATGCATGTATATTTCTTCAAATTTGAAATCTTTAAATCAAAACACACATACACACACATATGCATGTATATTTCTTTAAATTTAAAATCTTTAAACCAAAATTTGATTTTATATGCTAGAGATAAAATCAAATCGTCTTCTTTTTACCTGGACACGATGACACTCCGTACTTCGATTTGTTTGTGCTACAATGTATGGTAATGGAATTTGATCTGAATACAAATTGAAAAGCTAGGCCAAATCAAAATCAAGTAGAATCCTTTCACTTTTTAATGAATCCTGAACTTGCTTATAGAGATAATCTTATTGCACAATACAACGCTAAGATTTTTCACTTTAAATATTTCAAAACATGTGTCCTAGCTTTGCTTTTTCATGTAAAGATAAGCTAGTCATTAAATATTTGACAAAATATATAACACATTTCTCAAAAGTTGAAAAAAAAAAAAACTTACGTGGTCTCATTGGGGGTAGATCGGGAAGGGAGTTAACCCATTCCTCTGTGTCATAGACACTTAATCCTCCATTTGTCTCTGGTTCACTTTTAGTTCTGGTCAAAAATGGGTGACTTCCTTTCTTTGGTTTCCAGGATCCTGCCCTACGCAGATCCTGGGTTTTAGTTTTTCTATGCAGAACACTTTTAGCAAATTTTTGTATTTCCATTTCAACAACATTAAAGTGGGATTGTGACAACTAGAAATTCTGCAAAACGTGACGATCATGATAATCCATACACATCCTCATTCAAAGACGATATCCGAATTAAAACGATTGTATTTCCATAACTGAATATACACTGCATAAAAACATCCAAAAAATTCCGAGATTTTGTTGTTTACACATACCTTAAAACTTGTCAACTACACAAGATTTATTTAAATTCATTCAATAAAGACACATGTTAAAATAAAAACATA
>BROG01000131.1:677500-945000 GCA_030159075.1 Atrina japonica | reverse complement strand
ATCTGTCATATTTCAATTGATTAATCATATTTCAAAGTCATATACAAAAGAACCCAAACCTTGATATCTTAACAAAAGAAACATTTTATCTCTTATCAAAACAGCAATGATGTTAGTATCAAAGGTTTTTAAAATTTTACTTTAAAAATCAGTATGATTCTTTACAAAACAACTTAAATCATCAGCTTTAGAATCGTTCATTTGATTTGATTTTGAATGGTGTTTTACACAAAATTCAATAATTTGTGAGTTAGATGGTTGCAGCCAGTTTGTAATGGCGGAGGAGAGAACCCCGCTTACAATATGCCCAGAAAAAGACCACCTGTCTTCTGCAAATAAACTGGCAAACTTTCTCACAAAAGTCAGCTTATGTTCCAGAGGGACTGGTTCCTGCACTGGCCAGAAGTGCAAGACTTCATGGTTCAAAGCATGATATTCTAACAACTCGACCAGGGAGGCGCCTTAATCGTTCAGTGTTCACTTCTTTGTTTTACTCACTGTTTTTTTTTTTGTACGGATTTTAAATCACAAGCAGGAAGTTTGGGGTTTAGTCTTCAACATAAGTAGTAAACAGGAAAGTAAAGAGACATAAAAGCAAGGTCTGTTTATAGCACAACAAAGGCCCCTCCCCATTGGCATCAGTCCATAATACAAGTCAACATTTATTGCACTTCACCGTAAGCTGGTGACATGTCCATCAAAATGAAGATATGTAGTTGGATGTAAAACAACTACAAAAATGACTGACGAAAATCGGTTCCTTGTAGCGTCTGTCCCATTTTCATTGTATAATCTACAAAGTATGTTTGTTTCATTTTTGTATTCTACAATGCCCAAGGCTGAGTTGATACATATATGCCATAGATTCTTCCTGTCTACAGATGACCAATCCCTGTATCTATGTTGTAGCTAAGTACTTATTATAATTGTTCAGAAAAAAAGTATGCGTTACCATTTCCATGGATATTTCTGTCTGGCCTCCTGCTCTAAAAACAGTTGTTATTATAGCCAGGCTAGACACATCAACACTAGGTTACATATTAATGATTGGTTTTCCCAGCTACGACATGGAAGTAAATTATGTCTAGAAACAAAACTACTACATCACTTACTTCAACATCTGTCTTTGAGAGAATAAACACTGACACAGCATTCGTAAAAAATGTATAAATAACTTAATACCTGCCATTTTTCCTGGTTTCATCAAAATTGTTCAAACAGTCTAGAAATTTTAACAGTTTTTCATAAAACTCTGTAGGTACATTTTTGTACGATCACTATATAAAACTTTGACCCCACGCTTACAGCTTTGGCTTGATTAAACAAGCAGCGTGACTACCTAAAGCTCTTGTCACTCACCCCTGTGAGGCAGGGACAGAGATGTTTAATGTTTGTGTGTGTGTGTCTATGTCTTTGCTTGAGTGGTCCATATTTCCAACAGCTTATTCAGTTCCACTACACTTGTACAATCTGAAGGTAATCAAACTGCACATCCTAGACCATTTAGCCTCTATCTAGGATAAATCTGTGCAGACAGGAGATGAAATCTCACCTCTGAAAATCTGGCATGACTGGGAATTGAACCAGGGACTTTCATATTGAAGATCCGGTGCTCTACCAACTGAGCTTCTCGGTTCATTTGACCCTACAAACGAGCCGCTTGGATCAGTCAGTAGCACGTCGACTTTTGATCGTGAGTGCGAGTCTTGTCCTTCGAATGAGACAGTAAAAACCGAGATCCTGTGTCACAGTAGGTGTCGGCACATTAAATAAACCCTCAATGGTCAATGGCCATAAGTGCCGAGCATAAGCCAAAATATGAAGCCCTTCACCTGCATTTGGTGATATCTCCGTATGAATGAAATATTCTTGAGTGGGACGTTAAACAACAATAAACAAACAGACCCTGCAAACAACTATGGCTTAAAGAACACCTTCAAGGGATTGGCTTTACATATCTGAGATCAAGTCTGACAAGAGGGTAGTTCTCATGAAAAATTTGAAAGTTATTGATCTTTTGGACTAGATATTAAAATCAAGATCATGTGTAACATTGCAGAAAATCTTTATTAAAAAGATTGTTAAAAAAGAGAAATATCAATGTTTAATTTGTTTAAATTTTATGCATGGAGTAAAGATAATTCAATCCGATGTGTCCAAATTAAGAATAACTATTTACTGCGGCTACAAAAACACAATATAGAGAGTTTAGCATAATCAAGGGGAGATAATTCTAACTTTACCATGTTAAAAAAAATGAAATTGAATTATGATCCTGACAGTCATTTATATGCTTGATTGTGTCTGTGATGGTACATCTTTAAAGTAATAAAGAAATATAATACAGTAAAACCTGCTTTAGTGACCACCTGTGTATAAAGACCACCTGGTCACAAAGACCATTTTTTGCTGTCCTCAATAATATTATCTGTATACAAATCAACTTCTACATAAGAACGACCTCAAAATAAAGATCGGTTTTCTTGTGTTGGAGGTCTTTATATACAAGTTTCACTGTAATGACACTACCATTACCATTATCAAAATCACATAGATTCAGACAAAGAATAATTTACTACAGTTCACCCACACGTCTAGATTACATCTCTAAGAAATGATGAGTATGTGCACTTGTCCAATTGCTGCTCAGCAAATTTGAGATGGATTACTTGACATTTTCATCAAAATGATGCCATGACATTTTACAAACAGAAAGTAAATTACTGCTACATCAACAATAAAATGATAACAAAACAGACATGTTTTCTTGTTATCAAGTAAAAAGGTAACTTCCTCAATAACTGACATTTCATCTGTACTTTAACACTAAATTAAACACATTGATTGATCCCACATAGCTGATTGCAAGTAATGAAGACTTTTACATTTTTAAATTTTGTCAATTTTGTGTTTTGGCATTTTGTTTTACAATAACATACAGATAGGACAGGGCTATTTTTATTAGAATTTCAGCAACATAGAAGATTGGTGTTATGTCATATTTTGAACTCTTTTGAAATGGAGATATATTTCTAGTATTCGACTGGAAAAAAAATCATTTTCCTGCATGTTATAAAAATTGCTCATGTTTTAATACCTACATTTACATTTTTAATGACTATTACAATCAGATCATAATTTATCAAATACGGAATTGATGAAATATTACAGACTTGAAGTGAATCCTATTCCACATTCAAGTTCAAGTGAAATCACATATGTATGTTATCGCCAACTTTCAAATGAATGAAGTAGCCATTTTTACTATGATTCCTGCTTATATGTAGTAAATAAAAGTAGCTCAGTTTCCCGTATTTAACTGTGAAAAAAACCCTGTTTTTATAAAACCCTGCACATTTGCCTTGGAAGGACCATATTTAATGTAAATAGCACTATAAAGGGCATTGACAAAGGCTATTAACAGTCCTAAAAAGGGAAAAACTTTTAAATTGGATAAAATAACAGGGTAAAAAGAAATGATTTGAAACAATTTCATTGAAATGACAGCAATTCCATTTAATTTGCATATTAACACAAATACAATAGAATCTCATTACCATATTCAACCCATAAAGAGCCCCTCTCCTTTGTTTTTTTTTGCATATGATTGAGATTTTTTTCTATCTGACAAGTAGATGTGGACCTGAAAAACAGTAAGTACATGTAACACTTAAACTGTATCCCCCCCCCTGCAATAGAGTTATGTTGATAGTTGTCCTCGGTAATAACTACAACAACTTTACCACTGTGTCTCATAAAAAATTAACTGTTTTACATCATTTGGACTATTAATTGGTTCCATTAAGAGCATACACCCTTTCTCTGACTTTTTAATGCCCCGGGTGCTTAATGGGTTAAAAACAGTAAGTCCAAATTCCGGATGTCAAAATTGAACATCCTGGTTTTATGGATAGAAAAAATGTGTTATAATCTGCATCACATTAGTTCATGAATTTCAAAATGAATTTGTAAAGCAACCAATCATCAAAATAAACAGATTTTCACTGATAGAAGTAAAAAACAAAAAAGTATATACTACATTTTTTCTACATACTTTTTTCTTTGTTTGTTTGCTTCAATTTTTGAAAATACTGTTCCTACAGGAATCTCTGTGTTATCCATGCGATGTCAATAAATAGGGTCATGTGAGTAATCATTAGTATACTTGCGCCTCTCTTGTCAAAAGGTGTCGCAGTAGGTGTTGGCACGTTAAAGAACTGCTCAATGGCTGCAAGTGCCGCGCATAGGCCAAAATTTGAAGCCCTTCACCGGCATTTGGTGACGTCTTCATATGAGTGAAAGATTCTTGAGTGGGACATTAAACAACAATAAACAAACAAACAAACTTGACAAAAGAGTTATATGAAGGGGCATAACTCCCAAAATATTATTGTTTTAAGGAATCAGTGATTGTGTATTAACAGTAAGCTTTCTTGTCACAATACAATACAATAATACTTGGAAAGTTCCGAAAACATATCTTTCATATGATAATACTCGAAAGTTCTGAAAACATGTCTTTCATATGATAATACTCGAAAAGTTCTGAAAACATGTCTATCAGATGATAATACTCGAAAAGTTCTGAAAACATGTCTATCATATGATAATACTCGAAAAGTTCTGAAAACATGTCTATGATATGATAATACTCGAAAAGTTCTGAAAACATGTCTATCAGATGATTTTATCTAGTGTTGTCCTGGGATCCTGGCCCAAACATACTTCATCGCTCAGTGAGCCAGGTTAGATCAGTATGACCAATAAACGTTCCCTTTCTTTCACTTCCACTATCAAACTTTGACAGATGGCTGCAATTACCTATGTAAAATTCCTGTAGGGATATTTTGAGTGTGACTATCTAGTACAAAATAGATTGATTCTTATTTCTCTTGGACATGGATAAATTACACAGTATGCATATGATACCGCTACATTAAATTAAGTGATAGGTATCAACCATTTTATTTTAATCAGCTAAAACCAGTGGATATAGCTAATGTGACTCAGACTATAATTAAATTTTCTGTTATCTCCAATTCCAGATATCTAGAAGTAATAGGGGTGGTCCCATGAAATTTGAGGTAACAAGATTCCACTGTATGTTAAATCTCAGACAGAAACATAAAGCAACTCACCGTTTGTACCAGTCTCACTATTATGAACAACATGTTTTCGTTCTCGACTGAGATTTCTTGGTCTTGGTTTAGAGGAATGTTTTGTCCTAATACCTCTTGTATTTTCACTGCAGCAAGTGCCAGAATATTCTGCAAAATAAATATGTGAAGAAGAACTTTATACCAAATTCTGCAAAATGTGAAGAAAAACTTTATACCAATATTTCTCTGAATATTTGTATTTATACTTTTACATCTGTGTACTGTGACTTTTAAACCACCTGTCAAGTGGTTGTCAGACCTTTCTCTACTGGTTGTTAGACCTGTAAGTAGTGGTTGTTAGATCTGTGTCTAGTGGTTGTCAGACCTGCAGCTAATGGTTGTCAGATCTGTGTCTAGTGGTTGTCAGACCTGTGGCTAATGGTTGTCAGATCTGTGTCTAGTGGTTGTCAGACCTGTGGCTAATAGTTGTCAGATCTGTGTCTAGTGGTTGTCAGACCTGTGGCTAGTGGTTGTCAGACCTGTGTCTATTGGTTGTCAGACCTGTGTCTAGTGGTTGTCAGATCTATGTCTAGTGGTTGTTAGACCTGTGTCATCAGACCTGTGGCTAGTAGTTATCAGACCTATGGCTATTGGTTGTCAGACCTGTGTCTACTGGTTGTTAGACCTGTGTCTAGTGGTTGTCAGACCTGTGGCTAGCGGTTGTCAGACCTGTGGCTAGTAGTTATCAGACCTATGGCTATTGATTGTCAGACCTGTGTCTAGTGTTTGTCAGACCTGTGGCTAATGGTTGTCAGACATGTGTCTATTGGTTGTCAGACCTGTCTCTACTGGTTGTGTCTACTGGTTGTTAGTTCTGTGTCTACTGATTGTCAGACCTGTGGCTAGTGGTTATCAGACCTGTGTCTACTGGTTGTTAGATCTGTGTCTAGTGGTTGTCAGATATGTGGCTAGTGGTTGTCATACCTGTGTCTACTGGTTGTTTGACCTGTGGCTAGTGGTTGTCAGACATTTGTCTATTGGTTGTCAGACCTGTGGCTAGTGGTTGTCAGACATTTGTCTATTGGTTGTTAGACCTGTGGCTAGTGGTTGTCAGACCTGTGTCTACTGGTTGTTGGATCTGTGTCTAGTGGTTGTTAGATCTGTGGCTAGTGGTTGTCAGACCTGTGTCTATTGGTTGTCAGACATGTGTCTAGTGGTTTTCAGACCTGTATTGGCTAATGGTCATTTTCCGTATTGGCTATTAGACCTGTGTCTAGTGATTGTGGCTAGTGTTACCTATATTGGTTGGGAAAACACATGTAGGAGTTGACAATATGTATAATCTAGCTGGTCAATAGTTTTGGTATACATTTTTACAAACACTATAAGAGTAAGCAGTACTTTTTATGACAAATGGCTGACATTGGTTTCCAAGAAACCTTCACAGGAACAATTTTTTCCCCTGAAGATGTAGTGTGATTAATCAAAATTATGAAAGAATTCTTTTCGTGGATCCAAATCTATCACAGCAAATTATAACACTAATCGCTTCTGTTATTACACAGCCAACAGACTAACTGATACTAGAAAATGAAAGTGGACCCAGGAGAGTTGCACTATTGTGTGGAAAATAGCTTTGTAATTATCTGTATAACTGTGTCAGTATTGACAATCCATTACTGTGTCAGTATTGACAAGCCATTACCGGTCAAGTAACACAAACCAATAAATATCCTTGTCTGATGTTCCAATTTTTTATGTAGATGTTTAATTTAACAAATGTTCCATTTCTGGTAATGTTTGTCCCAATTAAAGCTAGCAGATAATTTAGACACCATTAAGTATGTCAAGCTGTGTGAAATGTACAACTTGAGTAAGGACATTCATAAAAATAAAAACCAACAACAGGGACAAAAATCATTAATGCCTCAGACAAAGATAACAATAACTTAATGTTAAAGGTAGAGCTCTATCTTACATGTATTGTGTGACATTCCATGACCTTGACATTTACATAGTTACCAAACCCAGCGTAAAACAAAATTACTGTTATTAAGTTAAGAAAAACTGAGAATAAATCAAGAGATTTTTGTATCAGGATACATCTACGGAAGATCACCAGATATGGAGGACAACAACAATACGTTTCTATGGAAAGAGAGGAGGTGTGACCTCTACAAATGAGTGTGTGACATAAAAGGACAAAGAATACAATGTCAATATACCTAAAATTTAGTGATATTGATTTTTCAATGATGCATCAGGTTTCAGTAGATTGTATCTAAATGTTTTCCATTCATGCTTTAGAAACAATGGTATTGGTAGCATTTTACAAGAAGGGATAAAAATATGCAACTCTCCAGTAAACAAAAAAACAACATCAATTTTCTCATCTCTCCTCCCCCTCCCCCCAAATGAAATAAAAAAAAAATACAATAAAATATATATATATATATATATATATATGAATAAAACGAGATTATCCTACATCCACTTTGATTCTTTGTAAGAATAGTTGGCTTTAATGTAACATAACGTCAATCAAATCATAAAAGCTCAGACCGAGATGATTTCTCTCACATCAGCCATCCTGATTTACTGTGAGATCAGTAAGGAAGGCCCAAGGGAGTACTATTACTAAGTAAAATGGCTTTGTGATTATCTTTCTAACTGTATATCTGTGTCAGGATTGACAATCCATTTCCGATCAAGGAAGTACAGATAATAAATTTCCTGGTTTAATGACCATTTTTTCATTTGGTTGTAGATGGGTTCATTGTGTAAATATCACTTTTTGGAAATGGTTTTACACTAAATCAGACATCCATTCCAAAGTACCATTGTAAACCAAGAGATAAAAGTACACTACAGTACAGTAAGCAATGGTGACTGCATTAGCAAATTAAGACATTTCTGTATATAACATTCTATGTAACCAAATACAAACATTGATTCACCAAATAAGTGAACTTGCTGCACTTAAGATGTATTTCTGTCATTAAAATGCAGGGGGAAATGGAGGACATAGAATTAGTCCACCAGAGGTTTGGTTAAACAGCGTTTGACTTCCTATAGTTAAAACCACTTGATGTAGTCTAGTGGTCAAGTAAATAACGCTCTAGTGACAGGTTCTGGGTTTGAAACCAGGTACAAATTCCCACCTTTAGTCTTAAAACAAGCTACTGATTGTCTTTTGCCAAATACTCCGCATTGGCAGTGAAAGGTGAAAGGTCTTTTGAGTGAGACTGAAAACTGGGGTTACAGGACACGTAGAAGAACCTTCAATTCATTGGCAATTGGTCCATAGCACAAGTCAAAATTAGTGGCACTTCACCGGAAGCTGGTGACATTTCCATATAAGTGAAAAACTCTTGACGGGATAAAACAATAGAACAAAATAATTTTAAAGATCACTGCCGTCCGGTAACTTTGGCCTGAAATATGACACAGATCACTGCAAAAATGTCAATGTCCTCATAGTAACTGATGGTTCTTAGATTGGAATCCGTTTCATTTTGTCATCCAAACTTGGACCACATTTATCATGAAAAAGTCTTATAACAAATACATGTATATCACTTTTCTTTTCAAAGGTATACTTACAGTCATTCTAGATCAAAATGACTCGGTGGTTTCAGGGGATACAATATTAACAAATTTAACAACATGGGACAGATTACAAGACCTATAGTCATTATGAAGCTTTTATCGAGCTGTGACCTGCTTTTATCAGCTCATACCAGGTAATATGAACACAATTAACTTCTACTTCATTAGAGCTCAGGTAATTAATTAAAAATATTTTCCAATTGGTTAATGATATATGTGGGTTAATGTCATATGTAGGGTAATGAGGCAAAAATATCAGTATAATTACAATGGGAAGAAGCTTATTAACCATCACATGGTAACCAGGCTAGTAATAATTCAATGAATATAGCCATATGCGGAGTTTGAAAAACCAGTTATTTAAAACAGCTGCTTTAAATTAGATATATCTCCAAGTAAACAAAAATGCTCAACATAGGAATAGATAAAATGATTTCTAAAACACATCTAAAACAGCTGGCTGCTATTAATCAAACTACAGTGAAACCTGTCTTGAGAGACTACTCTAATAAGAGAGCACCTGTCTTGTGTGACAACATTCTGAGTACAACTCAGTTAAATAATTATTTAGATAAAACCTCTCTAAAGAGATCAACTGCCTTGAGAGACCACATTCAAATGACAGATGAGGTGATTTGTCAAAATAGGTTCCACTGTTTGTATATTTATACATTCATGAAACAAATTATTTATTTTTGTATATTGTGATGGTTGTTTTTCTTTATCTGAATAATCTCAAATATAATTCAGAAAACTGCTCCAATACATCAACAGGTACTACCATCTGCTCAAAATGCCCTAAACTACTGAGGATACTATATATATCACTACCAAAATCAATTATAGAAAAAAATAAACAAACTGCAGAAAATTCCAATTAAATCTTTAAATTAATGACCCCCTGTGGAAATTGATTTTCAAGGTTTACGAAACATTTGGTGACAAATGATAGCATCTAAAAAATAATTCACTTGTTAATAAAAAAAGTAACAGAATATCACCAGTAAAAAAAATGATGCCTGAGAAATATCTTCTTTCAAGTTAGTGCTTTTTGTTTTGTACTTTTTGTTCTGGAATGAACCTGTTGATAACTTTTATAGATCCTACTGAACAGTAGACAGATAAGAACATTTGCTATTATTTTAAGCTATGAGTTAGTCAATGGTAATTTCTTATACATTGCATCAAATCTGAATTTTTCTCTCTATTAACATCAATAAAAAAATTATGATTAAATGTATCAAAGTCAACATTGCCATTGGAAGGAAACTACATTTAGAACTCATCTCTCCAATTTCAATCTGGCCATGCTTGGGGCATTGGTGGTAAACATACACACCACTCTGGGGTAGTATTTTGATGAGACTTACTCATAAGATTTGTGAATTTTGCTTTCAGAATCAAGAGTTTATAACAATTATTTATTTTTCTGCAGTCTTAGCAACATGCCTGAGGTGGTTATATAATATAATGGAACCTATATTGAGAGGCCACGATCATGAAAGACCACATGTCATTTAGAGACATCAATCTGAAAAGTATTCAGTTTAATATTTCTGTAAATAAAACCTGTTTTGAGAGTCACTTGTTTTGAGATACCACATCTTAATGGCAGAAAAGGTGTCTCTCAAGACAGATTCGGCTGTATCAGTCTACATTTACAGGATCACATGGAATACTATTTTCGGTTTCATTTTACTCCCATTAGTTTCAAGTCATTATGATTCTCTACAGAGAATAGTCTAACAGGTAGCTACGATGATAAAATTGAAAATGTAAATGGATTATTTTAACCAACAATGGATCATTAATAAAATCTACATGAAGAACCAGGATTCCATACAAAAGAAAAATTGTTTACTTTTGCAATGCCAGCAAAGATTATTTACTAATATAACACATGTAACAATACTCGGTAACCCTAACAATTCCATTGTCCTTCAGCAATTTTACCGAAAATATTTATCAAACACAATTTCCATTTTGACAAATAAAATCACATAAAATCCTAAGAAAATAAATGCCTTGATATTAAACCTGAATAACCAATAGGAAATCATAAGTAATGTTTACCTTCAATCGCTATCTTGGGTACAAAGATGGACATAGAGATGGTCAATCTTATGAGTCAGCATAGGTGGACATAGATATGGTCAATCTTAAGCATCAACATAAGTAACATTCCTAATAACTTGGTATCACTGACTTTTGATCCAGTTTAACTGTACCTTAAAAAGTGCTCACTTTTAATATTTGACAAAAAATCCTCTTTCAAAACTTATTTTTATCAATCAGTTGATTACACCGCACCAAATAAAGTACAGTGGGACCCGTCTTGAGAGACCATCCAATCACCCATTAACATGTGGTGTCTCAAGACAGGTGGTCTTTCAAAAGAGGTTTTATCTACAGGATTATTTGACCAAGTGCTTTTCAAAAGACAGGTGGTCTTTCAAGACAGATTCCACTGTATATTATTGGGTTGGTTGCCTTTTCTTTCATCCCTCATCAAACTGGTTGTTTTATAAAGCCCATAAGAGAAACTCAACAAGCAGGCAGCTTACACACTAAAATGAAAATGCATTTTTAAAAAAAAAAAAATGTTCATAACCTACTTACCAGAGCTGCAAGGACTTGCAGTGTTCCATCTGCCATGGCTGTCTACCGAGAAAGCTACCTCAGAGTTAACATTGCTAAGATTATCACCATCAGTGAGTGCTGGTGTGGTTCTAATGATTGGCAGTGTTTTTGATCTATGTAGTTCCCTACTCCGACTGAAAAATATATACAAACAAATTTTTATAATAACGATTACAAGATTTTTCCTGTGAGATTTGAAAAAAAAAACAAGAGGCCCAATAGGCCTTGATGGTCACCTGAATGAAATGTATAATTACAGTGAGAATATGCTGAAACAAATACCATGCCAAGTTTTGGTCCTTTTTGAGGCCCCTATGTCATTTGTCATAGACCTTATGTGGCATTACATGGGGAGGTTCCTGTCAAGTTTGGTTAAAATTTGCCTCTTGGTTCTTGAAAAGAAGTTGAAAAGGTCTAAAAGTTATCTCATCAACCTCTGAAAAACAATGGACTCTCCTGTAAATCAATGGCTTAGACCAGTCCAAACATGTCATTAGAGATAAATGTGTTAACAATGCACATACAGGCTTTCTTCTGTAGTCTCCAAAGGTCCCATATTCTGTCCCATTCCCAATGCAAAATACATCTGATAAAAAAAAATTCCCAATTTGGAAAACAGACAATGACCACAATGAAAAATTAAACATTGCAGGATGGGAGAGGTGCATCTAAAAAAGAGAATCCATTGTATAATAAAGACTCCATTATAATTATATTTACATTTGTGCTATTTTTCCCAATATGACACAAATTCACAATTGTGTTGCCAATGGCATTTTCCCAAAATTGGCAGAAAAAGGTATGACATCGCATGATGGATAAAGTACAACTGACAAAAGATGATTGCAATATTTCACCGAACTTCTGGCTCAAGTAACGTAAAAATATTATCATAAATGTATCTGTTTATAAAAAATTGAAACATATTAAAAAAAAACCTTATCTGATTCCAAATAATCTACAGACAAGTCTAAAATATTTTGGATGAATGTATGTTTTATTTTTAGAACAGAAATTTCACACGGGATGTTTCTCGGACAATTCACACAAAATATTTTCTCGGACAATTCACACAAAATATCATCTCAAGAAATTATTACATAACACTTTCTCCGACAATTCATAAGATCTTCTTGTTCTGAACATTTTAAGTTTTCATCTTGCCTGCATCATAACATATAAAATCTTCTGTACCCTCTTTGATCTTAAAAGGTAAAACTTAATTCCTCCAACTGAAGACAACCACCAGAACAAAAAGTAAACAAAAAAGAATGATATTAGAATACAAAAAGTAATGCTGTCCATAAAATACAACCTACCTCGTGAATCGTTTAAGAAAACGTGACATTTGCCCAAAACCTTGTTCTTGTAGTGTGAAGTTACAGTCTTAAAAGATCAACTTATCATTAGAAATATAAATTTCTCCAAATTGTACTCATTTTTTCAGTTTCTTTTATTACCTCAATACTGACTAATAATCAATGGTAATAAAATATTTTACATAATTCGCCGTCTGAACACATTTATCATGCAAACAATATAAAATAAACACATTACTTGATAACGCTTTCTCGTTTCGGACTCTAATTTTGCTGTAACTTTGTTAGAGTGATTTGTTCAAATAACAGTACATAATTATACAAATAAAATGTTTCAAATCATTCCCCGACAATTGCTACCGCTTTTAGAATCAATATCAGAAATTGAAATATTTTCACATCTGATAAAGAGTTTAATAAATACACTAAAATCAGTGTGTTCATTGTTAAACTGGCATGCGGAGAGTTGAAATAAATGACCAAAATAAAGCTACAGCAAATGGCAGTAGATATCTGATTTATTGGCTGGTAAGTGATTAATATTAAAAAGTCAAAGATCCTTCACAAGTTCACAGCTATTGTTCTATATATGTAATAGAAATTTGGCAACACTTGCAGTGAATAATATAATACAGCTGCCTTTATATTGAACTTTTTGTGTCACAAAGATTAGGGAAGACATATTGTTGGTTTGTTCATTCATCTGTCTTTATGCAATGTTATTTGGAGGCCCAATTTATCAAGATTTAATTTGATTTTGATTTTTGTTTTACACCACACTAAACAATTTTTAATTTATATGGTGGTGGACAGTTATTAATGGTGGAGGAGAGAACCTGGTTACATTGTACCAATGAAGAGACCACCGGCCTACCGCAAGTAAACTGGCTAACTGTGAGACGTCATGGTTCAAAGCACAGTGCTCTAACCATTAGCCTGGGCCATGGAGGCCTCAAAAAGTCCTGAGGCCGACTGGTAAGTCGTAAGACTTGAGTGATTTGATCTAAAGACAAAGTTAAGACTGTTTCATAAATGCTATCATAGTGATACATTATGTAAAATATATTCAACAATCCTTACATGGTCAAAATTTGAGGAACTTCAACTAATGCTGGCGACATCTACAAATTGGTGAAAAACTTGTGTGACGTAAAAAACAACAATACAATCCCATACATGGATCAATTTAATAAATATACAAGTACAGTGGAACCACGCATAAAGAACACCTCGCTTAGGATATCACCTTGTATTTAAGACTACAGATATTCAATTTCTTGAAAATATCATCAAAAACATTTGATAAAACCAGAACCTCACTTATGAGACCATCTCGCTAACAAGACCACTTTCAGTCAGTCAGTTAGATGGTCTTATTAGCGAGGTTCTACTGTATTATTCATTGAATTACAATCTCCAAATCTTAAGACAATAAAGATATAAAAAATGTCAAATGTTTTTATCTAGTGAAATAACTGAAATTGGTTTATCCAGTAATGTTGCTGTCTCTTAGTATTAATAAGACAATATTAATATTATCGAAATTAAATCAACTTTTGCTAGCTCTATCAATTAGCTAAACAATATTAATATGATTCAATAACATCCAATTTTGTGGCAGCTTTAAGAATTAGCCAAATGAAACCAAAATGATTGAATTTAATCTACTCTTAATATATTTGGATATGATTCTTATACATGTACATAACATACAGTAAAATGACATATATCATCCCAAAATCAATAAATTCTTCATAATGAATATTTCAGATCTAAGCAAGCATTGATTCTTATTAAATACTTTTATGTTTACAATATATAAAATCTAAAATGGCTATTTTCTATTGGTTACAGTATTAAACAGCTGTAAATAAATTTATTTATATTTCAACAATTTACTCACGATATTTTCCTCCTAAATGATGTTCGTATACGACACAGTAATGGTATATTTAGCAACGTGCTCATGACTTTTTTTATCCAAACGTCAATCTATTGTTGACAATCCTTTTAGGTGACATAAACCCAAAATTTATCCCTGCGTGTCCCATAATACATAACAATTTCATCTTTGTCCTTTACGTAATCCAACTTATTTTGCCTTTTTAGTATTTCTAACAACTACGGCACTTTTTTTTTCACAAATGAAAAAACAAAAACCAATAGTAAGTCCACGAAGAATTAAATCAAATGAAAATGATGCCAACTGCATCAGCAAAACAGCATCCAAGATTAAAATAGAGTAGTGCTAATGTGCAGTTTCCAATAGGAATATCAATTTTGCTGCTTCTTTTAAAGTCCTCACTAAAAAATAAAGCTGATTCTATAACAGTCGCACGAATCTTCATCGAGTAACAACTAGATTGGCGGACATTATGAAATTAACACCATGACTTGTCTTAAACAATTGTAGTCAGGTTCATTGCATCCATTAAAATATTCTTTCAGGACTTCTCATTCTCTTATGCCTTCAAGTCCCGGTGGCAAATTAGCAACATCTTAAATGACTTGTACATGCAAAGTTCATTTCAATTTTCATGCTTACACATCATTATTCATTTGTTTTCTCATCATTTTTTTATATTAACCTTTCAAACATACATGTAGCAGACTTATTAGATACTAAAGAAAAACATGAAAGTATTCTGGCTCTGTAAAAAAAATTAGGCGGCAATACAGAAGCTTTATGACGATCATACACTGTAGCAAAATGTAAAGTAAGACACAGGGGCTTTGTCATTGATTTCAAATTTATATGTTAATGACAGAGGCCATCTACAGTCGAATACAACAGAATAACAAAGATACCATTTTGATCCATCACAAGAAAGAACATTAAGGAAGTGAATGATAATGAAATATAATCTCTTGCTTTTTTACTGATAAATTGCATTCTGGTGTACTAATGTTAATCAAATATTTATAAAAATTTGGATTCAGATGGAGAGAGATGGTAAATGAAAAAATGTCTACTTGCTTTTTATTTTGATGTTTTGAAATTTAAACAACTCCAACAATTTTCCAGTTATACTGTGGCAGCCATTTTGATGGTGGCGGAGAGAACCTGGTTATATTACAATGTACTTAGAAAAAGACGAATGACTTTCCTCAAGAAAATTAGTAAACGTTTTTATAAAATCAGCTAAGGTTCCAAGGGGAGCAACCCCATGCTAACTAGAGATGAAAGATCTCATGGCTGAAAACACAATACTAGAAACAATCTGCTACAGAGGCCATTGTTCCACTTGCTGTGTGAATTATCTAGCATTCTAAATTCAATGTGAAGCCATTTTTATTGTGAACCAACTTATAAGCTAGTTACCTTTCCTTTAAAATGTATTTATGTTTTAGCATATAGTTGCTATTGTCGGATAGGATCACCATCAAAATTACAACATTGAGTCATATGCAACATAAAAAGTAGAGATTTCCAGCCGACATTGATCTTTGAATGACAACTTTGTTATCAAGGCGATATAGCAATTTATATAAATCAGCCCTGTAACAGGGATAGCAAAATAATACAGATTCCCCCTATGGTGCCAAGGGACAATCAGTCACTGTGACAATGTTGCCATTTCTAGAATACCGTATTCAAAATATTAAGCACACAGGGTACTACAAAAATCAAGAAAAAGGGGTGGGTGCTTAATGGGACCAATTAACAGTAAAATTTATGTAAAGCAATTAACTTTTATATGGCACATGTGGTAAAATTGTTAGAGTCATTACCAAAGACACCTATTAACATAATTCTGTTGCTTGGGGGGGGGGGGCTACAGATATACTGTTACTTACAGTTTTTCAGGTCCATATCTCCTTGTCAACCAGCTATAAAAAAAATCTCGATAGTATGTATAAAAATGAAAAAAAAAAAATGGGGACTTTTGAGGACACGGGCGCTTAATGGGTTGAATACGGTATTGTATTACTCAACCATCCAATGTCAGTGGCCCACAGTTAAGTAATAAGGGTGTATGAAAACCTTCAATGATGCATTGAAAAACCTGATGATGAATTGACGCAATTCATCACAAATAACCTTTGAACTTATAAGTTGACAAATGGAACCATAAGATATATTGTGGGCTAAGAATCACAAAATAATTTTATGCTTCATACTAATTTGAATGTGGTATTAAAACATTTTTGTCAAACATTTCTATTTTTAGATGGTCTACAAGTATACCCAGGGAACTTATATCTGTAACATTTATATTACAAACATGCCAGATTTGAAATTTAAATTGTTATGGATTAAAATATCAGCTAGGTCTCAACTTGATGCATGACCCTGGCGCCCAGGGCTTGGTGTCATTGTTCAAATAAGTACTTTAATACCTAAATACACTTTAAAAGAAGAAAAAAAATCTTTATTTACCGATTTCATTTTTGCTGCTCCATGACCTCTATGTTCTAGTGTTCATTTATTGGCCTAATTCAAATATCCTAGTCTTACAAATGATTCAACAACAACAAAATATCAAACATTCAATAAAATGTGTCAGACAAGGTTTCCTAAGGCCAAAAGCGATCAATGGAAAATAAAAGAGAAAAGCTTAGAACAGTGCAAAATGGTCATTTGTTATTTGTCTGGATTAAATGTAAATGGATTAAGATGACTGAACTATTTATCAATATCTTTGTAATTACAGAGCAAGAAAGAGAAAAATAAAAGACTGGCAATAAAATGTTAAGGTCATGAAGATGATGACCAGACTTGTGAAATGTGATTTGCTTTTGCTGACTGATGTTGTCACAGTAATCAATATTCAATAGCGACAAAAGAGGTCTCAAAATGTTGTTAATGTCAACCACAAATTAAACCTCTTTCATTGAAGACATAAGGGCCTCCGTGGCTGAGTGGTTTGAGTATCACGCTTTGAACCATTAAGTCTCTCACTTCTGGTCAGCGCAGGTTCGAGCCCCGCTGGAAACTAAGCTGATATTTGTGGAAAAAATCAGCCAGTTTACTTGTAGAAGGCCAGTGCTATCTTCCCATGATCACCGTAACCGGGTTCTCTCTTCCACAATTAAAAACTGGTCGCCACCATATAACTAAGAATTGTTGAGTGTGGCATAAAACACTATTAAAAATTCAACTTGAAGACATAATGCTTGACACAGTTAAATACATACTTCTTTTCATAAACTATAAAAACTACCATATTTCTTGGGACTGCTTGTATTAGTCTAGTGGTAAAGCATTTGGCTCTCTACAGTACTGACTATCTCTTTGCCATGTACATGACATAAAAACTGTAATTTTGAAATGAGATTTTAAACTGAGGTCGCTGTAAGCATGGCATGTAAAGGATCTGCTTTGTTGTCAGTCCATAGCATTTGTCAAAATTTGTGGCCTAAAGCTGGTGACATCTACACATAGGTAGAAAATTTTAAGGAAACAAATCACTGTTGACACGTAACCGTGGTAATACTCATCCAAATGAAGAATTCTATAACTATTGTGAAGAAACAATTACTAGGATTTACATGCTATGACCCAAATGAAAATAAAAGTTACTCCCCACCTCTCTCTCTCTCTCTCTCTCTCTCTCTCTCTCTCTCTATATATATATATATATATATATATATATATATATATATATATATATGTATACACAGTGGAACCTGCTATAGCGGCCACCTTTATAAAAGGATAACATGTATATCAAGGCCAGTTTTTTTCAAGTACTTCAACTGAATTGAACCTGTGTATAAGGGTCACCTGCACATAAAGGTCAATATTTTCTGGTCCCTTGATTGGCCCCTATATATACTGGTTTCACTGTATATGAATATATATATATATATATATATATATATATATATATATATATATATATATATATATATATATATATATATATATATATATATATATATACACACACACACACACACATATATGTATATATATATATATATATATATATTATATATATATATATATACACACACACACACACACATATATATATATGTACACACACACACACACACACACACCTTCATGAACCTCAATGCCTTTGGGGAAAATATTTATTATAAGTTATTAAATGAGATTTATAGCCTCTGGAAAAAAAGTTTTCAATATATTGTGTAATAAATTATACATTGTACAGTAATATGTTAAAAGTTCCTTTTATTGATGAAATATACTGTCTACAAATTTTAGATACCACTATTTTAGATTCAATTGATTCAAATCATGAGTCTTATAAATCTGTGTAATTTCATATTTAGTCTCCTACTCCGACATTGATACACTACTGAAATAAATATAATCAAAATTTGAATCACTTTTAATCACATTTCTAACAGAACACCATGATGAGTATTATGGGAGATCTGAACATACAAGAGTATTAGGTCTATAAAAAAGCCAATATGATATTTTATGAATATGATTCAATTTTCTAACTTTTGTGGAGGTCCACAGATGGGAAGGAATCAGTTTACATTCATCAGGTTTTGCCGATAATTCACATTGCAATTTTAGAAAATGGTGTTAAATAGAAAACTTGGGAATTGTGTTACCCTTAAACATCAAATTGCTGGAAAATTACTTTGTCAGGAAATTACTTTGGGTCTGGATACAAACAAAAAATTATATCTTTTGGAGATGATTGATGGTTCCGCCAAATTGAATTTTGGGACAGCAGCTGGTAGAAATTGATTGCCGTAAATGGTATATATAAATTGTGTAGCTTCCGTTATCACTGGTAAAATGCTCAAGCTGATTGGATGGTCAGATTCAGTACAACAGGTGATATAAAACAGACCAGACACAAAATGAATGAGAAACAAAAATGAAAGCAATGGACCTCCATCAAAGCATTACAGAATTTTTGCATCTTAGCATAGGTCCGCCAAAATAAAGTGGTACATCCAGGTTATATGAAAACCAAAACAAATTTTTCAGTTTTTGACACATCCTGAGATATAAAAGTTTGAGCTGCACTGAACATAATAAATAAGACACATTTACTCTCTTGAACTTGAGAAATGTGAACATATCTTGCTTGGTTCAAAGGTTATAAGAAAGGTCAATGTTTTGGACAATTCCACATAAAGATGACCAAAACATATATGGAACTAAATCTCTGGTCTTAAGGATACATAGAAAGAAAATTACACAAACACACACTTATACACACATACACATAAAAAAAAACAGTATACACTAACATATACATATAAACACAAACACCCACACACATACAAACACTAACTTATCCAAAACACACACACACACTAACATATATAGAAACACACACACACACACTAACATATATAGAAACACACACATATACAAACACTAACATATTGGAAACACACACACACACACACTAATATATACAAAAACACACACACACACACTAACATATATAGAAACACACACATATACAAACACTAACATATTGGAAACACACACACACACACACACTAACATATACAAAAACACACACACACTAACATATATAGAAACACACACACACACACAAAACAATTAAACACACATATATAGGCCTACATACACACAAACACAAATACATGTGTATATATACAGAAAAGACACACACATGATTGTACAATACAATCAGAAATAATACAATTGGTGAAACTTTGGTCATAAATGAATGATGCATATTGATATTTCTGCATACGGTAGTTATATATGAAACATCGATATATAGAATTTAGCCAAGAGCTAATAATTTGCATTAGTGAAAAATAAACAATGAAATGGATGTTTGCAGCAAACATCTCACACTTATTTGTGTGTGTGTGTGTGTGTGTATATATATATATATATATATATATATATATATATATATATATATATATATATATATATATATATATATATATATATATATAGTTCCTAATATCAAACCTAACAATTGGACATTGGAATGAGTAAAAGCTGATAAAAAATTTTTTGGAAAATACACTGGAAAGAGTAAAAGCTGATAAAAAAAATTTTGGAAAATAAGAAAAACTATCATATATCAAAAGATTATGTATTATGTATGTAAAACAATGCAATACTGAAGTGTAATTAATAATGGCCATTCCCTAATTCAACAATATTATAAAAAAGAATGAAGATAATAAGGTATGGATTGGAAACTTAGATACCAGTAAAATAGATTATTTAACATTTCATCACTGCATTGTATAATTTCCAATAAAAAGACAAATACACAAGGATTCTATTTTCTGTACGCTTCTAATGTTCATTGTTAGTGTCAATCAGGAAGTGGGAGACAACTCTTGTTATGCTACAGAATCTACACATAGTATATTAAAATTGGCACATGTATCTATTCATATGTCTATAGAACTACTGGATATTTCAAGATTTGAATAATACTTTTACTTAGGTGGAGCACACCTAACAACACCTTACTAGGAAGTCCACGTGACATTTTTAAAAGGCTTTAGATGTTCAGTAACTTGAAATTATCTTGATTAATATTATATAAGAACAGATACTGATGGACCACCTGACTAATCAGACTGCTTTGAGTCAGTTAGGTGGTCCTAAAAGCAAGGTTCTACTGTATATCCATAGTTATAGGAAGTCATTAACGTGCACCACCTATGTTGCTTGTTTGATTCATGGTATTTAACACTAAACTCAACATTTTTGTTATGTGGTGCCAGGTGGCAACATTTTTTTTATGATGGGAAAGAAATTCTAGAAATAATGTCCCTGTAAAGACCACTGATTTCTTGAAAGCAAACTGAAAAAACTTTCCCACATTATCAAACCCACAATAACTAGAAATGAAAGATGTCATGGTTTCAAATACATGTATGATGCTCACACCACTTAGCCATTCTACATGGTGGTTCACTGCTTCTATGCACAACGCCTTCCGTAACACAAGACCTCAGTTTTCAGTCTTATTCGAAAGACTTTTGACTTTCACTTCATATGCTGAGTGCTTGGTGAAGGAACAGTTAATACCATTTTTTAAGTCTCTTCCCAGTCATGGAACACAAGAAACATAATATAGCCTTCCGCACTACAGATATAATAGACTGGTCTCACATAAAAGAATAGACCATACCATTTAGTTTCTATGGGGTGAAAAGATTATAACCAGAAATCATAAAGCAATCTAGTACTTCAAATGTCTGAAATATGCTGCTTTCTAAAAACAAAATTACATAAGTAAAACAAAAACATGTCCAAAAATGACTGATCCTGTCTAAACTTTATAGAGTGAGAGGAAAAAAATTAACAATAAAAAGTAGATTCTGGTGACCATAAGGTTTGGTATTACTTGGTAACAGTGGAGGTCCTATTTGCTGATGTTTTGTAGTTCAAAATGAAGAAAAAAATAACAAAATCCAAACTAAAATGGAGCATGCAGGATAATTTTATGAAATAAAAAAAATCATATGTGAAAAGAAAAAAGGAGAATTGATGAAAGAATATATGTATGTATTTGTATATTAGGTAAGTATGAAATTGTACAGAGATGACAAAAAAGGTACAGCACCATAAAACCTCAGCACATTTACTAGATCATTAATTTACAAAAGAGTCCATTGGGGTTTTTTTTTTCAAGGGTTGGCGAGTTAATACTTGATAGAAGACTGAAAAAAGTCATGTATTGTACTGCTTAGCAGATCAGAAATAACAGTTAGTGAAAGTTGAGAAAAAATTTTCAGACATAATTCTTAAGTTTTATAGTACCTGGAACGGATCAGGTATTTTCTAAATATAGTATGATGATTAAATGAGGAGTGATCCATTTGTAAAGAAAATCAATTATAAGGGAAAGTGAATCTTACAAAAGTTAAAATGTCAAAGTATTATTATGTATTAAGATATGATCCAAGAGATTTATATCAATTATAGAAAATAATACTGACTTGAGGGTTTGCTGGCATTAAAATAATATTTGTATAAGCGTTCTTTAAAGTCTGATTATTTAGTCATGAACAATGACCTTTTGATTTATCCAAATATGATTTTTTCTGGTACAGAGCAAATATAGAGTTGGAGTTATCTATAAGAAACTGACACACAGGACAGACACCACCAAATAAAAATAGGCCTCAATGCTAATTTACAAAACTTCAGGTGTCAGTTTATTCTGGGTCATATAAGAGTGGTGAAAGATCAATATTTTTTATAACAAAAATTTGCAGTATTTGCCGTTGCATTTTCACTTCAAATTTTCACTTGGTTACAACTCGTAGTACTCCGCACCAAAGGCCCATATGACCCCTTGCTTTCAATTTTCAACCGTCAACCCTTCATTTCCAAAGTTACCAATATTCATGTATCTTTTTTATCAATTTCAAATTATAAACAATTTTTTCATTTAATACCACAGAACTCATTTTACCCTCCGCACAACTTTGGGTGTCCAAAATGTCATGTTGTAAACAAAGCTGGTGTTTTTCCTATAGATTTATACAAAACATGCCAAAAATGGTCATTTTGCAAAAAAAACTGTACATATAATGAGGATGGGAACCCAACCTGAAGAGAAAAGGAGAATGTGTCACACCCCTGAAAGATATTAACAAATAAATGCATTATGTGAAGAAGTTGTCTGTTTTTCTTTCATGGTTTTCATAGGTTTGTAACACATATACTTCATTATTTTGAATGATTTCATGCCATTATTTAATTGATATCAAATAAGGGTAGATGGTACCTTAAAAAAAAGGACAAAATATACATTTTCTTCACAAAAACTTAAAATTTGGAATTGCTTAATGAGCATAAACAATTAGGCATAAAGAAGAATTTCTGAAGCTCACTTACAAGTAAACCATGTCACATCATCAAATTGCTTTTATTGACAAGAAATGAAGTGCACCCTTAATAAAAGTATAAAAACTTCTGGGAGGGGATACCCTTACATACAACACATTTAGACATTGTGTTCAATATAAAATATGTTATGTAATCATTTTCAGACATGTCCATGTTTTGTTTCATTTAATTACAGTCTCATGATGTTGGAGCAGATAACTGAGTCTGACTTTAAAACTTTAAATGGTGCAAAATGAGTCAAATTGCTTTTAAAAGGATATGACATATGTATAGTTCTGTTTCAATTGAAAAACTAAGTCAAATTGTAATCTAGTTTTAAAACCAGTAAAAGTCAATATCAGGTGTTAATTTTTGTGGTATGACCCCAAGAGAATGTTAAGCATTTCCTGTAAATTGAAAAAAGGTTTCAAACAAAAAATCATGACTGAAAATTTAGAAAACTTATGAAAACATGCAACTTGAATGAAGATTAGATCAGTTAATACAGAAAAATATTAATTGATACTATAATTATCTTTACAGGTACTTGAGTATGGATAAAAAATCTGACAATATTTACTGGATTTAAAAAAATTGAAATATTCCTTCTACAGTTTAAATGTTGATAGATTATGAAAAAAATCGCCCTATTTCTAAAGAATTTTTTTATTTTACAAATTCTATTATTTAAGGGAATAGACCTAACCACAATATGGAATTCTTGTGTACAATTAGCATAAGGGGGGGGGGGGGGTATTTAAAATGTTTTATACTGTTTACAGTATCTATGGCACGATGAAATATTTTACTGATGAGACTTAAATGCTGAAATGCAGTTTAATACAATTTTCTTAAGAGATGGTTTTTACCCTTAGATACAGTATTATAGAACTAATACAAAATACTGATGAGTAAAATGAGGGATTTTGCCCTCAAAAGAAGAAAATCAACCAGTCTTTAAAAAAGGTCTGATTTTAATTCAAATGAGTTGTCATTTCCAAAATAAGCTAAAATTAGTCACTATGCATAACCATAACTTAATTTTTTTTATAAAAGTCTGCAGTTTGTATGGGGGTATACTTGAATTTTCCAAGAACAGATGGAATTTTTGACCAATAAATGATTATTGGTTCTATGTAATATAAAACCAGATAAAATTAAGATTTGAATATGCAACAAATGCATAATAATGTGTGTAGAGGCAGCAACCTATTAAATTTGCACTTGTGGACCCCCAACAGGTGCATTTCATAGAGACCCTCATCTGTTTAAAAGTATGAGTAAAAGTGAATATAATTTAGGTGATAAAAATGAGAGTTATTTTAAGGCTTCATCCAGCCTACATGTGTCAAATGTGAATTTCTCTATAGGACTGACACCACCAAATATTTTCCATAGGCCTCAATGCTCGGTCACTGTCACTCCCATGTTCAATACTGGGTCAAATAAGTACCCTGTGGTGAAAGCTCTCTAATCAAAAGTTAAGGTTGCCGTTGCATTTTCACAAAATGCACTTTTACAACTCGTGTACTCCGCACCAAAGGAAAATATCTATTCTCATATGCATCAAATAATTTCCAAAGTACTACCAATAATGTATCTTTTTTAACCTTTATTTCACTATTAATGGCAAAAATTTTTTCATTTAATGACCAATCAGATCGCTGGGCTCATTTTACCCTTTTGGGTGTCCAAAATGTCTGCGCCCATGTTGTAAACAAAGCTGGTGTTTTTCCATATGAAGTCGTGTCAATCAATACATCTTGAACTCTCTACTTAATTGATACAAAATGCACTTTACGTGCAAACTGCATCAAAGAATTGTATAAATCAAGGGTGGCCTATCAATAAAAGAAAGAAACAATTCCTTTCAAATGTGTCATGCAGTTAGATGTAATCTGTAATATATAACAAGAGAAATGCAAACATAGACAAAGCAAAATATTGACCTCATCTTTTGAAGTGATTTGTAAGGAAGGAGAGATATCATTTATATTTAGATATGGACTTAAACTTCTACTAGTACACATGTAGATGTATAACATATAACAGATTTTCAAGATAAAAATAATAAGTACTCCAGATTGTTTTAAACATTTATTTTTATATTGGATAAATTTGATTGAAATAATAATGCTAGTTGGTACAATTTTAGATATTACTTTTTCCTTTTCAAAACTGTATTATACATTTATATACAATGTTAAATATTTCCAGACCATATTTAACAAAACTCTTCTTTGTTTCTACTCTATATTCTCTTTAAAAAAGTAATAAATTAAAAAAAAATTGCTAAAGCTAATAGACACGGTTTAAAGTGCAATGCTTGACCAACTTGGCTATGGAGGCCCCTTTAAAAGAGGAAGTGAATTTTCCGCTACCAAGCGATTACCAAAATAAATAAAAGATAATGGTCTTTTAGACGAGACTTTAAACTGAGGTACACGTGGTGGGATTGATAACTGAAAGTCAGGGGTAACTTAATGAGATATTATACCATGGTCCCATAGCATACAGTAAAGTAACAATTAAGGAATTAAACATTGATTAATAAAGCAATAATGAAATAAAAAAACAACAACAATGTTTAACACTTACATCTGCGCTGTCATTCCTTTCAACATAACTTTTAAGTTTTGTAAAGAGACAAATGTCTTTGAAGACGGCATCTTGTCCATAATATATATTGTAGCCAACTGATTGTACAATGTTTTGTGATACAATTTGAAAAATGTTACACAGTGATGACAATCAGACTACCATCTTTCTATGAAAATGGAATGAGTTTCATTTCGGGGATTGACCAAACCTTTTTAGAAACGTCAACAAATCAGCTGACATCACATATTGATTACAGTACTTTAATCAAGAGTCAACGAGTGATCAATAAAATGTTTATCAAAATACTTCCGTACAGAAGGAGATGTAAACATGTAAAAACAGTTTGTCTAAAATTAGATCCAATGACCATTAGACACTTCAGTGGTTCTAATGGACAAATTTTACACCCTGAATGAATGTGAATCTTCCTGATTACTAGGAGTTATTGGTCATTTCCGACTTGTGGTCAATTTTGGACTCTTTTTATGGATATATCAAAATGATTACAGCAAGCTTAATGATATATCATACGGCCCTCCCATTTCGCATCATTAATTGTAAAAGTCAGAGTGTTTACAAGATGACTCCATAGCTACGGAAGAAACCAATACTTGATTGTCAATTGCTAGAATACCATCGAGTAGTCAAATTGTTATAATGATGATGTGTATTTGTTTTACATCAACGAAATGGAAGGAATTCCTGGAAAATCAGCGACACTGACGTACATTATTACAAAATCCTATTACAACAAACACTAACTGTTTTTTCTACCTACGCTGTCTGTAAATGATAGGGAACTGAGGCAACTATCTAAGCTGTTAATTTACTCGTCTTTTCCTACACGACACACAACAGATAGACATAAAAAGCAATTCTCAGCTTGGTTATGTACATGTTCATCTAAATATCAAATGCTATAGAAGAACATTCTTGTTGCAAATATTTCACGAAGTTGAACACGTGGGTTTTCTCTGTGTATTCTGTTTCCTCCCACAGCGAGGACCCCCGCATGCCGACATCAGGGCCAACAAGAGACATAAATGTAAGTTGACATAACTTGTTTGTCAATCGTTGTAAAATAAATAAAGTTTAAACTAACCCTATATTGAGATGCCACAATTTTTTTGTAAAATGAACCACCTATGCTTATGCATTAGCCCAAACGCAATGAAGAACTCATAAAAAACAATAATACCCACAAAGACAAAAGGAAAAGCGCAAATCTATTTTTTCAAAATGGATTAGTACTATTTAATGTACCATAAACTGATTGCTTTGAAAGTTTTCATAAATAATTTATATTTTTTCAATTGATTTTCACCGAACCCCGACTACATTTATGATATTCCTGGTACAAATTGCCATTACTCTGATATCTAAATGAGGCCAAAAAGATTGGTGATAACAATTCTGGTTTGTTAGGTCAAGTTCAGTTCTCACTGGACTCAATTTAGAACTCAGCTGTTGCTTCTCATTATAAATATTCATATTTCTTGTGATCTTATATATAAAAAAAATTGCTTCATATTGCTTGATAAAAAAAACAACAACATGGGACCAATTAATGGAAATTTAAACTCCTCTGCGATTTGGAATTGACATTTCAAATGTCAGAGTAATATCACTTATAGTCACTGGTAATCATCCTATTCTAGGCGATTTTACACAAAATGAAAGAAAAATGGTCAATAATATGAATAGTCAATAAAAGTCCTATAACCAAGGGAGATAATGACTTTAGGTATTTGAATCCATGTTGACCTTTAAAAAATGAACAAAGAATAAGTGATTAATAAATGTTTATAATACTAGAACCTGTTGTTCTGAGAATCAATTACTGTATAATGGGTATTTTTTATGCACTCCTAATTTTTACTTATTTTACGAGTTTGTCCGATCATAAAAAAAAATATTCGTAAAATTTTAATGATTATTCCATTAGAGTTATTTCCCCCATTAGAGTTTTTCACACAGTAGAAAACATTGGTAGTGAGTGGGCAGCACAATTTACCCAAAACCACCCAAAAACTACCCAAAACATCAAATAATTATGTCTAATACTGTGGATATATGTTTTTATTTCTGATAACAGATATGGAAATAATCATTATGAATTATATTTTGGCATAAAAATGGCCGTTTAACGGGTTTGTGTTAAAAGCCAATGCAGTACGAATTTGTGAACATAGGCGTCCAGGATGTGAGCAAACGCACGACACTTTCGAACCACAAATGTAATATTACCAAAATATTTCCTGTAAATGATATCCAATAATATAATAAAGATTTACTCTAAATATTATGTCACTAGAAAAGAAATGAGGAGGAAATCTACCTTAAATATTTACGTTGGAATCTGCCATTTCTCGACTCCGACTCTGACTATTATACGTGTACATCAATTACATATTAGCCTAATTTGATTGAGATCAATGTATCTAGGCTAATCATTTTAAATCAAAACATTTTATACATGCTTATATTATTTACATATTTACAAAAATGTTTGAAGGTGTTTTAGTTATGGGTAGATTTGGGCAAAGTGTACTGCCGGTAGTAAGGAGTGTTTACCTCGTGCACATGTGATTTTTCACTATATCCACTATGTCGTCCATACGGAAATACTTTAAACCCATATCCAGTTTACCAAATCCTACTGGAAAACTACAGGAGAATATTCCTATGGATATCATAAAGGAAATCAACCAGGCAGTTGTAAACTCGCCTAAAACCCCCAAGCGTGGAAAATATATAAAATATGACCCAACAAAGAGAGCTGAGATCGGAAAATATGCTATTATCATGCTATCAATATTATTAAATTCGTCCTTGGAAATTTTCATCCCCAATTATTTTTCATCATTTTTTCAACCTTAAATGAGAGGGTGAATTTCAAAGCAGTAAAACAGATATCGTGCAAGACATGTGCTAGATATAAAAGGAATAGTTAAAAAGAACTATGAGTGAACCCATTACATTTTCCATCACTGAAATATTAAAATACAATTCATAAATACAAACAAAACTCAAAACTTTTAACAGGATTTGTCAAATTTACAATGGACAAACCAAAACAGGACATATTTTGAGCATCATTATATAGCATACATAATATCATGAAACTTGTAGTAGATCTTTGTATATCTGGTGTTAATAAGACCTCTACTTGAAAGACTTAACAAACACACATGGCCCATGTGTACTAGCCTGACAACACAAATGAACTTATTATCCATTAAAAATCTAATTTACTTGATTAATATTAGTGCAGTCACGATCATAAAAATATATCAATTATTACAAACATAGGATTAAATACTAAACACACATTTATCAAAATTTAAAGGGCTTCTGATTCATAAATGTTCGTTAGTACTGTACCCTTTCACCTTAGATAATTTTAGGCATCTCATCACATTTCGAAAATGAGGAAGAAAACATGTAACGATCAGCATCGGTATCATTGTCGAATAAAAATATCACTTGCACTCATCTGACATCAAAAACAAAGCAGACAACAGCTGATTTTGTACTATAAAAACCACGAAATGTTGCTATTTTTAATCTTACATCTATCTATATACTGTATCTGTCTCTATAATTTATACATACATTTTATCTAGTCATCATTACTATATACTTATACACATATACATTTATTTATTTATCTATCTATCTATCTATCTATCTGTCTATCTGTCTGTCTGTCTATCTATCGAGAGAGAGAGAGAGAGAGAGAGAGAGAGAGAGAGAGAGAGAGAGAGAGAGAGAGAGAGAGAGAGAGAGAGAGAGAGAGAGAGAGAGAGAGGAGAGAGAGAGAGAGAGAGAGAGAGAGAGAGAGAGAGAGAGAGAGAGAGAGAGAGAGAGAGAGAGAGAGAGAGAGAGAGAGAAAAAGAGAGAGAAAAAGAGAGAGAGTGAGTGTGGAATCTCATTATCTCACATCCCAGGGGACTGCCCCTATTACTTTGTTATATCCAGAATTCGAGATAACCAAAATTTTTAATCGATATATTATTCTATCTATAAATACATGTATCGGGACCGGACTTTGAATTTTGACATATCCGGTTTTTTGACTCATCCGATTTTGACATAACGAGATTCCACCATGTATATACACTCAGTATATATAAATATATCAGTAGATGTAAAATTCAAAACAATTTATTTTAAAACAATTAACCTAAAAACCATATTGCAGTTACATTATTTGCCTATTAACGACTGTCTAGATGGGTACTATACTCTTATAGTGTTGCTTTGGATGACAACAGAGCCCTAACTATTCTGCTTTTCAAAGCAACACTGTGAGAACACAGTACCAACCTAAACAGTCATTAAAAGGCTTAGTGCATCACATGACAACCATGCAAGACATAACTTATTACACAGCAGTTTGATACAAAAATTCCACTGGAATTACATTTTCTATATGAAATTTCATTCATCAAAAATGACATCAATTCCATCCATCCAAAATATTTGATGACGTTATTAATATCACATTCATGTAGCAGTTTTTGGCACAAGTACATGTATATAATGTTCATTTATCCCTAAAGAACCATTTGGACCGATCTAAGTCATTAATGTACAAGAGAGTCCATTGTTTTTTCAGGGGTTGATGTGTTAATAAATGATTCATCTAAATTGTCATTTAAGATAGTATATGTGGCTACTGCTAATAGATATTGGGAAACATTATAAATAGAATGCTTACACTTGTAAAATAGATATGAAAGACAGTATACATTATCATAGAACAAATGAAGCCACTAAAATCGCTTGGTTTTCTTTTACTGGTGCCAGATTTCTGTCAGCGCTGAATTGGTTCATTGAAATACTGTCTATTATATGAATGTATGATCCAATAAATCATTTTAAAAATATCATATATAGTGTACTCAAAAACAAGTCATACAATTAATATAAATGTCCCTTGTTGGCATTGGTGTCAACATAAAGGGAGATCACTATGAGAGTAAACCAGGGTACTGGAGCATACCCACTTGTGTGAGTTGGTGATTGCTGGACGAAGATGTTAGCAGGTGTTACGACCTGGTGTGGTCTTTGGCAGCAGATTAGAAACATAGCAGGATCAACGTTGCTCTTGGTAAAACATTTCAACTAGATGTCAGTGAGATGGCAATCACCTATCTCTTAAGGGCTCGCTGCATTAAATGCTAAGCGATCTTAACATTTTTTTTAACAACAGCCTTATTGAAACGTACATTTTTTATGAAAATCAGATATGGAGGTAGGTCATCCTATCCTATCCTGTGTCATTTTTGTTGAAATAAATAATACAATGATGAATAAATTACATGTTTTGGTGGCCATCTTGAAAATGACCACCATTTTGAGATCTTTTGGTGTCATCTTGTTTGCCATATAATATCCTACTCCAATGTAGATATAATGTTTTGTTGGCCATCTTGAAATTTGAGGGCTCTTTAACATGCCCCATCTACCAAAAACACAGGACCATGGTTTCAGACCATAGACTCGTAATTATTATATCTTATATTTAATGTGTGGAAAAGTCACTACCTACAATTAAATATCTTGTTCATAACTGCATTTGGACCTGATATCTCCCACTTGCAAGGCAAATGTTCTACAGTGGAACCTGTTTTGAGAGCCCACCCTTTCTGTAACTAAAATGTGGTCTCTCAAGACAGGTGGTCTCTAAGAAGAGGTTTTATTTAAAGGATTAATTAGCCAAATGATTTTTAGAATGTGGTCTCTCAAGACAGGTGGTCTTTTATGACAGTGGTCCCACAAGACAGGTAGTCTTTTACGACACTGATCTCTCAAGAAAGGTGGTCTTCTATGACAGTGGTCACTCAAGACAGGTGGTCTTTTATGACAGTGGTCTCTCAAGCTGGTTCCACTCTACTACTAAATAACATACATTTCAAAATCATTACACCTTCCTACCCAATCTAAGAATCAGACCCAAGTCATATGATTAAGACGAGAAAAAAAACTTATTAATATGCGGCTCATATCATACCCAATTCGAGTAAGGTACCAAATTCAAAAATATTTGATAATAAAAGAAATAATTATCCAATTGCATTTTTTACATAAAGAATAGAATCATACAGTCTAAAAACTATCTGTTTTTATAAATAGTATACGTTGTGAAGAATGATATAAAAGATCAGATTATGCAAAGATCATATAGGTCCCTTGATCAATACACTAAATAAACTCACTCTGTAGTTTATCAATAATATCATAAATGTGATTAAGGAAGATAAACTCTCCATAAGTGATTGATGGTTATATTTCATTTAGTTTTTTTTTTTTTTAGCGTATCTGAAAATCATACATCAGAACGAATCTGTGATTGGTCATCATACTATATGTATAAACTCTCTCGCAAAATGAAACGAAAACAAGAAGAAACTGCGCATATAATAAATCACAGTCATTGGTCATCCATGAGACAAAATGAACTAATATTACAAAAGTTGATGGTCATTAATTTGCGGTATCATAGACTCCTAGGAGTTTTATATCAACTTGAGGCTCTATCAGACACAAATGACAAGACCAATTTGTAATTATCTGTACAGGAAAATAGCTGCTACAGACTGTAATGCACCAACATTGTTTTCTTGCAAGAAAGTAATTTTCTCTGAGGCATTGAATTACTCTATTTATATCAATTTGATTTACATTAGGTGTTCATCAATATATGTTCAGCATACAAATGACCTCTGGTTACATTACTGATGTGAATTATTTGAATATTGGAATTAATATCAGACTTGCTCACTTTAATCATGATCAAATTTGTCCTTGTCTTTTTTTATTTTAAATTTAGCAACAAATAACTGATCATTAGGTCAGACATAAACCTTATCTTTCTTGATTATAGCTTTTCAATCTTATAAAAAAACAATAAACAATGGATTACTCTGCCTACCGATGAAAGAATCTTAATGGTGATGAAATGGATTCACAATAACCTCTTGAAAGAAACTTAAGTTGTTTAAGGGGAACCAAGATGTTGCAAACTGCCAAATAAATGAATAGATGGACAAGTAAAAATAAACCAATATATTTATGATGCTTCAACTAAAAAAGATGAACTATTGGCCATCTCCTTTGACCTTAAATGGATCGCACAGCGAAATACGTCTATGTGATGATAAAATAAAATACAAAGACTCGATGTTTCCACATACAAGTTTATAACAAACCGATCAAATACAGATAATTTTCAAACTCATAAGTCAAATAAATTGTATATCAACCTGCTGTATGAGACCACATTAAAGAATTATTCCTTTACAGTGAAACTTGTATATAACGACCTCCTTAGGGACACAAGAAAACCAGTCTTTATAGGGAGGTGGTCTTTATATAAAGTTTGATTTGTACACAAATAGTATTATTGGGGACAGCAAAAAATGGTCCTTTGTGAGACCAGGTGTCTTGATACACAGGTGGTCGCTAAAGCAGGTTTTACTGTATATAAAACCTCATTGGAGAGACCACCTGTCTTGAGCTCAATGGCAGATGGGATGGACTCTCAAAACAGGTTCTATTGTATTTTACTGTTGTGTATTTAAATAGCTGTCTCTCAGAGGGTCATTTTCACAAATGCACATTATTCATAAAAAAAAAGTCATCTTCAGTGTGTACAGAAAATACAAATGTATCATTTTTGTATTGCATCTAGTAAGGACAAAATTAATACCAATACTAAGTACAGACCGTTTTATAATGACCATCATTATTCAGAGAATTTCACATACCGACATGATTTTCTCAAGAGCAAATGTAAATAATATTACCGACAGTCGATATAACAGAATTTACGGCTTCCAACATCAACAGTAAAAATTCAGAACAAACCTGCATTTTGGACAAAAATTCCTGAAAGACAATGACACAAACATATCCCAATGAATATATTATCAGTAATTTGTATTCAAAGAATGTGTTTTCAATGGAATTAACAAACTGAATCATATTAGTCAGATTTTGCAGAATTTGAATAAACTATGTCTGCTGCCTATAACAACGTGGGCCTTCATTCTTGGCCAAAGTCATTCAACGTGCTGTTTGTAATGTGTTTCTTTATAACAGGAAAAATTTATTACAGCGATAATGTCTTCAAGGAACGAACATGGGGTTATGAAAAAGCTAACTGTAATCCAAAACTTTTAACAAGGAGTCAAAAGGGTAACTAAAATGTGTCACCATGGTTCATACAAAAACAAACTGCTCAAATTCCAGGACCATTCCAGGCCCTTTCCAGGAGTGTAGGTAATTTTCCAGGCCTACCTTTGTTGGGGATATGTGAAACATGCCAATGTTTTGGGGTTTTTTTTTTTGTTTGTTTAAAAAAACCTAACATTATATCAACAGATTGCCTTATTTTTGTATTTTTTTTAATTAATTTCTCATTACTCAACTTCAGATAAATCATGGTTAAAATTCAAGGACTTTTTCAGGTAGTGGTGAAAAAATCCAGGATTTGCAAGTTCATTTTTCAGGTTTTTCTCAGTACACACTAAATTTTCCAGGCAGGGAATTTTCCAGACCGTGTGAACCATGATCACCCCAGACCCCCACCCTTTCTACAAAACCCCTGACCAAGGGATGTTGAAATGCATAGCTTATCATTGAGATGGTTATACATGTGTACCCTATTTACAACTACCATCTTCTTTCAATGTAGATTTTGTCCTTGCTTATATTTGCTCTTTTAAAGAAATATGTCGTAAATAATGTATAATTGACAGAAACTAAAAATAGAGATGTTGTAAAAGAAGCTGCAAAACAGAATAATGTTCATTTTATATTCTGCATAGCCTCATAATTACAGTACCTTTTATCAACTCTATTAAAACATTCTCTAGGCTTAATACAAATTTCTATCAATATTTTTGATGGGATTTGTTTGTGGTTTTGTATATTGGGATGATTAGACTAAAAATATATGTTAAGGATTTTTACTGTCGATGCCAGAATTTATTATAAGGATGGTATAATAACATTATGTACGTTTCAGGACTGTAAGATCCATTTAGAAGGGAAAACTGTGGGAATAACGGTGGTCATTAAAAAGCAGGCTGACTATATACCAACTTCAAAGAGAAATGGTCATGTGGTTTTGGAAAGAATATTTTTTATACAAATTCCCATTTAATAATTAAACATGACAACTGATTGATATTTTCAGAGTGTACCCGAGGTCTGTAGGCTACCAGGTTAATAGGTGAATTTTAAAACATTTTTTTTAAATTCCCAAACCTCTATCAATTTGTCTGGAAAATGATGGATTATTTGTCATGGGAGAGAACTTGTCATTCTATGTACATACATATTGGTTAGCAGGAGTGTTTGTATACAAAGTGATGTACCATCTCTCTATTTGTTATCTCCTTTAGCTGTTGGACCACAATAAATTTGGCATGGCTTCACAGTTTATCTTAGTATCCTCTAAGGGACTTTTACACCAAGATCAATGGAAAACTGTATGATCTGAAATATTAATCTAACCTTTCATTGCCTACTGCAGACTAAAGCACTGTGTTCTAGAGAGATATATTGTCCCTTTGTTTTATCATCACTTAGATTTATTTCAAAGAGGATTGGCATTTGATATATAAGGGGGTCAATACCATTGTCAATAGCAATGATGCAGTCAATTGTTACAAACCCTGTCATCCCTGAATATAAGACTGGTATGCTCATTCTCCCCTGAAGAAATGTTTGGATTGGCCTTTGTCATTGATTTTAAGTAGTCATTTTCAAAACTAAATCTTTGGTATTACATTATTATATTTACAATAAAATGGGTCATTGACACTGATGGTGGTCTATTTGTGTACCAGAGGGTAAACATAAGCCAAATAACTGGTATTTCATTACCTGCTGATTATTTTATACTAAAGTAATACATGTATTTCCCAATTCCTCAAAATCTAAGATAGTAATCTTTTTACAGTGGTTGACGGATTTGGCAATACATTTTAGTATTATGTTCAACTTTATATGATCCCCCTTTCCATTCATGAACATCTTTACATCATAAATTTAAATTCAACTGATGAAGTCTTATTGACAGAATCAATTGCCCTGGGCATTTTGCAGGTAAATCTAAAACTTTGATAATATTTTTGTAATATTTTGACAATTATATGTCCTTTTGTTTGTTTGTTTGTTGTTTTACATCCCTTCAAGAATGTTGTTCACTTATAGAGATGTCACCAGCTTTAGGTGAAGTACTACAAATTTTGACCTTTGTTATGGACTTATGCTAATGCAGTGTGGGTTCTTTTATGGTACATGCTAAGCCTGCTGTGACATGGGACATTGGTTGGTTTTTAGTCTCATCTGAAAGACATGTGACTTTCACTTCAAATGCCGAGTGTTTAGCAAAGGAACAGTCACTTCCATGATTTGCTATGATCCAGTAAAGAGAATCCAACCTGGGAATTTCCACTTGTAACTTGATCGTTCTACCACTAGATACCACAAGTGGTCTAATTATTTCCCTAATTAAAATGCATGAAAGATTGAAAAAGAGTTATAGCATTGGAGATTCTTTGTCTTACAAATCTTCAGCAGATTATTTTTCCTGATAAATGAAAGAATTAGAACAAAATTTTTGTTTCTTGATTACAACCAGGAAACCAGTAAAGTTGCTGATTGGAACTGAACCCAAGATCCTTTAATCAGCATTTGATTGTGTCACTGTTTACACTTCCCCATCTTCAATATGTTATGTATCAAAAATATGTTGCGACACTCCAGTTTGAATAAACAGACTATTAGCATTGTATGAAAAACATCAACATTCATTCAAAAAACAACGGCATTAGGATAAAGTTACCATAGTAACGATGACATTACGCTGTACAAACATTGTGATGGCAACAGTTCATTTAACGGGAACTGATCAATGTTAAGATAGCTAAGATTTTAATGACACCAACATAGAGAATCTGACGAACCAATTATCAGTGACAACACAAACAGCTAGCATTGATGTCTCTTAGAAGATTACGTGTGGCGGATAGTAAGGTTCGCAGCCGACATGAAGAATCGCAATCTCCCACCACTTTATCTATGATAAATGTTCAGTCTTACCGAAGTGTTTAAACTTTATGTAAATGAATAACAACATGAACAAATATATGGAAATGTTTACCAAGATGACGATATTAGAGTTCCAGAGTCCCTAATCTAATCTGTCTAAACTGTTGATTTTGGAGACATGTAACTTTTTTTTTTTTACATAATTGGAAAACACAAATGCAACAGGAATTAATGAATGGTTTGCATGTGCCTAAACCAATATTTCACACCACTATTCAAATGACTCCTTACCAATCTCCTAAAAATACCAAAAGCAAAAATATAATTTTTTCCGAAAATAATTTCCGATACCAAAATAGAATTGAAAAAGGAGTGTCAAGCAGTGTCTGTTAGAATGATAATAAAATACTGGGGCACAGATGTTATGTTTCGATTTCCTGACATAAGTATAAGTCAAAGTCACAAGAACAACATACTAAGCTTATGGTTGCCATTTATATCGGATTTGATAGGAATTAGGACAGCTAGACTTCCTTTGGAATAATCGTATTTGATGTTGCAGAATGTATCACTACATATAATAACACTTGAACAGAAAGTAGGCAACTCAAGTTTTTGGTACATTATCCTTTTCTTTTTTTTTAAAAATCTTATTGCTACCCAGTTTAATAAGAACAAATTTTGTAGCCTAAGGTTTTGATTTTATATCAAGATACGGTTTATGTTGTCAAATGATTCACTTAATTTCTACCTCATCCAAAAACCAATGATGAAATGGTCAAATTTCATCATACAATGCTATCAACAATAGTAGGCCATAAATGAGTTCCCAAAATTTATTTTCACTATATATTATTAGTAAATTCACGATTTTTCAACAAATTCTCTAGAATTCATCATTCACCCTGTTTTAGAAAAAAATTATCCACAGAAAGTTGAGGTTGTGGTACTCATATACTAGAAATTCCAATGAAATCTCCTAATTAATTTAGGAGAAATACATCATTCTTTATGAGAGTAAAATTCTATCCACCCCCATTTCAATGTTTATTACAAAGAAAATGAATGGATTTATGATGTAATTCAAAAACACTAAAATTAAACCATTGATACTAAGTAATTTGTGGATGTAAAATAACAAAAATATTATCCAAATCAGGCCCAAATTTCTAGGGTAGACGTGCCATTTTACTTTTATTTTGGATGTCTACTAAATTCAGATGACAAAATCAAACAAATGCATAATTATTAAGAATATATAGTGAAATACGTTTTTGTGAACTCATTTATTTCTTACAACTGTATATATTTTACTTATTGTGTAAAATGAAAAATAAATTTTAACTGAAGTCTAAAGAATATATATATATATATATATATTTTTTCTCGCAAAATCAGCTGATTGTTCCAGCAGGACTCAAACCCACGCTGACCAGCGGTAATATTCTTCATGGTTTAAAGTGCTTTGCTCTAACCACAGAAGCCGTATACAATATGGTATAAACTGGGGACAGAAAATTAACTACACTTGGGGAAAATATCCATGCCACCATCAAGTGGTTCTCACATGAATAGCTCTGAAACAAGTCAATTACTATGTACAAGTCTAATGTCCTAAAAAAGTTAAATTTCACAATTGTTTTCATTTAAATTAAGACAGAATTATGTACTTGTAATTAAATCAAAAACAAAAAAGCCATAAAGAAAAAGTAAACAACAAATGAAATGTATTTTATGTTGTTGAATGTCAAATCATATACAAATAAATTAATAATTGCAGTTTTCATTGACAGCAACTCAGACAAACGTGTATTAAAGGCCACCTCTGTGTAAAGGGCACCTGCCTATAGAGGCCAATAAAAAAAAACCTTTGTTGACTTTTTTATAATTAATAAATCTCTTTATAAAGGCCACATGTCTAAATCTGATACTTTAGCCAGTTCCCTTGAGTGACTGTATTTTGGACAGGACAATTAAGATTTTAGCTATATATCTTCAATCAGTTGTACACATACTACAAGAACCAAGGAACAAAATAACATTCTTAGAGTTGGTCAAGAACCTGTCATGTTAGTGTGTGAAGATCCATCAATCTAAAAACACTGTAGGACCTAACCAAATACAGATCAAATGATTGGGAGAGTAATTGAGTCTAATGGATGCCAGATCTCATTGCTTATCTTCTAAAATCAATTCAGTGAAATGTACACCACAATATATTTCACTGTGATCAGAGAAGATGTATCAGTTTATCCTCTTGCCTGGAGCAAGTAAAATTTGGGGCTTGGCAACAAGAGATTCCAATAGTCAGTTGTCAGGCCAGAAAAGCAAAAAAAACAGACACAGAAATTCATTCATACGAATTAATGGTTAAATACTAACATGTTATTAATTAAAAAAATCAAATCAAAATACTTTCTCTCTGGTGTGCATTCATTTTTCCGTGTTGGGCATCCAAAATTTGCATGTCATTTGCATGACTGGGCAATTTGTTAAAAAGTTAAAGTGAAGACCTGTTTATCTATATTAACTTGTAAAAATCATTTAAACTTATGAAATATAGTCTGAGGGCATCAGAGATGCCACAGGAAAACTTCTACGGTGACATCCCTGATGCCTTCAGACAAAGTTTTGACCAATTCCCAAACACTCATGTAATAACAGTTTTATTACCTAATGATGAAATAAATGTCAAAACATTTTGAAATTGTGATTTATCCTGTTTTTAAATACAATTCTTTTATTAAAAATGCAAAAATCACACACACATTTTTAAATTCCAATTTACTAGCTTATTTGACATCACTGGCTTTAAAAAGCATCATAGATTTATCAGTGTTGTCACGGCCAGGAAACAGTTCATTGGACTGGGGTGAAACAGTTAACCATTACCCACTGACAAAAAAAACAAACAAAAACAATCTGCCAGAAACAGTTTAAATCAAACATACATGTATTTCCGGTGGACCTTGCTATCAAGACCACGTATTACCTGACTGACTCAAAGTGGTCTGCTCAGTGAGGTGGTCTCTTAAGTGAGGTTATGTACTTATTAAATATTCATCTGAAACTGAAAACTTGTGGTTTCCATAGTGAGGTGGTCTTCGGGCAAGGTTCCACTGTACATATTTTGATAAGGTAATGGGTAGTTATATCATTTCTTGTTAAATTTTCATCATTACAAGCAGTATTTCCTATATGCATTTGGAAAATGTTGGTGGTGTGTATTGTTGTAATCTGTTACCCATTCATTGTTATGACAACATCACAAAACTAACACGGACATTAGCTGTGTTATTTCAATTTTCCCCCTTTTTACAAGTTAGATTGATATACAATAACAGAAATAGATAAACACAGGCATGAAAATTCTTAAATTCCTATATATTTTGTGAAATTTGCTTGAGAAACCCAGGTCTGGCACTTTTTCAGTTGTAATTGATGCACTGACAACCTTTACTATTTGTATATAAATACCACACCAGGACCTGACCTTACTCCTACACAATATATTGGTGTATAAGATTTTTATGCCTGTGTACGGCTCTTATTTGTTATTGTACATCAAATACAAGAAGTAAAAGTAGGAAAAAAACTGAAATAATATTTTTGGTAAACACAGCTAACGTCCCTTGGAAATGTGTTATGAATTCAATAGCATTAAATGGTTAAAGTAAATAAAAAACCATGCACACACAAAAAATGCCAAGAGATTTAGAGGATATATAAATTCTGTAGCATTACATGGTTGAAATAAATCATAAAACTATATATTATGCAAAACAAATTCCTAAGAAATTTAGATGAGATTCAAATCCAGAAATTTTTTAAGAAATTTTCAACCACAATAGATTAAATCGATGTTAAAAGATAATAATTATGTTGACAAGCATACTGGCAAGGTAATAAAAGTGGTAATTAGAACTAACATAATGAGAACGTAATTCAATAGATGATGGATTAATCCACATATTGTTCAAAATCCCAGAGAATGCTCATTTGTATCATAAGTCAACATTCACTGTAATCTAATCAGAAGAACCAAAATAGGTAAAACAGGTCTGAAAATGGAAAATTATATCACCGATTACAGGACGCCATGCTCACAGGAAGCAATGCTCACGTCTTATTGCACATTTTCCCTCATGGCCAAGACAAATTGGAATATTCAATGAAAATTGAAAACCATAGTTATTCAGTCGCAAAATAGAAATTAGACAAAAACAAAGGCAATATTCTACTTGTGTAAAGGAACTAATAAGCTCGTGCGACGCCAGTTTTCTTCAATTATTTCACCTGGGAGATGCCGTTACAATTTCCACATCGTAGATTTTTTTTGTTATGAACAATGAGGATATTTCTTTACATGTGAAATACAGAGATGCATACCAAATTTAAAAGTACTAAATATCTCTTCCTGCTTGCTGTAATTAAAATTTTGCAAGCTTAATATTTTTCTCCAATAGACAGTTTTCAGTTCATTCTCATACCTAAAGCTATTTTTGTTTATCAATAAATTTTGTTAAGATATAAAAACCCTTTTGTAATGAATTGTGCTTAGTTTAGATTCAGTTTTAAAAAAAAATCTACAAAAAACACTTTCTGCATTTGCTGGAACATACAGTAAGTAAAATGTAACTCATTTATGAACTTGTAAACTATGGTTGTACATGTAGAACCTGTCTTGAAAGAACACTGTTGAAAGACCACTCTCAAAAAAGGCCAATTGTCTTTGAGACCACACCTGTCTTGAGAGATCACATTTCAGTGACAGATGGTGTGGCCTCTCAAGACAGGTTCCACTGTACTTTATCTGTCCTACTATGTTGGATGATCTGACATTTGTGATTGCCCAATTTAGTTCATGAATACAAAGGTTCATCATTAAATATGGGGAAGCCGAGTAAGATCTTCTTTTCACAGATTCATCTCCCATGTCTTATAACATGTTACATGATAAAATCACTCCAATCTCATAATTCATCACCAAATCCCTTACATCCCATAATCTACCAACAAATGTGACAACCAGGGCTTCACTGGTTCTTTTCACAGACAAATCTTTATGTTACATAATTAGATATAGTACAACAGAGGGCTTCCATTAACAGGCCCATCTTTTCTAGGTCTCGTTTAAACTTAAAACTTACAGTAAAAACAAATTAAACCGAAAAAAAGATCATTCATGTAAAAAGCAACCATGTACAATAGGTTACTTCTTAATAAGTTTTTGATTAATACAAAATGTCAATTATCAAAACTAAATAAAATATCATCAACGGAAATATATAAAAATTTAACAATGGCAATAATGTGAGTTGTGATCTGCAAACAAAAATCCTCTAAAATCATCTAATCAAAATCAGGGTCTGAAACTGTCCAATCAATAACCTTTATTCTGTACTTAATATTACCATTAATATTACATAAACTTAATTCCAATATATTTACAATAAAGCCTGTAAGCTAGATTATTCAATAAGTGTTTAACAGGAGCAATTCTATGGCAGAAAGCCTGATTAAATGGAAATTACTGCTTCATTTTGTCTCATCATTTTCTCAAGGTTTTCAGTAATTTTGCTACTGTTCGAACCTTGTTACCTTTGTAATCAACAGACAATTACATGACCCAATTCTGCAAAATTTGAATAAAATGGTGCCATAAAAACATTCTCTGTTTTCATGACATAGTCTTCATATGTCAATATTTATGTGGTTATAAATACATATTTGATGAGATTTGACATTCAGATTTTGTAGTCGGCACCTAAATTGTACAAATATGATAATATGAATTATTTGCCTTGCTGGAATGTTACAGAACAGCTCACGGTCTGGCACCAATATCTTTAGTAATTATTCAAACTCAAATTTTATTGAATTGTTTCTGTCAAGTAACTTTTCAGGGTAAAACTTGTAAATGTTTATCCATGATAACTGATAACAATTTACATTCTAATAGAAACATTGATATTCTTGTAATTTTCCCATAAAAAGGGGGAAAATAACCATAATTATACTACTCAAAATTTTTGTACTTCTTGTTCTTGTTAACTTTCTTGTAAAATCAGAATTAATTTTAACTTAATTCATATTTGTCAGCATGAAATATATAAATATTACCAATTAAAGCAACTAGACTCTCTCTGGATATTTTTTTTATGCAGATCTACTGTTTAAAAAGTCTTACCTTTTTATATTCAGTTTTAGCAGCAATAAATATATATATATATATATATATATATATATATATATATATATATATATATATATATCACTGGTTTTAGATTATAGACTGATTTCATGATGGTTTTTTTCTTTTTGGTGCAATATATCAAATATTTTGTTTATTGTTCCTCCTCAAAATTACAAAAGAACGTCTTTAAACTATGCCGTAAGCAATACTTTCAATTCTATCGTTGGTTTTTTTTTGGTTTTTTTTTTGTTTTTGATGCAGTGAGTTCGCCATTATTCATCAACAAGTGAAATGAGACAAGCTATCAAATACCTATAGGGCCTATATTTATCATTTTTATTCTTTTGTTATTGACCTGTCACTTCCGAAAAAAATAATACACTTATCTTAGTTTTTAAACACAAAATAATATCAAACTCGTCCATTTATTTGTTTATTCCATAACTTTATAAAACTGAATTCGGGTTTGAGATTTCAAGCAAAGTGTTGTCATTTAAACTTCCTATTTTGTCTACTGCTGCCATTAAACAGGTACAAAGTTAAACATAAGAAAACCATCTACGATTACCAAAATCTCACATAATACCAGTTTCACACTTTGAATGTCAACAATTACATCAAATCAAATTGTCAGTTTTTATGAAACACCTGTGTAAGACATTGTATCACTCAATGACTCTGGTAGTCATAATGCCCATTTCCTGATCTCACAGTTCAAACAGTAAATCTTATTTTGACAGTAACAAATTTTGCTACATTGTTTCTTTTCCATCAGGTGAGATTACAAGGTAATTAAATCAGTCCAAACAGCTATATACATTGTAGATAACTTTGCATAGCAGAGTATTTTACCATTTCTTGCAACATAATCAAAATTTGCATCATAAAAGAAAAAAAAATTAAAAATAAAGGCGGCCTGAATTCTAATTACTGGCACCCGGCGCCCTTATAGGGGTAAATATGGTACCTCAAAAGCAAAATAAGATAAAATATTATATACATACAATTTATGACCTTTGTACTAATATACCTGTAGTAAATGTGCATATCTTTTCATAATAACAAAACTTGGTAAATTATTCATGTAATCATATCGCGGGAATAGCAGTATGTTTCTGTTACAAACCATCCTATCATTTCAGCATATGCTTTTCATATTTATCGGAAGTGATGAAATGCACCTTTCCACCTTAATAGATATATCTTTCTTATCATTAATTACCAAGAATTTCCTAAGAAATTAAAATCTGTTTTACAAAAATTACTCGATTTGAGGTATAAAGAAGAAAATTAAAGTAACTTTAACATTTACCAATGAAAATTATTTGTTTTCATTTTGGCATGTATATGAAATATAAATATTTATAACATGTGTTTCTGACAGCTTTATCAGATCAGATGTTTATATTTAAGTTCACTAATGAAAGACAAATGCTTATGTTATATTCAACATCATGTACTGATGGCATTTTATACAGAAAAATTGAAAGAAAACAGATATACATATATATCATATACTGATATATTAGTTATTTTCTTTCAGTGATAATTTAGAGTTACATGTGGTTGGAATTTATCTGTGTTTGTTTTATGTGTTTTTGATGAGATTATAAGAATCTATCAGGAGTATCAATGTGGGATGAGGGAAGTCTCATCAGAAAAGTTGAATATTTCCTTCAGGAACAAGAGTGAAATTTCCCTACTCCTATTTGGATTGACTCAAGATGGATTATTTTTTCCCCATTAAATATTCATGAAAAATATAGATTGAATTGAGGTTTTTTTTCTTTCTTTAAAGTGATATAAGCTGTCACAATGATTATTTTTGTTCCCTGACATATAGTCGAGAATATGATAAAATGTGTGTTCAAATACATTATGAAACACGTAAAACGTGAAAGAATTTCTTTTCGAAGTTATTTATTTTATTAGAATTTAAGTTTCCCCGTACCTTAGAAAATCCAGCTGTATTTTCGTATGCAATGACCTTTCAGATAAACTCTTTTGCCATATCCAATGTACTTCATAATTCAGTCAGGGGATCTCGGTCCTTTACGTGCTCAGACTAGGTTAAAGTTGGCCAATTTTTATGTTTTATATTTAATTTTGAAATACAGGACGTGATTTTTATTGGAAAGTGCATGTATTATGTAAAATGTATGCTTTTCAATGTTATGCATACCTCATGTTTTACAATCGTGCTGTCATGTCCGGTGGAGTTAGGCAGTTCATGATCATATGTGTCAAGAATGATGAAGCCAAGAATGCAATGTGACGAGTTAAAAATGGGTCAAGATCACCCGATATACCTGGCACATGGACAATTCAGAATCGAAGGTTTTGAAACGACAAAAAAGACAGACTTTGCCTGATTTAGGTATGAAATGATGATGTACGAAAATAAACGCAGAGAGTAATAAGAATAGAATGTATATTAACTGCAAACAACACATGCTTATTGGTCATTCGGTAATCTTCGTAAAACATTACTGAAATTTAATTTGCAATGCTCAAAGTATGGCGGACAAAAAATAACTGATGTTACGGGTTACGTTTAGCAAGATTGTCCCATTTGTTATTCTAACCACCAGACAGTCTCTTTGGAATATATATGAGATAGAATATCACATAAAATGGGCATGTAAAATTTTTCACCTACAGCAGCTCGTATCGCTTTAAACTAATTTCTCCAGAAAAAACACAAAAATCTAATAATGAACATGATTGTATGCAATGTACACTACCAGTCTAATTAATTATACATAAAAAAAATTTTAAAAAAGAATTGAAAAAAAATTATTAATGTACAAAATATACAATACCATGATCCTTTTTATAAGATTTATCTTTTGTTCTGAGTTGTTATTTACTTTGAAAACATCATTGTACTCATCTATAGGAAAACTATGTAATTTCCTTTTATTGTTCAGCAAACATGTATAGGAATACCATAGACAAAATGTCTATTTTTAGTCAAAATATTGGAATAATAGAGCTGTTTTAAGATGTAGATTTTATTGAAAATGATGTGATACCTGAGGGCTCTTTGTAGAGACATTGTTACAGACTGAATATCATCTTCAACACTTAACTAATATTTATACTTTTTATCTTAATGTTGTATGTCATCACAATAACTTTTTCACTAATACAGAGTAAGAGATAGATCAAGTTAAAATACGTTTAGGTTCATTGTTTAACCTTGCTTCATACCCCTTTTTGTTTTGAAACTGTTGATGTATTTTAAATTTGTGCTCAATAGCTGGAGTCTTACTGACAGAAGAGATCGACTGGATCATTTGTGTTGGCCGTTTTGTTTGCAAAAACAGTATAACTCTGGTATTATGTTTTATAGTATTTACAGATGAAGTGCATCATATTTTTACCTGTGATATGAATGTTTGTTAAGGGTTAGGGTGAGGCTTCTCGAATACAGTAAAACTTGCCATAACGGACACCTTAATTCAGCAGACACCGTCTGATAATGGAGAGTTTGTCTAGGTACCATTTTACATTGCTATATAAGACTTCTAGAGTCTGTTTTAAATGAATTGACATCTCTCTTACCCGAACAACTAACAAAACTGTTGGTCCCAATTTGTATAATTTTTGTATTTTTAACCTTGAATTAGTTGACAGTCATCCTATGATCAACTTCCATTGTCACAGACAATTTCTCACTAAGCTGTAAGTCCTGACTTCTATCTTGAGAAACACTCTTACAATCTTTTGTTTTGTGTTTTTGCTTGATATTTATTTCCTTGCATTGTATCGTAAGTTATTTACAAGAACGATTGCATTGATTATACGTATAATTATTTTAGCAGTGAATGGTCATCCTTCATTCAGTGGACACCTCTCTATAACGGACAATTTGATTAGTCCTGCAACTTCCACTAAACACAGGTTTTACTGTATGTTATGCCAATTGTGGAACCGGACCTCAGTTTATGTCTTGTCTGAAAGAGCTATAGACATATAAACTTTCCCTCAAGGAGAGTACAATGAAACCTCACCCTAAGACCACCTTACTCAGGAGACCACCTGGCATTTAAGACCATCAATTTCCAGTCTCTTGATAAATAATTTAGTAAGTACAGAACCTCATTTAAGAGACCACCTCAAATATCAGACCACTTAGAATCAGTCAGAAAGTTGGTTAATAATGAGGTTGCACTGTATTTGAAGGAACACTCAATATCATTTGTTAGTGTCAGGAATGACCTGGGACTGAGAATCAAACACTAGACCCTTTGCTTGCTAGTAGAATACTCTATCAACACACCACCAGAAACAGCAATCTATATGGTTCTAATTAATTAACAGATATACTTGTACACATACAGTCATCTCCACTTACAATGAGACCTTATATAACAAAATACTGGTTATAACCAGGATATATCTCTTCCCTCCTGCATTTCTTACATTATATTATCTGAATAACGAAATCCAGCGAAAAGGAGGTTTAGTTGACTGTATATGAAGGAGTAGGATAGACACTATCCGTGGATAGGTGTGGAATGAGAGGATATCCTGCATCTCCATGCACATGTAACAAATCAGCTGAATTTGCCTTGTAGAGATCACAAAGTTAAAATCATCTTTGCCATTATTTTGCCAACCAAATAAGTATATATGTTGGACTACAAATATTATTTAAAAGTGAAATGTTTCTTAATGATTAGTGCATGCTGAACAAATTTTTAAATAATAAATCAAAAAACTAAAATATGCACGTCTGCCATTCAATCAAAATAACAGGTGTTTAGATTTTACTCTTTGAAAGTGATGTATACTCTATGGAAAACAAAGGTCATGGGTTAATTAACAAGAATTATGAAAAAAATGCAAAAATGAACCATTTCTGTGAAAGGAAAAAAAAAGGGAAGAATAAAGACACCTTTTTTAAATTATCAAGATCAAATCCATATAGTGAGCATGCTAATTCATAAACAAAGGAGGAAGACAAAAAATGTCGAACTGACAATTTGATGGGCGCAAAACAGACATCTAATGGTAATATCTTGTTTGTTTGTAAAACTGAAATTTTACAGAACACAGTTCCACCATTACCAAGCAATATGCTCTTACATATGATGCATATAATGTTGGATTTTGAATGCATATGTTTGATGCAAATTAGAGATGACATTTCCTCATCTTTGGCTTAAAATAAATAAAACTGAAGAAATTTAAAATTGCCACTTCCTTGATTCTGAAACACTACAAAAAATCTGCGACAAAAACAGCAATAAAGTCATAAAGAGAGTACTTTCAGCACCCCATACGAATCCTTAACTTTTTGTACCTCAATAATAATGTGATGAATTGATGTTTAACAAAAAGTTTTCTTTGAAATATGTGACAAAACATAAAAAAAAACCTTTAAATACAGTAAGACTAGATTTAGCAACCACCTGTGTATAAATACCACCTGGTCACAAAGACTGTGTTTTGCTGTCCCCAATGGTACCACTTGTGTACATATCAACCTCTATATAAAGACTACCTCTCTATAAAGAATATACAAGTTTCGCGGTAGTAAATATAAATGCACATGTGAGTCACAAGGAGACTTCAGCACTTAGTAAGAAATAACATCAACTTAAAATTCAACAAACAAAAATCTATATATGGTGCATATATGTCCCTAATTACTTAATGATGTAAATAATATTTTCACTAAAATTGATTAAACATGAAAATGAAAATTAAAAAACATCTACTTTATTTGATATTGTACCCAGATAGTTATTTTGTTAGAATTGTCAATTTGCATAGTGATTTGTATTCACACATGGTTAATACTCATACTTTTCAAAATTTAGAAAAAATATTTCACAGATTCTTCTTGGATAATTTGCAATGATATCTGCTAAAATCTCAATTTCAACCAGGTGGGCCCTAAAGCTCCAAACCTAACAGCTGTTCATGTACAGGTAAGTTAATTTTCATCTTATACCAGTATGAATTTTATGAATGCATGTTTTTTTATTCTACCCCTATGACAAGAAAGTGATAATCTATATTTTTTTTAAAACATTAAAAGAATGGTTTTAAATAAATGTACTAGTAAAATATATTCATGAGATGTATTATTACCAAAAAAGGTGTATTTGTAAAGCACAAATAAAAAGTCATTCTATTCTCGTAAGCGTTGCCATACCATCCTTAAATAATTCTTAATATACAATTGATTTACAAATTGAAAATTTGTACAGGACCTAATGATAAAAGAGAATCTCAAGATTTAAAATTCAGAAAGACAGACAAAAAAAGACCTGTAACCAAAACAGATATGCCTCTTCAAAATCTTATATACATGTTTATATATATATAGGCTTACCATTTGTTCCGCTTTTTATTATTCAAATTCATCAACATAGTATTCACAGCTATCTCTGCTCTCTTCCAAGTTTTCCATTTTTTATAAAGTTTCTGCCAAAGCAAGCTCATTTTCATCGGTATACGTCTTTTGTTTTCAAACTAAGCTTAAACGACAAATGCTGTTCGCATTAAATTTTCTAAGCTTTTTTTTCGATGAATAAAATGGTTGCTTTTCACAAAAGACAAGATTACTGTTGCTTAATCTGTATCACTGCATAAATTAAATCCACAGTCACAACAAGTTTTTAAATTTTCATTTCAGAAAAGTTGTTAAAATTTAGTTAATGAACTTCAATTCATTCCAACTGCAATCTTGTATTCCACATTTGATGTATCATTTTCACTCACAAATGACAAGAGAAAACATGCATATCTCCCATTAACACTATGTTACACATATTATCAACAATCCGTCAATGCTTCATATAAACATAATTACAAGTAATTATGATTCTGTAACTGATAAAAACGAAGGTCATCAAATTGTAGTTATCAAACGAAAGACCAATACTGTCAAGGGGATCAATACTAACAGGTATCTCCCTTGCTAACTGCTGAGTGAGTGCCCAGCATCTGTAGCTCTATATTTCTATGCCTTTTCTATATATCTCTGACAAAGTTGCAGTAATCTCAAGAATGCAGTGATTGTTATATGTCTAGTTTCATATACAGTGGTAAACTTGTTTGACACTATGTACAAATCCTAAACATTGATTTATTTATTTTTTTTTTTCACTTTTGGTTGAATTCTAAGTTCAGTCAATTTTGACTGGTAAATCCACCTCTCACTAACGAGTGGTTGAAACCAGCAATCACTCTTGCTTACTATAATGATTGCGATTGGCTGGATACAATATGCGTTTATTTTTTCTGCTTTCCATTAATATTATGGAGGTTTATGAAGACAATTATATTATACCGTTGCATCGGAACTAATCCTCGTCAAACTTTTTTCCGTGGTGGTTGTTTGGCTGTCATTCTTGAATTCTGGTGGTTGAAGTGATTGATTTATACATCAATCAGTTCAATATCAATCACCTCCTACCGAAATAATCTATATGGCACATCTGATGAAAGTGGAAATAGTTTCTTTCCGAAAATTTAATTAATTTCTCATAAATACGCACTGAAAACTCACTGGAGTTTGCCATTCACTTTTTCAATCTGCATCTCACTAAAGGACGCAACTATAACAGCTATTGATGATATTCCCTTATGTATAAGATAAAATCACCTGTTTAGACTGAATATCTATTGCTCACTATTACTTCATCCCATTAGAACAAGACAGTGTTACGCTGACGGCACTTTAGGTAAGTGGGGGATTTTTAACTTGAACGAGATGAGTAAAATCAGAAAGTTAGAAATCATTATTTTCCATAGAATGCAGACATCATCTCTTTAGTATAAGTACATGTACAAGTGTTCATCTTAGGGGCGGATTATCTGGAATGCGCAATCCTAGAATATCTTGGATAAGCTTAGGGATACATGACAAGTTTGGTAATTTGTTATCAATTTTCCACATTTTAGTGCAAAACTTAAAGATTTTATTTATATTTTGGACATTTTTAGGGGGAGAATACACCCCTGTATATATATATATATATATATATATATATATATATATATATATATATATATATATATATATATATATATATATATATATATATATATATATATATATATATATATATATATATATATATTGAGATGGCGAGTCAATGTAAAAACATGTATGAGTCTGATATTTGTATCATTATTTTAGAAAACTGGCTGTATCTCTTTACGCTGAAAGCAATTGAATAAGCACGCAATGTCTGGAAGAGGAGAAAAAAATAACTGTCGCTATAAAAAATGTACGATAGATTTAGCATATACAAGATCACCTGGGAACAGCTATTATTTCTGTATATAACTGTATATTTTTACCATTAGATTGGATAGACACTTCATAAAGCTTTTAACGAAAGTCTATCTATTTATTATTAGACTGGGCAAGTCTTTATGTTCCAAATAAATGCAAACTAATCTATAATCTTTAGCTATGTCATAATATTATGCCAGCAGAAATCTACATTTAATAATTCTTGTCCTATTGCATTTCAAAGACCTGCATTTGATATATGCAAGGAATTCCATCTATAGATTTCTACAATTACATGAATAAGTTTGGAAAAACTTGTTTTATGACATCAGATCCTTTGAATTTGAAATAATCTCCGATCTCTGTTTTTTACTAAATTATTGTATATTATACGTCCACTGATGTTACAAATGGTGGCAATAACAGTTAGTCCTGGTACTGATGTTATAATTCAGTTGTGTGACAAGATTATCAATGATTAGACATTATGGTGACATTATCAGTCACATATGTAACAAGACTAAATCAGTGATAAGTCTTTATGCTGACATTATTAACAAGTCTATCAATGATTAGTTTGTTTGTTTATTTTGTTTATCGTCCCACTCAAGAATATTTCACTCATATGGAGACGTCACCAAATGCCGGTGAAGGGCTTCAAATTTTGGCCTATGCTTGGCACTTACGGCCATTGAGCAGTGAGGGTTCTTTAACGTGCCGAAACCTACTGTGACACAGGACCTCCAGTTTTTACTGTCTCATCCGAAAGACAGGAAACCAACCTGTCGCCGGTGGGACTCAAACTCACAACCTCACAATTAAGAGTCAAGTGCGCTGCCGACTGAGCCAGGCCGGTTCATCAATGATTAGTACTGATGCTGTTGTTACAAGTCACTAATATAACAAACCTATCAATGATTAGGCATTATGGTGATGTTATAAGTTATGTAACATGACCAAATCAATGATTAGTCTTTATGCTGACATTATTAGTCACTTATGTAACAAGCTTAACAATGTCTTTATGCTGACATTATTAGTCACCTGTGTGACAAGCTTATCAATGATTAGTCTTCATGCTGACACTATTAGTCACTTATGTGACAAGCTTAACAATATCTTTATGCTGATATTATTAGCCACCTGTGTGACAAGCTTATCAATGATTAGTCTTTATGTTGACATTATTAGTCACCTGTGTGACATGCTTATCAATGATTAGTCTTTATGCTGACATTATTAGTCACCTGTGTGACACGCTTATCAATGATTAGTCTTATGCTGACATTATTAGTCACTTATGTGACAAGCTTATCAATGATTAGTCTTTATGCTGACATTATTAGTCACTTATGTGACAAGCTTATCAATGATGAGTCTTTATGCTGACATTATTAGTCACTTATGTGACAAGCTTATCAATGATGAGTCTTTATGCTGACATTATTAGACACTTGTGTGACAAGCTTATCAATGATTAGTCTTTATGCTGACATTATTAGTCACATGTGTGACATGCTTATCAATGATTAGTCTTATGCTGACATTATTAGTCACCTGTGTGACATGCTTATCAATGATTAGTCTTTATGTTGACATTATTAGTCACCTGTGTGACATGCTTATCAATGATTAGTCTTTATGCTGACATTATTAGACACCTGTGTGACAAGCTTATCAATGATGAGTCTTTATGCTGACATTATTAGACACTTGTGCGACAAGCTTGTCAATGATTAGTCTTTATGCTGACATTATTAGTCACTTATGTGACAAGCTTATCAATGATGAGTCTTTATGCTGACATTATTAGTCACTTGTGTGACAAGCTTATCAATGATGAGTCTTTATGCTGACATTATTAGACACTTGTGTGACAAGCTTATCAATGATTAGTCTTTATGCTGACATTATTAGTCACCTGTGTGACATGCTTATCAATGATTAGTCTTATGCTGACATTATTAGTCACCTGTGTGACATGCTCATCAATGATTAGTCTTATGCTGACATTATTAGTCACCTGTGTGACATGCTTATCAATGATGAGTCTTTATGCTGACATTATTAGTCACCTGTGTGACAAGCTTATCAATGATTAGTCTTTATGCTGATGTTATCCCATCATACTGTCATATTATATATATTTGGCTATATGTCATTTAATTTTGTGCACTGTTACAGAAATTACTGGTCATTCGGACCAGTGTACAAAGATTTTTTTTTACTGATCTGTATATATACACAAATGAAAAGAAATGGAAAATTACTGGTCTTTTGGACCAGTTTCCAGATAGATTTCACTGGACTTTTGTCAACTATACTTGATTTTCTGATAAGACTGATGAATTTCAAAAACTCTGCTGTTATACTCTATGTTCAGATACTAGATCAAAAAAAAAAAAAAAATGTTGAATGTGCACCAACTTATCCACAAAATAAGCTAAGTTCAGTTTCTATAGTTAACTTATTTCTCCACTTATACAGTGGAACCTGCCTTGAGAGACCACTCCATCAACCACTGAAATGTGGGCTCCAGTGCTTCAGATAACTATTTGAGCACTTGGGTACAATAACCACCATTTCCAAATGCAATGGGTATTTTTACCCACAAAATTTCTGTAAAGTGGGTATTCTAAAATTCTGTTGCCAAATGATGATTATAATTGATTTAACTATAATGGTTTGGCTGCTAAATTTCCATTAATGACCAAGATCCATTAAGAACAAGTGCACTCAATATTTTATCTCTCAGCAGGTTTCAGATCCAGCGTGTTTCATTTTACTCTTCAATTTTGATTTGCATTGGGTATCTTACACGTGGATTTTAATTTGCTTGCATATCTATTGATTTTTATGCATAAAATACACAAATACACAGCTTATCTGGAGCACTGCCAGTCTATCATGACAGGTGGTCTCTCAAAAGAGGTTTTATTTAAATGGTTATTTAACCAAGTGATTTTCAAAATGTGGTTTCAGAAGACAGGAGGTTTTTCATGAGTGGTCTCTCAATATAGGTTTCGCTGTAGTCTGAAATTTAAGTGAATTATACTCTAAATGGTAAGAAATAAGAAAAAAAAATTATCTACCAACTGAGTTACTTCTTGAAACCTAAGTTAGAAAACAAACAAATAAATTTTCAATGATGGTCTTGGTCAATCATATGATAATACCAGTGATTATGTTCTTTTAGCTTTCAGGGCAATGACCAGTGTAATGCAGTTCTAATCACTCTTTATACTTCTCAACACACTGATTACCTATGGAATTATCTTATACAAAATGGTGTGTGAACAATCATCATAGTCTAAGAGTATTATTTTGCCATATCAACATCAAACCAATCATATGCTATTGCAAATAAAACATTAAGTGCTGAACAAACTTAGAAACATAATGTTGTGAACATTATCTCTATAAATCTGCCTGTTGATCATTTTATTGACCTGAATGCAAATTATTTTGACTAAAATCACAATGAAGTTGAAACATGAGTCAAATTGAAACATGAGTCAACTTGAAACATTAGTCAACTAAAATCATAAGTCAGCTTGAAACATAAGTCAATATGAAACAGGAGTAAACTGGGAACAGGAGTCAATATGAAAACTGTCAACTGGGAACAGGAGTCGTCTTGAAACAGAAGTCAACTTGAAACATGAGTCAACTTGAAACAGAAGTCACTTTGAAACATGAGTCAACTTGAAACATAAATCAATGCAATACTTCTTTGAGGAACACTATGCCATTGGAAATTTGTTTTGTTTATTTGAATGTGTTTTATGTCATGCTCAAACTTATTTTTCAGTTATAATGTGGCAGCAAGTTTTTAATGCCCCCCCAACCCATCCCCGCCCATGAAGTAAGTCACTGATGACAATTATAAAGTCTCATAACGCTGGCAACCAATGCAGAATCTTTGCTATAATTTAACTCCTCTTAGACATTAGTGATATAAGGCAACATAACAGATTTCATTAAAATTTGTGGAAAGAAATTACAGTTATTTGATGGCAGCCTAAATGTTGCAATTAGACAATAGTACAACCAGACAGAACTTGGGGCATAATAATACTGAATACCTTTGCCTTACCTTCCATCTTTGAAGACGAGAACAATACTGTTTATTAATCAACATAAAATGCATTACAATCGCAAGTACTGGTATATGTACATCCTGTTTATCTTTGTCTGTGTCAATCTCAAATGACAAATGACTAAACTGTTTTTACTATAAATCAACTAGTTTCTCATAATTAAGGTATTGAGAGTGGTAAACAAGGCTTTTACAAAAGTATGGACGTTGCTGAATGTCAACAATCTTCTCGATTAAATGCACAACCTGAAAAACAAAACCTTGTAAATATATGATTCAGTGCGACAAAGCTCTGTATCAAATATATACACTTGTTAATTTTATTTCAAAATAATTACAATTAACATCCTCGGAGTATTTGATTCCTTTGGAATCTGTCAATTATGCAGTGGAACAAAACATACATTCATGGAAAAAAAGACAGCAGAGATTTTTACATTAATCCTGTTTACTCTATCCATCCAGCCCTGAAACTGTAAAACAATTTTCTACCAATGTCAATTTTTGGTTCAATGTTAAGCTCAAAAGCTTTTATAGATTACTATAAAAAAAAAACTATTTCATATTGATTTAAAACAATTTTGTAAAGTGCAACAGACTGCATTGAGTTTTGGGTGAAGTCTAGACCATTGTTAGTTTCGCCTATGACTTTTTATATACAAATAATTAAAGTACAAAATTCCACTGATATGATTTTACCTAGATTTATTTATTCCCCAATAGGATTGCACTGAGCTAAATGTAATGTAGGATTGGTCTAATCTGTACGATTGATCCAAACTGTAGCAGATATAATTTTTATTTTCTTTTGTTACTGTTTCACCTCAAATCATGAATTTTTCATTTTCATGGAGATGTCATCAGCTAAAGATAAAGTGCAACAAATTTTGAGCCATGCTATGGACTAATACTGATGAAATGGATATTCTGTAATAGGCTGTAACAAGGGAATTCAGTTTTAAGCTCCATTCCGAGAGATCATGATTTTCACTTATTCTTCCAATTCACTAGTAAAAGAACAATTCACTGCTTGTTTTGAAGAAGTGGCGGACGCATGACTTGGTCTGGCAAATAAAACCTAAAATCTCACAATTAAAGGCTTAGCAACTGACACATCTTGTAGAAACACTTTTGCACCAATTCTATCAAATCGTAGTCTTCTAAATACAATGGGAAATACACATTTGTACGTTGTCCTGGCGTTCTACTTACAACTGACCTGTTTGAAGCATTTGCATGTTACCAACTCATCTTCTTTGATGCTAAATCCCTGGTGTGTATGTTTATGTAGTATACAGTGGTATTTTAGAAATGAGTCAGGAAGTGTAGCTATAATAGATATCTCTCATTTGAAATAGAAATCAAATACTCAAAAGAGAAACTAATTCATATGCCCAAAGATAAAAGGTATTGAGATGTACTATGGAACCTCACCTAAAGACCACCTCACATTTCATACCATAAATTTTCAATCTCTTAATAAATATCTAATAGGAGGCTGACTTTTCCTGCCTGTAAGATGAGACAGTGAAAATCGAGATCCTGTGTCACAGTAGGTGTTGACATGTTAAAGAATCCTAACTGCTCAATGGCTGTAAGTGCTGAGCATAGGCCAAAATTTGAAGCCCTTCCATCACCAGAATTTGTCGGTGTCTCCATATGATTGAAAGATTCTTGAGTGGGATGTTAAACAACAATACAACAACAATAAATATCTAACAATTACAGAACTCACTTGATTGAGAGACCACTTTGAGTCAATCAAATCAGTTAGGTGGTCTTAACCCTTTCACCCCTAAATTTCTAGATGGTACTCTCTTTTCTATTGTTTAGACTGATCTATTGAGGTCTCTAGGGATGGAAGGCTTAACACTGAGGTTCTACAATATTATGTGTAGTCGGTTTATCTATCCATTTGCAGAATTTTGGTTTCTAGCAGATTTCTTTAGTTTTATACCTCAGATTTTATTAAAACTTTCTGTTAATAAGATCTTGGCCAAGAGTGATACCGGTAATGGCCACCATTTAGCAATATTTACCAGAGTTATGGAACCTTAATATCTTGGTGAATGCACACTTGCCAACATTTGAACATTTTCATGGGACACAACGCGTGGCAAAAATTTCCAGTGGTTAGCAAGACTGCGTGCTACCAGTGTTCAAAGGTTCTTTTTTCACTAAGAGTCTTTTTCTTATAATTTATTATAATTTAAATTGTGAATTTTATTGTTTTATTAACCTATTATATAGATAAATCTTTGTTTTGTTTTGTTTTTTTAGAAAAAAAAAGAAGAAAAAATATATTTTACATGTATTACTTGTATACTGTTAAAGGGAAAAGCACAGAATATTATTTTTTGTCAAAATTTCAATGGAATCAATGAATATACTGTGATTTTGGTACGCCATGATGGCATTTAGTCGCTCCCACAACAAATCGCTAAAACCAATCAAACAACGAGGAGGGTTACAAACCAGCCTCTGATTGGTTTACAAAACTTTTTTGAAAGCTAGTGTATTGTTTCATGCAGTAGAAGTCTTGCGTGTCATTTTTCAAATTTCGGAATATTTATCGTTTTTGGAAGGAAATACTAAAAAATCAGGAGCTCATGGGCACACAGTTTCTTAAATACAGCTTGTTATTATGGGAAATATCAATGATTACCAATCTATCTGAATGTACTTCAAAGGGAGGTAATTTGTCATACTGTAATTTTATGGAAAAATACATTACAGTGGAGCCTGTCATGGGAGAAAACTACTTGGTTCAATAACCAAAACCCTTTTTATAGAAACCACCTGTCTGGTAAGACCAAATTTCAGAGGCAGAAAGGGTGGTCTTTCAAGACTGGTTCCACTATATACATGTAAACTGATATGACTTTTTTCTGTGAAATTCACAATTGTAACATCCATTTCATGTCAATCAAAAAGACATTTGGATTTCTTTGCAACTTAATATCTCTTCATAAATTTTAAGCTGTAGAAGACAGAAAATTTGCAGTTGGCATGTATTCTCAAAATAAAATCCTTTAAATCCAACACCAAAGACATAAGGTAATGATGGATGCATGAAAATAGCTACACGCATTCCCATTTTGTATTTATCATTGTGGAAAATACTAAATCATGAAACAAAGTAGAATGCTAAATCAAGCTTTGACATTCAAAATCAATCTCTTAAGAGAATTATATTGTGCATACAAAGTTTTAAATCAAGTGCATGAATCAATTATACTGTGTGCACACAAAATACTGCATAATGCAAGTAAAATAATCAAACCATGTACAATGAAATTCACACTTTTCGGAGATTTTTTTTTTTTTTGCTACTGTCCATGAAAACAGGAACTTATATATTTCGAATTGGGGGAAATCTAACAGCATTAGAAACATATCTGAATATAATTTCTGTGAAATTCTAGTGTTTGGTTTATTCACAAAGCTTGCCTTGTATCGTACTATTTAGCAGAAGAAAATTTACCTTTGTTGTATTAATTTTCTTCTTTACGTTTTTAATAAATGACAAAAGATACAGTATATACTCGCCTATAAGTCATATTTTCTGGAGCAAATTTTCGAGCTCAAAAGGGGTACCGACTTATAGCCAAGTCCTAGTTGGTAGGCAAAAAATCAGAGCTCATATTCCCAAAGATATATTGTGAAAATTCAAGTATGAGACGGGGATCAAATTAGCGTTGTTAGCGAGTTTGGGGCCTGCTTCAGTTTTATTCTAATTGACAGTATTTTCCATGTAAAGAAATAAAACATCACAGGTACCTTCTTGTTTTTTTTATTAAAAATGTACATGTAGCTGTTCAAGTTCTTTGACTATGTTATTCTTGTCAACTGTGTTGAAGGCCTACATGTGCTGTCTAACTTTTCCATTCGATGGCCGCCATTAATAAAAATCATACTGAATGCCTAACCTGTGTGTTGATTATAATTTTAAAAACTGCCGCGGACAGCCATTGGTGAAAACATTATTACACTAATTAATTGATAAATCCAAATCAAGAAACCATAAATACTGTACAATTGTTTATTTATAAATGCCGCATGGATTATTGAACAATTCGACAGTGTGACCTGAGTCGTGTTTGCCCAGTCAGTCAGAACACCGGTGGTTGTATACACACGTGATTAATACCAGAGTAACACTTGCAGAGAACAATAGATCAAACCAGTCATGTTAATTTATCACTTTGTCTAAACAAATCAGGTAGCACAGACTGATTATGTTGATAAGACATGTCTAAAAATGGCATAAACAATTCAGTCGTTTTGCCTGGATTGGTTCGTTTTCAACATTACACGCCTAAGTACATGTACATCACTTCCTGATTGGACTTTCTTCATACTGTAGAGTTTTTTTTAAGACATAGTTGAAATTTTATTAAATATTGTTAAGATTTTCTTTGAAAACAATTCCCAATCATATTTTTTACTTGACATGTTCTGCCGTTTTTGACACCCACTTATAGACGGGTCAACGGCAAATCCCAAGATTTTAAGACCAAAGTCTACCTCCGACTTATAGCCGAATCGACTTATAGGCAAATATATACGGTATTCATTTTCTCACCAAGATATAAAATTGGGGAAAATGTTACATTTTGTCATTAGAAATGGGGCCGAGGTTTTTTTTTTCATATTTCATTAGATGATCAGTTTGAAGAGAGATTCTGTACACCGTAATATTGAGGCAGAAAAACTGTTAATATGCTGTCGGGAGGATTTGTTGGCACATTAAGACTGGAAATATTGAAGTCCTATGTTAAATTTGTACAGTGGAACCTGTCCTGAGAGACCACTCTCATAAAAGACCACCTGTCTTTTAAGATCACATTTTGAAAACACCTTGCAAAAATGGTTTTCTATATAAAAGCTCCTGACTTGTAAGATCACATTTCTGCAGAAGGGATGGTCTGTCAAGACTGGTTCCACTGTATTTTTTGTTTTGTTTTTGTTTTGCTTTAGTGTTATTTGATGTCTTATCAAGTATTTTCCATTAAATGGAGACCTCACCAGCTAAACATCAAGGTGAAATATATACAGTTGTTATTATATTGTTCAATAAAATGTTTTTGTTTCCTCTAGCGCTTGCATGTCTAAAACATTCTTCAGGAGGATGTATCAATTGTAACTAAGCGTTACTGTGACATACTATGATGCGTTATGATAACGTCAAAATAGTTTGACGTGAGGCAACTTCCCTTGTCGTGTTAGGTGAAGTTTGGTTTTAGCGTATTAATAAAGTAGAGTTCCTTACAGTTGCGTTTGGATATATCCATCTCATACATTTTGTAAAAAGGATATATGGCAAAATACTGAAAACGAATTCGTATATGAATTGCAAAACACTAAAACCAAAACTAAATAGTTAAAACTTCATCTAACACGACAAGGAAAGTTGCCTCACATCACACTATTGTGAGATCAACATTATGCATCATAGTATGTCACAGTAACACTTAATTACAATCAATACATCCTCCTGAAGATTGTTTTAGATATGAAAGCGCTAGAAGAAACAAAAACATTTTATTGAACAATTTAGATCTACTTCGCCGTGGATAGTTATATGAACTTTATATATAATATATATAATATTGTTATGGTTTAAATTTCATTTATTTTGTTTTCATTTATCAACAAAATTAAAACATAACAAACTTTTACATAAATCACAACTAGTAATACTAACAGATTCCTTTATATACATGCTTTATTATTTCAGTGAAATTAAATGTCAGTGAATTTGTATTGTTTTTAAAACAATGGAATTTTAACCCCACAAAAATGTCTGATTCTACAGTACTTGTATATTCAAAAGGTTTTAGAGGAAAGTCATTTTTAGCACCGACAGACCAAATCCACTTTGCTCCCAGATGTTTGATCTTGGAGGCAGAAAGACAATAGATACACACAATATTCGCAGAATATAGATCAAAATGTAAATTATCAGTGTGAGGTATGATAGTCATGAAGCTTGGAATGGCTTCCGATTACAGACTGTCATGAATATTTCTGCCAAATATCAAAGATACAGTAAGATCACCATCACATCACTGACACTCAATCATGTAAGATCAATTAAATATTGCTAAATTTATCATTGATCTCATAAAAAACACATCTAAATCATTTCTTTTTGCTTCTGATATATAACTTCTAACTATGATGTGCAAATAGAATGAAGATGACAATCAAAATTTACATAGCAGATGACTGCTAATGTTAACAGAAACACGAGAAAGGCAAGTGTTATCAGAGGCTCATCTGAACCTCTATTGCTTACTAGTTTTGATTTTTTAAGTCTTCATCCAAAACAACTATAAGGACTAAGTAATTAAATCTATTTAGTGTCATTTCTAATATCTCACAATAACTTTACCAACTCCTAGTTTAAAGACTTAATATACCAACCCTTTTCTCTCTCTACAGTCACTGAAATTACCACAGAAATCCTCCTTTCAATTTTGGTATCAAAGTGTTATTAAACTTCGAGAATAAGTCTGATCAAATTTTAACCAGTAAGAAAGATGATTATGCAACTGCAGTCATACTGGTTTCTTTTTTTTCTTTTTTTTTTTTTGGTTTTCTTTTTCTTTTACCAACCTAGCAGTAGTATCAGAATATGTAAGAATTTATCCATGTTTTAGAGAATTAATCTGTTAATGTTACCTCATTCACTTTAAAGACACATTTGGATTGTTCTAAGCCATTTAAGATTTACAGAAGAGTCTATTGTTTTCATGGGTTGATGAGTTAGAGTGTGTTAAAAGTAAATGAATGATTATTTTTAAAATCTATAATAAATGCCACATTAAGTTCAACCTAGAAAAAGAATTTAACACACAGAACTGTAAAACCACATTTTGACCAAACTATGGTGTATTAACAATTTTCTTTGCATTGCACACATGGTGTTCTTATACTCTATCTAAGACAGTGCAGACTGGGACAGGGGCAACAAAACTGAAATACAAATAAAGATATTTTTTTATAAAATACATAAAAGTTGGGGCACTTAGCTGGCCCAGAATTAACCACAGTGATTTCCATTCTAAGATCCATTTTGTATCACTGAACTATCACATCCGATATTGATATCACTCAGGATGTCATGTACTTAAGGACAGGGATTTGTCTCAAACAACAAAGTGCCAATTATCTGAAAACCTTTAGAGTCACATCAAATGTCCCAAGTAATTGTCTTCCTGTATAATCAGTACCATACAATGAAATTCCAACAAAAAAAATTGCCTACTGCGTCTTAAAAAATGCTGCATAATCAAGAATCTGACTTTGGATGCTGCCATACAAAATATTAACTCAGATGGCACTCAGGGGCAGGTGAAGTAAAATAAATTCATTGTTAATATAACTAAATGATATTCATGTCATAAGTAGGTATTATCCACAGGAAATTTGTCTCACCTTAATTAGATCAATCAGACAGTGAAGGATTTATAGAACTCTCTAGGGAAGAAGATAATAATCTTCCAGTAACACATTATCTCGTTTATGAAAATATACAGTGAAACATCTCTTCCCAGGACAGATATTTATATACATATACAGTGAAATTTATCATAGAACCCCAAACATTTCCATAGATCTACAATGTGGGCCTCCATGGTCAAGTGCTTAAAGCATAGAGCTTTAAACTTTGGGGACTCTCATATTTTAGATATAGTTTCAAATGTTCATTGTTTTTATGCATTATGACCAATAAAGAAATGTGTATCTCCCATGGTCCAAAGATTTATCCTTCTTTTTTATGGGTAAACATTTCCTTGTCAATCTATTGGTTTTAGACGAGATTAAACTTGAAACTCAACACATGCAAGACCCTGTTAATCCACTCAACACACCCATGTAAGATTCTAATAATCCACTCAACACCCACATGTAAGATTCTAATAATCCACTCAACACCCACATGTAAGATTCTATTAATCCACTCAACACCCACATGTAAGATTCTATTAATCCACTCAACACCCCCATGTAAGATTCTGTTAATCCACTCAACTCACCCATGTAAGATTCTAATAATCCACTCAACACCCCCTTGTAAGATTCTATTAATCCACTCAACACCCCCATGTAAGATTCTGTTAATCCACTCAACACATCCATGTAAGATTCTATTAATCTACTCAACACCCCATGTAAGATTCTATTAATCCACTCAACACACCCATGTAAGATGCTATTAATCCACTCAACACCCCCATGTAAGACCCTATTAATCCACTCAACACCCCCATGTAAGATTCCATTACTGTATGTGTACTTATTCTAGCAGTATTCTAATATTAGCACCTTTCGCACTCGTCACTGTGCTAATTCAAGAGCAGCATTAAAATTTCTCCATCCCGTCATTCTGCATACACAACAAAACCAATGGTATTATTAGTACAAAATAACCTCTGTCTTGCGCATAGTTCAGTTTGTGGTGTTTTTATTACAACATGGTCTGTTCCAATGAAGTGACTATGAAATTAATCAGTAAACATTTGATTACTACACAAATACAACTGAGAAATGTCATTTCTAGTAAGACTGAACATTTGCAGTTCATCATTCAGTCACGTTTTCATATGCATTATCTAAGAGCTGATGAGTACTGATCTTAACTGTATCAGGGAAGTATATTACTGCTAAGTTAAAAATATTTTTGCCACAATTGTGCAAATTCAAGACTGCGCTAATAGGTCTACACACCACTTGGAGCGCTAAAATATGAGTGCGCTAATTTATAAATACACATACAGTAATCGTAACATCCTCACTGCATCAGCCTTCGTCCATAGCACAGGTCAAGATCTGTCATACACTGCTAACAGCTGGCACCAGCTCCACATAGGTAAAGAACTTGTGATGGGATGTAAAACGATGTTGAAACAAACCATTATGTCAAACATGTCTTCAAAATTACCCAGGCACAACACAAAAAATTGGACAAAATATTTGAAAATTATAGTTTTTCATCTAAATTGACTTAAGTGTACTTAATTACAGTAACTTTGTTCTGTGTGACTTTAGTACATGTACATATTCTTCCACTTCACATTAACATCTCTGTCCTACATGCACTTGTCAGTGCCCATATCTCATGCACCGATTTAGATTTTACATTCTTGTATCTACCAATTGAGAGTTTTTGATGTATGAGAACTCTGAATAAAGAACATGTATCTGTCAAGGAACAGACAAGAATGGACTTCGGCAAGTATAATCTACGTTAGCTCTGTAACCAAGTGCAACAATCATCTTAGAACGAACTGTACAAGATTATAATTAGGTTTGCGCAAAGCAGGCATGTCAACGTTAGAAAAATTCTGTACAATTGTGAAAGATATATTGTCACGATTTTAGCGATAAAAACCTTCCAGAAATTACATAAAGATGAGGTAACCCTCGAAATGAGAGACAAATGCTAAAATGAGAAGAATGATGAATGGATGGAAGATTATCAGAGGAATATTTGCGATTTGCACATTTTGACAAGTTTCCCTGCCAACAAGGTTACAATCATTCACATTATCAAGTCTACTACAAATCACAGACTAATCACTATTTCAAAACTGACAAATTGATCTCCTTCAAGTTACAGCAGTTAGCCAAACATACTTAGTAGAAAAGTGCCGATAAGAAGATGGATGAACGAAATGTTTGATCTGCTGTTCCAAATAATTAATATGACAGAATCACAGAATCGCAAATCTTATGTTGATATATAGATGCTATCAGATGGTGAATTTTGATTTTGGGAACTATAACTCTCTGAAAATGATATATCAGCTATAAATTATCGTTACATACACACATACATCAGACACAATATCAGAGTAAAAGTCCGAGAAATAATTTGATATGTCTACAATGTCGATTGTTCTGTTTCACCTCTTCCGTAAATTACTATTTCTATATCATCGTAAAATGCTATTTCTATACTGAAGATACACCTTACAAGTCTCTGGCTAAAAATGATAATAGTAATTAAATCGTTAATTAAGTGATATGAAATGATACTTTTTTTGCACAATATAAATATTATTTGATGTCATATTAAGTATTATATTTCTGAAATTTAACCATGCAAATAATTAGTTTCTATTGCAAATACTGCTTCTCTAAAACAAAATAGACAAATGAAGGATGGGGTCTTCATGCTCGAGTAGGTAAGGTATCACACTTTAAACCATGAAGTCTCTCACCTGCCCTGCTGGAACCTAAGCTAAGCATGATTTTGCAAGCATTCCAGCTTACTTGCTCTCTGCCTATACCAACTACTAATATAAACCACAATACCTATACCAGACTAATAGGCCACTGTACCTATACTAGTGAATTATAAGATACTTTATCTATACCAGAGACCTATAAACCACTATACCTATTCCAGAGACTAATAAGCCACTCTACCGATACTGAGATGAATAAGCCACTATACTTACACAGAGATGAATAAGCCACTATACCTATACCAGAGACAAATAAGACACTATACACATACCAGAGACTTATAAGCCACTATACCTACACCAGAGACTTTAAAGCCACTATACCTATACCAAAGACTAATAAGCCACTATACCTATACAAAAGACTTATAAGCCACTCTACCTACACCAGAGACTTTAAAGCCACTATACCTACACCAGAGCCTAATAAGCCACTATACATATACCAGACTTAAAAGCCACTATACCTATACCAGAGATGATAAGCAATTATACCTATACCAGAGACTTATAAGCCACTATACCTATACCAGAGGCTTATAAGCCACTATACCTTTACCAGAGACTTATAAGCCACTATACCTATACGAGATATATATAAGCCACTATACCTGTACCAGAGACTTATAAGCCACAATACCTATTACAGAGACATCTAAGCCACTATACCTATACCAGAGACTTATAAGCCACTGCACCTATACCAGAGACTTATAAGCCACTATACCTATAGCAGATATTTATAAGCCCCTATACCTATACCAGAGATTTATAAGCAACTATACCTGCACCAGAGATTTATAAGCAACTATACCTATACCAGAGACTTATAAGCAACTATACCTATACCAGACTTATAAGCCACTATACATATACCAGAGACTTATAAGCCACTATACCTATACCAGAGATATATAAGCCACTATACCTATACCAGAGACATTTAAGTCACTTTACCTATACAAGAGACTTATAAGCCACTGTACCTATACCAGAGACTTATAAGCCACTATACCCACACCAGAGATAACTATACCTATAAGCAGAGACTTATAGCCACTATACCTATACCAGAGGCTTATAAGATACCTATACCAGAGGCTTATATAGCCACTATACCTTTACCAGAGACTTATAAGCCACTATACCTATACAGAGATGTATAAGCCACTATACCACCAGAGACTTATAAGCCACTATATCAGAGATGTATAAGCCACTATACTTATACCAGAGGCTTATAAGCCACTATACCTTTATCAGAGACTTATAAGCCACTATACCTATACCAGAGACTTATAAGCCACTATACCTATACCAGAGGCTTATAAGCCACTACCTTTACCAAGACTTATAAGCCACTATACCTATACCAGAGATGTATAAGCCTATACCTATACCAGAGACTTATAACACTATACCAGAGACTTATACACCACTACTACCTATACCAGAGACTTATACACCACTATACCTTTACCAGAGACTTATAAGCCACTATACTATACCAGAGGCTTATAAGCCACTATACCTTTACCAGAGACTTATAAGCCACTATACCTATACCAGAGACTTATAAGCCACTATACCTTTACATGAGACTAATAAGCCACTATACCTACACCAGAGACTTATAAGCCACTATAGCTATACCAGATACTTATAAGCCACTATAGCTATACATGAGACTAATAAGCCACTATACCTATAGCAGATATTTATAAGCCCCTATACCTATACCAGAGATTTATAAGCAACTATACCTGCACCAGAGATTTATAAGCAACTATACCTATACCCAGACTTATAAGCCACTATACATATACCAGAGACTTATAAGCCACTATACACAGAGATATATAACACTATACCTACCAGAGATATATAAGCCACTATACCTATACCAGAGACATTTAAGTCACTTTTACCTATACAAGAGACTTATAAGCCACTGTACCTATACCAGAGACTTATAAGCCACTATACCCACACCAGAGACTATAAGTAACTATACCTATATCAGAGACTTATAAGCCACTATACCTATACCAGAGGCTTATAAGCCACTATACCTATACCAGAGACTTATAAGCCACTATACCTTTACCAGAGACTTATAAGCCACTATACCTATATCAGAGATGTATAAGCCACTATACCTATACCAGAGACTTATAAGCCACTATACCAGAGATGTATAAGCCACTATACTTATACCAGAGGCTTATAAGCCACTATACCTTTATCAGACACTTATAAGCCACTATACCTATACCAGAGACTTATAAGCCACTATACCTATACCAGAGGCTTATAAGCCACTATACCTTTACCAGAGACTTATAAGCCACTATACCTATACCAGAGATGTATAAGCCACTATACCTATACCAGAGACTTATAAGCCACTATACCAGAGACTTATACACCACTATACCTATACCAGAGACTTATACACCACTATACCTTTACCAGAGACTTATAAGCCACTATACCTATACCAGAGGCTTATAAGCCACTATACCTTTACCAGAGACTTATAAGCCACTATACCTATACCAGAGACTTATAAGCCACTATACCTTTACATGAGACTAATAAGCCACTATACCTATACCAGAGACTTATAAGCCACTATAGCTATACCAGATACTTATAAGCCACTATAGCTATACATGAGACTAATAAGCCACTATACCTATAGCAGATATTTATAAGCCCCTATACCTATACCAGAGATTTATAAGCAACTATACCTGCACCAGAGATTTATAAGCAACTATACCTATACCAGACTTATAAGCCACTATACATATACCAGAGACTTATAAGCCACTATACATATACCAGAGATATATAAGCCACTATACCTATACCAGAGACATTTAAGTCACTTTACCTATACAAGAGACTTATAAGCCACTGTACCTATACCAGAGACTTATAAGCCACTATACCCACACCAGAGACTATAAGTAACTATACCTATACCAGAGACTTATAAGCCACTATACCTATACCAGAGGCTTATAAGCCACTATACCTATACCAGAGACTTATAAGCCACTATACCTATACCAGAGACTTATAAGCCACTATACCTATACCAGAGACTTATAAGCCACTATACCTATACCAGAGACTTATAAGCCACTATACCAGAGATGTATAAGCCACTATACCTATACCAGAGGCTTATAAGCCACTATACCTTTACCAGAGACTATAAGCCACTATACCTATACCAGAGATTTATAAGCCACTATACCTATACCAGAGATTTATAAGCCACTATACCTATACCAGAGACTTATAAGCCACTATACCTATACCAGAGATTTATAAGCCACTATACTTATACCAGAGACTATAAGCAACTATACCTATACCAGAGACGTTTAAGTCACTATACTTATACCAGACAGTAAAGCTTTTTTACAAAACATAAACAGCATTAATACAAATACCTCTATACACGGTTTCATTACATAAACAAAATTGTAGCAGAGCATTTTCCGTACAAACAGAAACACATCATTTGTCCATTGTTTAATATAACACCAAATTCTTTCATTATTATTACAGATTCTGACTGCATACTAAACCATAGACATTAAATATTTATTCAATTCAGGATTGCGTTTCTGTAAACTTAATGAAATAATGAAAATCTAGAGTTTCATGAATTGGAGACTGATAAAAAGTACACATTTCCCTAATGTACTACACAGAAATGATTGTATAGGTTTCTGAAAGGCTGGTACAAAACACAATATCCTTTTGCAATTAAGTTTATAACTGTTCTAACGGGATTGTAAAATCACTCAGGGGAGAAAAAAGTAAATAGAAAGGAGTGAACCATATTTGTATTCCTGTGTGCATGTTCTTAAACCAGTCAGCTTTTAAGGTAATGTATTGGCATACAATGAAGGCATGGTTTTCAGATGTTGATACTAATTCAAATGATGAATTATATAGTCTAAGTCACATTGGATTATGAATTCATTAAAAAATTAAAAAATTATTTTTACTTACATAAGAGACAAAGAAGTATATCCTATATCTTTTCATCAGATATTCTGATTTGTTTGATCACTTCATTTTATCTTAATAGTTTTTGTATGAAAATCTCTATGTTAGCCTTACGATAGAAATTGGGTGAAATGAGACTTCATTAAATTTTATCATAAAGAAGGGGGACAACTTCCATTTTGGTTTTTCTTCCTATACATATAATATGATAATTCCCAAAATACAAATGGCCCTGTGCATGGAAAAATCTCTGGAAGATATAAATCACTGTGAATATTTCGAACAAACAAGAATTTATTTCATTTGTCATTGGCATGAATAAATTACTCAGAATACCCAGAATACCACTGAGTTATTAAAAGGTAAGTTTTAACCATTTTGTTTTAAGAAGCCAAAACCAGTGGACACAATTGGTTAGTTGTATTGTTGTTCAACGTCCCACTCAAGAATCTTTCACTCATATGGAGACATCACCAAATGCTGGTAAAGGGCCTCAAATTTTGGCTTATGCTCAGCACTTACCGCAATTGAGCAGCGATGTTTCTTTAACATGCCAACACCAACTGTGACATGGGACCTCCATTTTCATCATCTAATCCAAAAAACAGGAATTCAACCTGCCAACAGCTAAACTTGAACTCACAAACCTCACGATCTAGAGTCAAGCATGATACTGACTGAGTCAGGCTGGCTGTAGAGACAATTAATGTGACCGAGACTATAATAACATACAGTTATGGACTTTTGAGTGGATGAATATGGTGTAAAATTGACCTGTAATTCAATATTGACCCGAGGCGATAGCCAAAGTCAATATTGGTTTTCTGGTCAATATTACATCATATTCATCCACTTAAAAGTCCATAACTGTTTTATTATATAAATATTTAGATACATGTATATACTAATCCTACAATGTAAGTACCAATCAGAGTAATTCCAATAGGGTAAAGGGAATTTCCATATTCTTTTTTTAGAAATGATATTCACTGGTTTTCCATGGAATATGTAGATATATTTTGAAGGGTTTGATATTGGCTTATCCAATCAGAAATCATTTATTTTTAATTAATATAATAAATCAAAATAAATACAGCATACAGTGTCTAAAAGCCTCCTATCAAAATTGCAAATTTTCAGAAGTTCTTACATTCTACCAGTGAGCAACTTGCTGATTTAACACTCACCCATTGAGCTAACTTTCTGGGTTCACTTTTAACCAAGCAGTAACTTTTTGAGTTACCACCCATGATCCACTTCCTGAATTTACTCTCAATCAATTTTACTTTCTATGTTTTCACTTAACCAGTGAGCTACTTTCTGAATAAAAAATAAAGCACTAAGTTACATTCTGAGTGAACATTTAACCTGTGAATTACTGTCTGAATTAACACTCAACTCATGAGCTACTTTTTAGTTTACATCACTAGTGAGCTACCTTTTTGAGTTTACACTTAACCAGCAAGCTACTTTTCCAGTTAACACTCATCAAGTGATATTCTCCCTGTGTTTACACTCAACCAAAGAGCTACTTTTTGAGTTTGTGCTGAACAAGTGAGCTACCTTTTTTATCTTACATTTAACCAGGTGAGCTACTTTCCCAGTTTTTATTTAACAAGTAATCTACTTTCCCAGTTTACACTCAACAAGTAATCTACTTTCCCAGTTTACACTCATCAAGTAATCTACTTTCCCAGTTTACACTCAACAAGTAATCTACTTCCCTGATTTACACTCAACAAGTAATCTACTTTCCCAGTTTACACTCAACAAGTAATCTACTTCCCCGATTTACACTCAACAAGTAATCTACTTTCCCAGTTTACACTCAACAAGTAATCTACTTTCCCAGTTTACACTCAACAAGTAATCTACTTTCCCAGTTTACACTCAACAAGTAATCTACTTTCCCAGTTTACACTCAACAAGTAATCTACAGTACGGGCCACGCGGATTCCGCAAAAGTCACGTCATCGCGGTGGTCATATAAATCTTGCTCAATAAATTCGCCGCGAATACGCGATCAGGCTATTGAGCTCAACGCGGGTCGCCGCAGTTTGCGATGGAAAAAATCATCGCGGCAGTTTGCGATGGAAAAAAAATCATCGCGGCAGTTTGCGATGGAAAAATTTATCGCCGCAATTCGCGGCTGTGAGCAACTTAAATTATATGATGATTAATTAGGTTATCATTACTTTACATTTGTTAACATTACTTGGAAAATTCCAGTCCAGCGTGGTCTTTTAAAGTATTATCGATGTTTTGTCAGCATAAGTTAACATTCTGAATTAGTACAATGTGGATAGCAAACATCAAATGTGTTTTATACTGGACTTAAAAAACAATTTATTCCGCTGAAACTGCCAACTCATAATCAATGTGAACGTGTTATCACGGAGCAAAAGTACGTTTATTTTTCTGTAACCTACCATAAGTTTGGCTACAATGCTGAAGCACTGTATCTCGAATCATTAGCATATTTCATCATAATTTGACTTTTTTCTTACGCGACTTAAAGTCTCGCCAGTTTCAAACCTGATTTAAAAACAAGGAGTTCGCCAACTAGCAAACAGAAAGAATTATTTTAGTTACGCAACCTAGTTTTTCTAAATATTTTATCAAAAAACTGTTCGTTTGAGAATAATGCTTTATCGCACAAATAAGTGACGCGAGTCTCATTCTTTAAAAAAACCGCTTACAGATACAAACATCGACCCGCTTCGAAGCTGAGAAAAATAGAGCAATGAGAAATACCGATATCGGAATACGATGGTCATTGTCATATTTGACCTGTTGGTCCCTCGTGCAGACATGTTCTTATTTTTGATTATAAAAAATAATCTTCTAAACACATGACAGCGATATATAAAGCTATCGCTGCACATGATATTTGATATGGCTTTCATTACCTGAAATGTCATGAAGTCCCGCCTTTTCGTCTACGTATTACCCTCAGGTGATTATTTTACCCCGCCCCTACCTGTATACGTAATTTAGTTTGGCGGTTTGTCTGTCAATCATCGTATCAATCATCATGAAGCTCTGTGGGTCATATATATATATATATCGTTAGTTGAGAGAGAAACTATTGAAACTAAATGATATATTTCCAGACCAACCTCATTTAATTGATGTTTTTATATTTGCTTCTCTGGGAGAGTGAGATTGTTTGCCTTTGATGGAATTTTCCGTTTTCAAAATTAATTTTGCTTTATCCCCATGTAATCTAATTATAAAAACCAAAATGACCTTGATTAATTCTCGGAGTAAAAAATAAAGATATGTCACCCGTAAACAAAACTAAAACTATGATAAACGAACTGTAGATTATTCACCCAAAGGAGTCGAGTTCATTAATTGGACAAAAAATGATCTCGGGGTATTAAAATTCAAAGGATTGGAAACTATACCCACAATCCAAACCGTAAACGGCTGAGATTGTTCTGTCATGTTGTAAAATTTTACTTTACTGGGAGGAGGTAAATACAAAATGGCAGTTCTGTGATTTATATTTGATAAAATTATAACTTTTAAAGTATTTCTGACGAGTCATATTCGCAGTATATTAATCAGGAAAACGATCGCTGACAGTTAATTTAAAAAAAAAGCCGTTTTGTTTAAATTAATTATTTTATACTTCCTACTCAGTCTGAAAACTGTGGCAATATTGTTAAAAAGATTCTTAACTTCAATATAGATTCCCAAAACATGAGTAAGTCAAGAATATTTTTTTCTGATATTTAAATCTTAAAGAACGACTGATCCAAGCTCTACATATTTCTTTTCGAAAAAAAAATTCTATTGCTGCCTCCCCGAAGATCCACTATCGTTAACACAGAATCCACATTATTTGACCAAGTTACAATATGGCTCCTCGATCAAGACCGCAGACCAAAGCTATTACATAACAGGGACAAATATCGATTCTGAGTGAACGGGGTATCCTTACTTGAACTTGAACCTTATCGACAGCGTCATAAATCACTGTCAAAAGATAACTCGGATGATGTGAGTGTATATAAGGACTGTATGCCTTCATTATCAGAGGGTATATATAAAAAAAAAAAAAACATTTTGGTAATCATAAAAAATACTAAAAATTAAAAAGGATATATGCATTTAATATCTTGTATGACAGAAAACAGATTCCATGTTATGCATTTGATAATATATTTTCTTAATGTCCATCATGTCAGTCACAGTAGGTATCGGCATGTTAAAGAACCTTTACTGCTCAATGGTCGTAAGTGCCGAGCATATGCAAATTTTTTGGTGACGTCTCGATATGACTGAAATATTCTTTAGTGGGACGTTAAACAACGATAAACAAACGTAGCATCTGTGTGAAATATATTACACACGTAACGTAAAAATTTTAAGTACAAATGAAATAATAATAATAATAATCTAAAAATTCTCCGTGATTCTCTGCTAAGAACTTTTTTAATTTATTTTTCCAAGTTTTAAAAAACTATTTACAAGTGCAGAAAAGAATTTCTCCCGACTGATTCAGAATAGATATACTGATAAGCATAGCAATATATTGGTAAGATGAATACGCGTTAAAATGCATGAAAAACTCCTTTCATATTCGACCGGTAGTTCAAATGAGGTAGGGGCGTACATCCTTTACGCCATAATAGTCAATTCTTTCAGTCATCTTTCAACCAATCATTTTGATAGTGCAGGCAGTATAATGATGCCGTAGCATATTTCATGTCACCTGATGTGTGATTGTACGGAATTCATCAGTTTTATTTTTTGAAACTATAAACCTCCAGACATTGATTGAATTCTGACCTCTTAAAATCGTTAAAAATATTTCGTTGAGAGCCCGATGAGGTATCCGTTTCTCCATGATGATCAACTGTGTTTGCTTCGCAGAAAAGCCCCACTCACAGAGTTGCTTATCACATTGCGACTCGTCTTTATTCTGGCCAAAGACACAGTTATAAGGTACAAATCAAGGAATTTTCAAGGAGAGGCGTGGAGTTTATTGTGGGATAAGATACCGCAATGCATGTGGATGAATCATGGATTTAAACTTCGCCGGAGACGATTGGCCCCGTGTCACAATAGGTGTCGGCACAATGAAGAACCCTCAAGTGTCGAGCATAGGCCATAATTTTAGTTTAGCCTTTTTGTGACGTCTACATCAGTTTGACTTTTTAGTTTGGCTTTTTCATGATTTGTATTTCAACATATATTGACAAATTGAAAAAAAATGAAAATAAAGTTTAAGCGTAGAGTAATTATGGTAACTGTTACGGTTGATCTACGTGGTTTTTCACTCAAGACATTTGCCCCACTTATTTAAAGTGCAAGAACTACCATGGAGACCTTTAAATAAAACAAAATATCAAAACAAAAATTATTAAACTAAATATATCTCTATGTAATTTTCAGAGCTATAAAAAGGGCTATCGCAATAAACAAGGCTAGGTCTGTGAGCATCTTAGCGTTTAAGACTAAATTTTAAAGTACGGTTAATCCAAATCTGGTGTGTTTTTTTTAAAAATCTATTGCCCCCCCCCCCCCCCCCCCCCCCCCAAGAATCATCTTCGTTAATCAGAGTCAACATTTCTTGACCAACTTACAGTTATAATGGCTCCTCGTTGACGACCGCAGATCAAAGCAATTACATAACAGGGACAAAACATCAAGTCTGGGTGAACAGGGTATCCATAGTGACGGGGTCATAAATCGCCTCAAGAGATAAAACTCACATTCCTATGTACACAGATATACGCGTAAGTCAAGAACTGGTCTAGTTATATATATATTGCTAATTAAAAAATTAATATGGAATCTATTATAAGAATATCGGGGATATCAATGCTACATGTATATTTTACCAATTTTATAACAAAAAAACATGTATACAGTTGTCGTTTGGAGAAATGCGCTACTGAGTTAGGGTGGATGTAGATATACACAGATTATCGAACAAAATTTTATTTTGAACTGTTAAAATATAGCATGCATTACATAGGCGTCGGAGCCGGAGGCTAGGGGCGGCTAAGCCCCCCCCTTTTTTTGGCAAAGATCGGCATAGGTGACAAAAAACTTTTCTCGCGTGTGTGTGTTTTTATTTGGTTTACCCCCCACCCCCCCCCCCCACTTTCAATTTGCTTGCGACGCCTATGCATTAATTTCAAACGTTTTTATTTTCAGATTCGAAATCAATTGTTAAATTGTATTTTTGGATCATTAGACGCGCCGACATTATTGAACTCGGTCACAATCAAGGAAACTGTGCATTTGTAATTGTTTCTATTATCTTTGGTCATTAAACGTCATTTAACGGTTTTAAATTATTTTAAAGAGCGTAAAATATATCTAAGTAAATAAAATAATTAATCAAGTATAATATATTTGCATAAATTCAATATATCATTTAGCCATATACATAGGCGTCGGAACCGGGGGATAGGGGGCTTAGCCCCCCCCCCTTTTTTTTTGCAAAGATAGACATAGGTGTTGAAAATTGGGGTATAGTCTAGTGTGTGTGTGTGGTTTTTTTTGTTTTTTTTTAAGTTGGTTAAACCACTCCACATTTATTTTGCTTCCGACGTCAGTGATATATATATACGTAGTCGATACTTTCAACCATCTTCCACCCAATCATTTGATTGTGTAAGCAGTATTATGCTGTCATTGCATATTTCGTGTCACCAATCATGACTCCCTTGTGAGTTTGGATTATCATGTTTATGTCATCATCAATACCGGTAAGAAATAGTCACCCCCCCCCCCCCAAAAAAAAATGCCTGTTAGACTGTAAATATCGCTGATAGACTTTTCCTTTTCATAAAGTCGGTAGGTTTATTTTAGTCGAGTTTATTTTAGCAACTATGTGCGAACAGACGTAGATACATAGTATGTTGAACAATAAAAGATCAAGTGGGTATTTTTTATTTTATCTAAACCATTATTCAGAATCATCTTTATTAGGAAATGAACAACGGTCTTTGCCATGATATTGATATGATCATGTAGGTCAACAATAAAGGCAACTCAGTATTCACAAATTTTATATTCGAAATATGATGTCACGCTAGATGTCCCTATATTTTCCCAATATTAAGATTAAATCTTCAAGTACGGCTGATCCAAATCTGGTGTGTTTGTAAAAAAAAAATCTACCCCCCCCCCCCCCCCCCCCCGGAAGATCCATCTTCTTTAATTCAGAGTCCACATTTATTTGAACAACTTACAGTTATAATGGCTTCTCGTTGAAGACCACAGATCGAAGCAGTTACATAACAGGGACAAAACATCAAGTCTGGGTGAATGGGATATCCATAGCGACGGGGTCATAAATCGCTGTCAGAGATAAAAAACTCAGCTTCTTATGTACACAGATATACGCGCAAGTCATGAACTGTATCTAGTTCAATGGTGGTTATTATATATAAGGCTAAAAAAAAAAATTGATATCGAATCTATTATTAAAACATCGGGGATATTAATGCGTACATATATATTTTACCAATTTTATGACAAAATACATGTATATAGTTGTCGTTCTGGAAGAATGCTCTACTGAGTTAGGATGGATGTAGATATACACAGATTATGGAACAAAATTTCATTCTAAAACTGTTAAAATATAGCTTGCATTAATTTCAAATGGTTTATTTTCAGATTCGAAATCAGTTATTAAATTGTATTTTTGGATTATTAGACGCCCCGACATTTAACTTAGTCACAAATAAGGGACATAAAACGTCATTTACTGTTTACAATTACAATTTAGTACAATAAAATAATTAATGAATGATAAATATGTTTGCACAGATTCAATATATCCATTTAGCCATATATATATATATATATATATATCCATTTAGTACTTTAGCGGACGGTTACTTAGTCGGACGGTTTCTTCCAGTCCGTAATTGATTTTAGATAGATATACTGAAAGGAAAACACGCAAAATTGGTAAATAGAAAGTCCGTTAAAATGCATGTATCATTCTGTGTCCTTTCTTATGGGACGTTGTCAATACTTTCAGCCATCTTCCATCCAATCATTTGATTATGCAGACAGTATTGTATTTCGTGTCACCTGATATATGATTGACGGAATTCATCAGTTTTGATCTTGAATATGTATGTATTGGGTGTGATTTGCAGCAATCATGACTCACTTGTGATTGAAGATTTTCAAAGAGGGGTTGAGCAGTCTGTGGACTGTAATACATTTAATTAATGTCAATCTGATTTTTATTATTAATTGTAATATACAAGTTTAAATCGTGTTGTATATTTTATTTAAAAAAAAAAACAGTCAGACTATTTACCCCTGTGCGGTAGTTGACGATGACCAGAATCATAATTCCAGATTAATTTGCATATGAAAAATCAGACACGACTTGTTCAATTTTGATCAGCTATAGCTTGTTACAATACATGTTTGATCGATGTTGAAATCGATTTTCAAACGAAGGTTTACTTACCCGGGTCTCTCCCCGGGTACATTTTGAAGATATATCATAATAGAGTTTTTTACATATGCATTTTTGTTTTGAATGAATAGAATATCCCAACGATTGCTATTCCTCCAAACCTGTAGATGTTAAAATAAGTTTTTTTGAAACACTGGGAATTTTTACTTTTATATAAGCATCGAATGGTAAAAACTTTTTAAAAAGACTTTGTAAAAAGTTTTACCCACGTGATATGAATTGTATGTTTCGTATAACGAAATCGGGTACAGATTTCCTTGAAATTTTGTTAATACATGTATATTATTTCGTACCACTTTTAATCTTAATTTTAAAAAAGTGTACACAGTTGCACAATACTTTAACTGAAATCATATTAAAGTCGGGTAGATAAAGGTATCGGCAACCCAAATTCAATTACATTAGCTTTAGTATATCATAAACGTCCGTAGTTTTAAGTGGAATGGTCAGGAGGACCTGGCCCAGCACCATAAACTTAAGAATTACTTAAGTATAAAAAATTTTTACTCAAGTTTGGCTAATCCTGAAATCTGATTGGCTAAGCAGGCCAATTTGAGAATTTTCTCAGACTTAAGTAAATTCTCAAGTTTTATGGTGCCGGGCCCAGGAAATTCTATACCTTTATACTAGTATCGCATACATGATAATTCTATTGATGTAAACTTTTTTGTGATTTTAAAGTCATGATGAACCTTGATATTATATGCAGCAGGCGAAGAACTGTTTTTAACCATTAAACCAATGAAACAAAACATAGTACCGTTAAATATTGGGAATGAGAAATACCATCTTTTGACGCGAAAAAAATACATGGTGGGAGAGAGAGAGAGAGGGAGAGACAGAAGAGAGAGAGATTTCAGAACTTCGAATTTTTAAGGGCCGTCACAAATTTGGCTTACAGTTGTTGTTTGAAAATCTGTTTTATAAACCAGATACGTAGAATAACTAAACGTAATACGAAGTAGGTAGTGTCCTATGACTATTTGTAATTTTTTGTGAAAATTAAAACATGCATCAGTCGTCATTCATGCATGTTTTAATTTTCACAAAAATAGGACAGTAGGATCGAAAGAAAATAAACCTCGATAGGATTAGTCGAAGTTCCGTTATTTCTTTTTGTCGATATTTTAATTGATAACACAAAATTTGTGTAAATTGACATACGATGTCTAATATCACGGTTACGGATAGTTGAAAAGCGATATACTTGTAAGGTAGAAGGTCCCACGTGTCCCAACTCCTGTGCAGAAATGTGATTACACTTCACGCACGGATAACTTTGACTTGACGGCTTGGTAATCAATTTCATTACATGACGTAGAAGAACTTTGGAGTTTGATGCAATATTAACAGAACTGTTGAACAAAGTGAAAGTCGGGGGTTTTTGTTTGGTTTGGGATCAATTTGAAGGTACATATTTCGGGTACTATAGAAGATAATTGTCGCATTTAAGCGAATAGTAATGTATTTTTTTTTATATTTAATCAATAGATTGACCTCGCATAAAAAAACAAAACAAAACAGAATTCCGTTCGACAATTTCAGTAGTATACGGAGATCAGCAGCCGCTATTTGCGATGGTTTTCAACAGCCGCGATTTGCGATGATTTTCAACAGCCGCGATTTGCGATGATTTGATTCATCCCGCGATTTGCGAGGAATTTCAACCACCGCGATGACGGCGACCGCGTTAAATAGCCGCGATTTCATCGCGGACGACTGCTCATAACTAACCCCGCTGCGATGACGTGACTTTTGCGGAATCCGCGTGGCCCGTACTGTACTTCCCCAGTTTACACTCAACAAGTAATCTACTTTCCCAGTTTACACTCAACAAGTAATCTACTTTCCCAGTTTACACTCAACAAGTAATCTACTTTCCCAGTTTACACTCAACAAGTAATCTACTTCCCCAGTTTACACTCAACAAGTAATCTACTTCCCCAGTTTACACTCAACAAGTAATCTACTCCCCCAGTTTACACTCATCTAGCTGCCTAACTTTACACCTGTGATCTATAGCGACTAATTAGCCACTTCATTGACCACAAACACCTGTGATGATTACATATTGAGAAAACTGACATTTTGAAATGAAATAGAGAGGCGGATGCATTGATGTTCTCACATACACACCAGGCACATTGGAAGCATTTAAATAACTGAACAGTGGGGGGGGGGGGGGGGGGGGGGGGGGGGGGGGGGGTGGGGGGTGGGTGGTGTTGAGTTACAAGAGGGAGTGTCCCCCTTGCCAAAAACGTAAAAACTTCAAACTTCAATATCTGCCATTTTATGCATCTAAAAGTGAATTATTGTCAATAATATCAGTGATGATATAAACAATTCATAAGGAATAGATATAGGCTATATTTTGAATTTTTAATACTTTGAAATATCTACATGTACACGCATGAATAAAATAATACAGATTGTAAAAAACACAACTTAGAAGACTCAAAATGATGTCATGGTCATTGTGCTATACTAGAATTTTCAAAATTTATTATTTTTAAATTTGTTATAATGAATACTAAATTCTGAGTATTCTAATATAACAGTTGTATTTGGAATGCAGAAAATAAATAATTAGACTTACCTGGATGAAATGTAATCTCAATTTGATTACTAAATATTTTGAAATATGATAATTTTTAAAGTGAAAACCTTGAAGTGTTTTTCTTGAGGATCTAGACATTTCTAATCAAAATGTTTGCATACCCAGATATTTATTTGAAGGTTTTAATCTTCATATTGTACTTTTTTCATTAAAGGATAAGATAAAACAACAAAGTTGACTGAGTTGTTCACTGAAATAAAACAAGATTTGATAGGGAAAATAAAATCTGCTGTATTACTAATACATGCATCAGCGATCCAACATCATTAGTGCCCCCTGGAACGGAATCAGTGATATTGAATAAATGACTATAAATCTTTATTATTATTTAATAAATGTAAAAAAAAATTATTGAGGTTATATAAATATGTTAACTGTCATTACTGTCAATGTATCTAATTCAATTTAATGAGTTACAAGAAGACAATATTGTAAGTATTTAAAATATTATGTAATTGAAATAAAACATTGTTTTTGTATTGAAATCATCACAATTTTAAGATGCATCCACAACACTGTATGGGTTTATGGTGTGAAGTGTGGACTTCATAGAAGACACCACTATATCGCTTCGATATTTCTCAGTTAATTTTTTAAGTAAAATAATTGAGGATTGATATACAAGCTGCAAGAAATTAATATATAATTAATGATGTTAATCTTTAATGTCTATACATAGGACGGAACATCGGTATAGTGATTATAGGTGTGTATAGGTACCTGACCCAGGTATAGGTCGTTGCACATGTCTGATAATTACACTGCTGTATGGTCTAATGACATTAATTAATAAACAGGGCTATTAGTTAATGTTCCTGATGACTATTTGGAAGATATAAGGGACTTATGTAAAGCCTTTAAGTCACAACCAGATGCACAGATTTTTAAAGCATGCGTCCTCTGCATTTTTCACCATAGATGAGAGTCATAGAGGTGGCGGGGCAGAAAAAAGTAGCAGTCAATTTGCAAGTTGAGAGAAAGAGCGACGTATGTTATTGGGAAATTGCAGAGTTTGTTGGATATGCTAAACATCCATCATACATGCTCAACGGCAGTCTGCATGCTCGAAATTCTGCAAGGTCATGTGCGTTCCTTGGCATTTTTTGTCGTACATACCCCATAGAGTGGAAGTACACCCAGTTGAGACTGAGGCTTAACGTATATAGCTTAATACTTCAATGATATGGTGCTCGACGCACCAGAAATATTGCCAGAAGCTATTTTTTGTTGTCGGTTAGACTGAAAATTGCAATTACGAACAAAAAAAAGGACTATAAAACACTGAAAAATGGATGATAAGTTGTAGAAATATATACAGAAATCAGTTGAAAATAAGAAAAATCGGTAGAAACCAGTAGATTTTTTTCAGCAGTAGACAAGTGGTAGATGGATAACAAAATCGGTAGTCTTGACAGGTATGTTATTCAAGAATTTACTGTACATCAAAATAACAACTCCAAATACACCATCAGTTTGATTCATAGTTTATTTGATGAAATTTTAGATCAATACTTATCTGTCTTCAAATTTCAAATCTGACTTCCTGAAACACTCATTTGGACCTTAGTGTGGAACCAAGCATAAACAATTGAATACAAAGCACTAAGCAATGATTCACAGAATCAGACAGGTGGAGAATCCTAATGTCAAAACTCCATATTCATTTAGATTGAATATGTTGCTGCTTGTCTAATATTTACATGAATGCTACCAAGATTTGCTACTTAATAAATTACATAAAAATTGTAGATATCAATCAATGCAAACACTACAGTAACAAATATAGCTTCTGTTTTTTACCAGATGCTTCTATTCATAGTTCTACTAAAACTTGTCAATGTCCTTCTAGCATTAAAATGATTTAGGAATGAGACTCAGTATTCTGGCAAAACAGGAAGTATCCCCAAATTACTAATACGGCCCCAAAATGGTCCCTTGGGATGGCATTTAAGGACAAGTTTACCCGTACTGATAAAACAGTCATAAGTTTTGTTTTAAGGGTACTGGTAATTAAATTGAGACTTACAACTAGGATTAATTAGAGATGTTGATGCACATTATACTCCATCCGCTTAAATCACATTGGTCAATGTTTGGTATCAGATCATCACATCAGATCACTTGGGGATCAGACAGATGGACTAGAAATACTCTTATAAGCAGATGCTTACAAATATACAGGTATTTGTGTTTTCTATGATTTGTTATTATCAACCACTGACAACAACATAGTCACCGTGTCTTAAATTCGCCCTAAACAACCCTAGTCTTATGGATGGCATACATCTCCATGATTCAATTGTTTTACGTGAAAATTTCACTTTCATTTTAAATTTGCCCTCTTATCTAAGGACAAAAAACCTGAAAAAATAAATGGGAGTAAAAATTTCCAGATATACAGGATCTAATACCAAGATCTGTAGTTTGTTGTTGTTACATTCACTATAAGGTATGGTTTATTATTACAGAAGTGACTGCTCTCATAGTTAGTCGGTTATTGCTTTACGCTACTTTCAACGATATTCCAGTTATATCCTGGTCGGCTGCTCTCATGGTGTTCCCTTTAATAGCTCAGTTTGTTTCTCTCAGAAACTCGTGAATATCTTTTATAATAGATGATCTGGGATTATTTTCTAAAACTCCAGATTATCTGGCAAAATCCTTCATACCTCAGGATATTGGATAATTATTTCCATCATGACAGCGCTGCATACTAATACATAAACATAAAAAAAAAATAAAACAAACAATCTTCTCTTAAACAAATTGAGATAAATGCATTTATGAAAAAATGAGAATTGAAGTCAAACTAAAGGAAATAGTTTTAGAAATTGGACCACAAAATTATTAGTTCAATTATACTTGAAAAATTGGCTACAAATCTGATCAGAATAAAAGAAGCAAGTTACCAAATGCTGGCAATAGATTACATTTGTTATAGTTAGATGGTAAGATCAGTGATAACACTTCTATTGCAGAATCAGATGGTGTGCTTAATGCAGTTGCTATATTGGGTGCATCTGTATCTGGTAAATTAAGTTATTATCAAAAATTTTGAATATCATAAACAAATTATTCTGGTGGTAAGTAGATATGTATGTTATCTGTGATATTGTTAAAAATGCACTAACTTGTCTATGATGATTTTTGCACATATTTTACTAGGACTTTTAGGTCAAGGAAGTCTATATGGTCTTGCCAGTCACAAAAGTTACTACCTTATCTACAAAGGTTTTAAGCCTGTGACCAAGAGCCATGACATCGAAATTTTGTTACCCGTCTGCTGGAGAATTGGCCTTGAGATTTTAAAGAATAGTAAAAATATTTAGAGATTACATACAAAATACGACACACCTACATGAAATATTTGCATGACAACAGATCATGATGGACTGACTCAGATACCAGGATGTCAGGAAATGGTCATATGAGGAAAGTGATCTCTTTAACAATAATCCCTCACAATGGTTCAATGGTAGACAATCTGATTCACATCTAGTAGCTTAGATCATAATAGACAAGCACTTAGTCTCTTTGTTCTTAGTTTTTATGTTTTGTTTGTTTAAATGGTGTTTTAAGCCAAACACAACAATTTTTTTAGTCATATGGTGGCGACCAGTTTTTATTGGTTGACAATGTACTTAGGACGGAGACCACCAGCCTTCCACAAGTAAACTCGCAGGATTTCTCACAAAACCAACTGAGGTTTCAGTGGGGCTCAAACCTGTGCTGATTCAAGGTGAGAGATTACATGGTTCAAAGCGCAATGCTCTAACCACTCGGCCACACTCGTCGTTTACCGCATCGGGGAGATGAATAAAAATATGTACAAGTCAGAAATGGTGACTTTTTACATTTGACAAGGGGAAGAACTATTAACAAGTTGGTTACCTGTATTTTCTCCATGTCTATTCAGAAAGCACAAACTTTATAAAGGCATAAAGGATGAAATAATTATTCAAAGAACATCAAGATTGTATGAGTATTAAAGAGACAAAAACAAAATCTTTCATTATTTCATGCCTCATTGACTTTAACAATGGATCTGATCAAAGAGAAAACGGCCTATTTTAAATGGCAAATCAACACGACACTAATTATGTAATTATAATTAAAGGCATGTAAAGCATCTGACATGCCAATCATCAAGGTAAAAAATTAATTGATAATTCTAATGAAAAATATGCAGCATTAAGATTTCTCCAGTTTTAATTTTCTGCCTAAAAATCTACAACATGAGAGGAAGGTAATGAAAGATATGTCACAAGTGTTAAAGTTATCAAAGCAGGAGGAAACTGCAAATATAACTTTTTTCCATTTTTATATTACATCATGGAAACAGGTAACCAAGCAAATAATGAAATTTTCTAAGTTTAAACTCCCAACGGCATCAAACTCATTTCGGCTCTCATTTCAGATCGAAAACGCAAGTTCAGCTAGAGATAAAGTTAACAGCTCCAGTGATTATTAATATTGGCAGGAAGTCATACTGTTTTCTTTACAAATATCTATACAGAAGTAGGAGAATACTTGTTTTTACCGAGATGTTATTATGCAACAAATGACATTTGCAACGAAAATGAAAAGTTTATTCGGTATGTCTTATTTATACAACTTCTGATTGATGCTTAGATTGACAAAATAATTGTCAAAGTTTTGTCTTTCTATATTTAGGCCAAAATCATTTTATCCCTTGATGCTGCTTGCCTCTATCTATAGGAAAGTATGAAATAAAAACTTGTTTAAACACCATTTAGGACAAAAGCTCTTGTGTTAAATGGAGGATAAATCTCATTTTTCTTCAACATGGTGTTCTGAAAGTATTTTGGCTTGCATCTTTTGAATTACTTGTGAATGAGAAATTATGCCTTTAAAACCATTTATCACGACTAGATTGGCAAGTGGAATACATTTGTTATCCAACCAAATTTTCCTTAATAAAACAATCATACCAGTAAAACTAATGGTTTAACAGATCTAATACTGAAATATGGTTACAATCTCTGAAGATAGATGTAAATTTGTTTTAACATCAATTGTATGAAATATATAACCCCTATCAGGTTTAGTGGTAGATTAAATCTCACAAGAAGAAGAAGGATCTGGAATCAAATCCCAACAAAGTCAAATAGAGACAGCTTACAGGGATTGTCATTAACTTAAATATCTGCTTGTCCTTTGAGCAAGTTGAATATTAATTTGAATTGTTTGAAGGTACTTCTTGGTTGTCCGATTCTTGCATAATAAAAATTAAAATAATGTTTAAAACAGCACTGAATGACTTAAAGTGGATCTAGATTGAAAATGTTTCAAGTATGTATTTGATATTTTTTCTCAAGTATATCATTCATTGTATTATTTATTGTATTATTTCATACCTGTCAACTGACCCGTTTTTTGCAGGTGACACCTGTATATTTGACCTATCACCCACTATTTTTCAATAACCGGATGGGTCATTAAATAACCCGGGAATTTGAAAAATGACTCAATTTCACCTAACTGCCTGATCAGTTACTCATTTTTTTCTGGATTTTAGGGCCTACACAGTTTTCTTTTGTAATGTTTTGTATCCAATCAGAGACCAGTTGTTAGTCCATGTCGATATTTGATTGGCTTCTTTGACATGTTGTGAGAGTGACTAAATGCTTCCGTGAAGTACCACGGACAGCAACTAAGTCTGAAATAGGCAAATGAGTTACCAAACTGTAATTTCTGGAATTGATATCAATTTTAATAGAACAAAAACAAAAATACAGTATATTGATTAATTTCCACTGAAAATTCTTGACTTCAAGGAATCTTGTGCTATTCCTTCTTACCATTTTTCCCTGGCACAAAGAAGGTAAATTATCAAGGCAACATCAAACCCAATCAATGAAAGTTAAATTTTACCTACCGGTAAATATTATTAAAATTCTCAAACTGATATCCATTAATTGGACAGAAGCAAAAAAAAATTTGCACTAGGTTAATTAATTTCACTGAAAAAGCTTGCCAACAATAAAGGTTCTGCAATTTCCCTTTTGAATATATACAAGTAAATGATCAGGGCAACACCAAACCAAATAGATGAAAGATAAATTATCTTTACTTTTTTATATACCGCGGTACATCTATAATCATTATTTTAAGTAAGTAATACAATAAAATTTGCAATTAAGACCCATTAATAAATGTTCATACCAATTCTTGAATTCAATTAAAATTGTAGATCCATTTGATAACTTGTTTTTAATTTTATATATATTTTTTTTAGATATAACTATATGTAAATACATTGTATATTTTTTGTTACTAGATTGTTCCTGAAAAAATGTCGCACAAGCTACGACCAGTGATTTTTTTACTCAATGCAGGTCATGACCAGCATTTTCACTTTTAGAGGTTGAAAGTTATGTCATTTACATGTACAAAAATCTTTTTGTGTGTTTTGAAATAATATGGACTTAAAAATTAATTTGTCCAGTTGGGCAACCATATCAGCATTTTCACTTGTCCAAACTCTAGTTTCACTTGTCCTGGCAATAGGACAACCTTTAATGTCAATCCCTGGCTTAGTATAATTTCTTCCTATTATCAAATGCTAGTGAAAATCACAGGCTAAAAAGACACAGAGAACCTAGGCACCACTTGATGGCATTTGTTAAATGTTTATGAATCCTCAATAAATTGGCATGAGGCCAATAGTAGACACATATTTAATGGCAATGAGCTAGGACAATAGCAGGTTTACTGACCCCCCCCCCCTCCCCTCCCCCGGGCACTAACTATTTCCCCATGCAAAGGAAGTGGAAACACAGGGACAATAAACTCACTGTTGCCCTTATAGCCAGTAAATAAGTGTTTTATTATTTAGAAAGAAAGGAAAGAGTTTCTATGCAGCTCCCACTCAAATATTACCCAAATCATAAAAAATGTGGAGGAAAAACAAAAGTGAAAATTTGTTTGAGAATTTCTGGAATCACATCCATGAAGCATATCCAGAAGTTAATCAATGGAATTGGAAGTAAACCTTTTTCTGTTTTTGTTTTAGCATAATATTTGAGTAAGGGGTACAAAAAGATATGTCTTACAGAAAGAAACATATTTTTTTGTACCCTTTCAGGTTTGCAACTGTTTTTTGTGCATTTTGTTGTGCTGTTTTGATGAAATCACCAGCACTTTATATAAAATTGCATTTGGAGAGGGATACAAATTTTGGAGAGGGATACAAATATGCCTCCTACAGCAACAGTCAACTTTTGTCTGAGTAACAGTCATTCTGAAGTCAGGAGGGAAGGGTTAAATTCTTATGGTAACATAATAGCAGTCTGAAAATCCAGTTACAGTAAAACCACCAATTAGAATACAATCTTTCTGTAACTACAAGAAAATGTTTAAATCTAGGAAAACCTTCATACCCAATACCCAATAAACAGTTCTCGAAACTCTTTATAGTTAATAGATTTTTTTCAGATAATTTCATAGAAATAGTAAATTTCTTTGTCTATAATTGTATAAAGATAATATACATGAGGTATAATAACTCGTTATTTTTTCATTGAGTGTTTGTGTGTGCATGCATGTGTATGTGTGCACATGTGTGTGTGTTTGCATGTGTGTGTGTGTGCATGTATGTCTGTGTGTTTGTGTGTGTTTATCATTTTGTTCAGTAACTGGATATGTCCCATAATTATACACATACTTGTGGAGAGAGAGTATCCAAGGTTAGATTTTCATGAAGATTAAGGAATACTGATGGATATATGTTTGTTTCCTAAAACATGCATGAGATTATTTTTTTCAGGACAATATTTCACATTTTGCAAAATCTGGAATCCCTATGTTCATCTTTAGACGCACTCTGCAGTTTGTATTTTAATAATTTATAAACATGATTATTAATAAGGATGGTTATTCACTGATCCTCTTCAAATTCAATTTAGGTTAACAACTCCCATTCAATTGCAACTTTCGACAAACTGATTCGAACAACATTGATTTTAAACTGATACTTTGGAAAAGAAATGTAATTGATGGGAAACACTTCACAAATTTGTCATCTGTTACGTTTATTGGTGCAGTACTGACACGAAATTGCACACAGTGAAATTACAGAACTTATCATTCCCATAAATTTTACATTTGCTGTTAGTTGCTAATAGCATGACTACAAAAAATGGCTACCCAGAAATAGGCCAACCACATGTAGTCCCATGTGGTCTATCATGACAGACAAATATTCTAAGGCAATGGAACTTAATTACGACTACACGTATTATTTACTTGTCAATATCTTCTTTTTTTTGTAGCTATATTTGGTTTTCTCTACTTTAATGTTCAAGTAATATATTTTCTTTGTACTATACTTACTATAAATCTACTTTAAAAGCTTTGATGATGAAATGAATAATTAAAAGTAACAGCCATTTCACATGTCACCTTTATTTGAGACTATGAGTTCATCAAACAACAGTAAATATAAAGCACTTAGTTATTTTAAATTTGAATCATGTTAAGAATCTATGCAAACATTCAAACCATCTAACCCTGAAAATAATGGACTCTGCTGAATATCAATAACACAGATCAGTCCAAATGTGTATGTAGGGATGTAGTGATGTAGCATTGATTCTATAATTTTTGTGTCATTTTGAAATGAACTGAATGAGCGAAGATTGTGCACACTGTAATTCACAAAACTTTTACTAGGAAGTAGATTTGATGGCATTTTCTAGGTTACTAGGTCAAGGGAGAATTTCATGCAAAGTAACAGTAGGTTTTAGAAGGTGAAATATAAGGCAATTTGTTCACAGACTTTTAAACATTTTTTTTTCAGATATGATCTCTGTCAATACAGAATATCATACATCACTTTCTCATTTCTGATAGTTGTTTTCAAACTTCAAAATTGCATTAATTTTTTTGGAACTATTAAATTATATTGCATTTGCGTTCCTGCAACATGCTTCTAATTCCAATGTTTGTATTGACTTAAAGCGTCATTCTTTGAAATGATTTATATTATAGGTAAACTGGTAAACTTTCTCACAAATCAGCTTTGTTCAAGCAGGGCTTGAACCTCCAATAAATAGAAATGAGAAGCTTCAGGAATCTAACCACTTGGTCACATACAATTTTACAGATGCAAGTTTCACTTACCTTTGATAAACATAATTTTGGTGTTCTGGCTGGGCACTTATGGATCTGCCAATTTTTGGTCTGGATGATTTTGTAAATGATTCTGTGGGGTCCAAGGAAAAATAATCTTCAAAACAATACAACTCCGGCTGTTTATTTTCATCTGTTTCTTCTGACCTGTTACAAGAAAAGTTACTATAGGAATAATTGTATAAAAACATAAAAATTGCATATTGTTTTGGTTTTTGGCAGACCCAAATGTGCCCCTTTATTTTGGTAGACTTTTATTTGTAATTACTTTTATATTGTTTTTATTTGATGTAAATATGTTTCACTCACCAAGTAATTACCAAAATCATAATTCTCTATGAAAATAAAATATTGACCTAATTTATAACAATCAGTACATGAGCACCACATTATCATCAAATATTCCTAACATAATTATATCCTCATTTATCTAACTAAATTACAAATATATCACATAAATCAAATATGTCAATAAATTTTGATAAATTTATGGAAGTGAGTAGTACTGTTCTACTTTTTAAATTGAAATATTTATTCAAGTGTTCTCAAGTAACATATATACCAAGTGAACTAGCAATGGAACATATCTTATACCTCAAGTGAACAAGCAATGGAACATATCTTATACCTCAAGTGAACAAGCAATGGAACATATCTTATACCTCAAGTGAAATAGCAATGGAACATATCTTATATCTCAAGTGAACTAGCAATGGAACATCTTTATACCTCAAGTGAACTAGCAATGGAACATATTTTAAATGAACATAATTTATACCTCAAGTGAACAAGCAATGGAACATATCTTATACCTCAAGTGAACTAGCAATGGAACATATCTTATACCTCAAGTGAACAAGCAATGGAACATATCTTATACCTCAAGTGAACTAGCAATGGAACATATCTTATACCTCAAGTGAACTAGCAATGGAACATATCTTATACCTCAAGTGAACAAGCAATGGAACATATCTTATACCTCAAGTGAACAAAGCAATGGAACTTATCTTATCCTCATACCTCAAGTGAACTAGCAATGGAACATATCTTATACCTCAAGTGAACTAGCAATGGAACATATCTTATACCTCAAGTGAACAAGCAATGGAACATATCTTATACCTCAAGTGAACTAGCAATGGAACATATCTTATACCTCAAGTGAACTAGCAATGGAACATATCTTATACCTCAAGTGAACTAGCAATGGAACATATCTTATACCTCAACAGAACTAGCAATGGAACACATCTTATACCTCAACAGAACTAGCAATGGAACATAACCTCAAGTGAACAAGCAATGGAACACATCTTATACCTCAAACAGAACTAGCAATACACATCTTATACCTCAACAGAACTAGCAATGGAACACATCTTATACCTCAACAGAACTAGCAATGGAACATATCTTATACCTCAAGTGAACAAGCAATGGAACACATCTTATACCTCAACAGAACTAGCAATGGAACACATCTTATACCTCAACAGAACTAGCAATGGAACATATCTTATACCTCAACAGAACTAGCAATGGAACATATCTTATACCTCAAGTGAACAAGCAATGGAACACATCTTATACCTCAAGTGAACAAGCAATGGAACATATCTTATACCTCAAGTGAACTAGCAATGGAACACATCTTATACCTCAACAGAACTAGCAATGGAACATATCTTATACCTCAAGTGAACAAGCAATGGAACACATCTTATACCTCAACAGAACTAGCAATGGAACACATCTTATACCTCAACAGAACTAGCAATGGAACACATCTTATACCTCAACAGAAATAGCAATGGAACATATCTTATACCTCAACAGAACTAGCAATGGAACACATCTTATACCTCAACAGAACTAGCAATGGAACACATCTTATACCTCAAGTGAACTAGCAATGGAATACATCTTATACCTCAACAGAACTAGCAATGGAACATATCTTATACCTCAAGTGAACAAGCAATGGAACACATCTTATACCTCAACAGAACTAGCAATGGAACACATCTTATACCTCAACAGAACTAGCAATGGAACACATCTTATACCTCAATAGAACTAGCAATGGAACACATCTTATACCTCAAGTGAACTAGCAATGGAATACATATTATACCTCAACAGAACTAGCAATGGAACACATCTTATACCTCAAGTGAACTAGCAATGGAATACATCTTATACCTCAACAGAACTAGCAATGGAACACATCTTATACCTCCAGTGAACTAGCAATGGAACACATCTTATACCTAAAGTGAAGTAGCTAACGGAACACATCTTCAAAACTTGAAATGAAAATATACTTGCATATTGTTCATACATATTTTTCAGGCTAAGATCAATAATAATATCAATCATTTATTTTTCACAAAAGATGTTGGGGAATCACAATATGTGTTTTTTTCTGTCAGTTTCTCTATTCATGTTGATAGTTTCCTATAGAAAAAAAATTGCAAACCACTAGAAGTCTACGTTTCTCCCTGTAATCTTGACTCAACAGGGTGCTTATAACATATGATATAAAACTGTAAGAACACCTAGGAAAAGGTTTTAGTTCTAGTACATAAAAGAACATCAGACAGAACATACAGTCAAACTTGTCTGCAAAGGTCACTTGAGGAAATGGGCAAAAATAGGCATTATAAACAGGTGACCTTATAAAGAGTTTTATTCATTTTAAGAATGTTAACAGGTGCCCTTTATATAGGTGGCCTTTAATGCAAGTTTGACTGTATTCTGATATCCTTTTTGAAATAATTACACATATTGGGACATATTCTGAGAAGCATACTTAGATCCCTTGACTGTTACATGTACATAATATGACATAAAAATGTCATGCAAGTTTTGATAATTTTAAAGTGTTTTAAATTCTGATTAGACAGAAAGTAAATGAATTTCAATTTCATCTGGAACTATATCTGATTAATGTTCCAAGTTCTGAGCAATTCAAAGAGATCCAATAGAAATATAGATATTACATCATTTGTGTAAACTGATTGTTTGTTTATCTTGAGGTAATTTATATAACAACAATGAGTAGCAATGAATATTATAAGTGATATGAAAATAGCAGGAGGCTAGGCTCAACAACATGAGTGAAGCAATTTATTCTAGGAAATCAATCAGCTTGGGTGCAGCATCCCATCCTTTCAAAGTCGGAGTTTAAACAGAGTTTACTGAGCAATATTAAATTCAAAACCACCAACCATAAACAATTCATGTTAAAAGTAATTTATTTTGTCATAATTTTGCCTTCATTTCCAAAATCAGTTTATTTCTGAAATTTTGTGGTATCAATTTGTGTGGAGATTAGACTGATTTTATATATATGTATGTCTTTGAGTATGTAGATGTATAGGTACAATGTACATGTATGGGTATGTACATGTAAATATTTTGTTAAGTTTCTTTACAAGTATCATTTCTTCATCAGTAATTTTCATCCAATATCAATCAAAGATCCTAAAATAATATTTCCCTACCTCCTTCTGTGTGACTGAAACAGGGCATTAACTGTGTTTTTTTCATCCCAAAATTCTTATATTCCTATATATTCTGTGAAAATTGCTTAAGACACCCAGTTTGGCAATAATTCATTTGCATATGATTAATTTGACCTTACTATTTTGTAGATTAATATGACACTTGTTTGACCTTATTTCCACAAAGTATATAGGAATATAAGAATTTGTATGCCTGTTTATATCTCTTATTTGTTCTTGTACATCTGTAGTACCTGGCCATAATACAGTACGCAAACTTGACTGTGACATCATGTTCCTTGGTAATAATGTGAGGTGGCTACAAACGATGAATTTCTAGACTTACCTTTTAAGTATTTACTGATATAGCCCTTTAATTAGTGTTCTCAATTTGTAAGAAATTAATTGAAATACAGTTTTAGTCACATTGGAGTCAACAGAGGTCCAGATTTTTCTGTGAGCTGTGCAGTATTTCTAATATCTCCTACTTTATGACTGAGACAGTGTTTTATAGAATATCACACATTTTCAATAATATTGTATTAGGTGATTGTGTAGGCAATTTTAAAGTGTTGATTTTGTTTTTGTTCTTCCATATCTACAAGCATGATTTGCTTAGAGAAATGAGTATTTGTCCTGTTTTAGCAACAGATCATTTATGATAATCTTGATCATTTAAATTTCTATGAAAAGTGTGCTAGAAATTGTTGAAAGGGGATCCTTTCATATAATGAATAAGTTAGATAGGACAATGATTATCATTTGTTAGATTTTAAGACCCAAGATGTGGTCAAGTCGCTCAGATCTGATCAGTTCTGCCACTGAAAATTCAGGGTCTGTGTATTCTAGGTTTATTTTCCAGCTATCCTGTTGATCTACATCGCTAAAAAATTTTCTGGGAGGTACTTGCACTTATTTCAATCATTTCACATTGATTTCACAAATATTTCTTGGAAGATAAACCCTTTTCATATAATTTTATTATCATCTGCTCCTCTTAGATTGTTAGGTCCCCACTTCAGGGCGCCATGTTTAGTGACATATATATTTCTGCTTAAAATAGACCATGGTAAATCCGTGCATGTCTAGATCTATGTAGTGGTACTTCAGCTAGCGACAGGTGAAGTTTCAACACGAACGGATTATTATGAACGAATTATGTTTGTGCATTTTTGACGTCAACTTTTGCATACTGTATTATGACCAGGTACTGTAATTATTAAAAATAAGGCAAATTTTTAAGAAAACACACTTAATGCCACTTAAAATAAAAACTCTTTTGAGAATCACCTGTCATGTAAGACCACATTTCAATGGCAATAAGGGAGGGGGGTCTTCAAGACAGGTTCCACTGTATATGTTCAGAGCATATGACCTAAGATTAAAACAATTTAAAATGTTAAATGTTTATAGTCCATAGACTGTTATGTCGGTCTAATATTCGAGATCTAAAATTAGAAACCATTTTATTTTTTAATTAAGTATACATATGATGAGTTCATTTGAGGTAAAGGCATTAATGAAATAAACAAGAAAAACAGAATGTAATTCACATCATTTATAATTATGCTTTGGTTATCCAAGACTCAGTACAATAATTCAGTTAATAAGTTGCCCTGGTAATGTTTGATGAGTGGGCTTGCATTAACTCTAAAATGGTAGAAAGTAATAGTAAACATAGTCGACAGTTTCTCCCTTTTATCATCGTAATTGTAATGGATAGAAATCTAAGTACTTTCAAAGGAATATTTAGCAATATTATCACATCTAAAAACACTATCATCGAGTACAATTAATCAGGGTTTTACATAAGCCGACATCCAAAATATCTTCTATAGCCAGGAAAATCCATGGAACTTTTCAAATAAAACATTGAGTAATCAAAGTTTACAAAGTTCAAACCACACCTAAATATTTTACACCCCCATCTCCCACCCCAATTGACCAGATCTTAACCAATTAATTTAAACACAACATTGAAAATAGACTGTCCAAAACATGGTCAATTTGCAAAAATCATAGGACTAATCCAGCACCTGATGCATGTGCTAATGAAACATACAATGTATATTACTGTATTCGACCCAATAAGCACCCCTCCACTTTTTTTTTACATACGATCAAGAATCTTTTCTAGCTAGTTGACAATGAGATGTAGACCTGAAAAACTTATGTAACAGTTTATCTGTAGCCCCCCCCCGCAACAGAATTATGTAAAAACTACAACAACTTCTACATACTACCTTATAAAACTAAATTAATGTGTTTTACATCAGTATGACTATTAATTGGTCCCATTTAGTACCCACCCCTTTTTTACTGATTTTTGTATCACCCTGGGCACTCAATGGGGTGAATATGGTATGTACAATGTATATAACTACAAACCATGCAAGTTTAGTTGATGTTCAAACAGTAAAAGCAGGTAAACCTGGGTCTGAAGTCACCAAATTTACTCAATACTCAAGCTCAACTTTTATTTCATTATTTTGACTTGTCGTTTGTAAAACTTTTGGATTTGGGTGATTAGGAAAGCTATAATTATTTTTCATCATTCACATGTACATTTTTGTGTCACACTTATGATTTTCCTGTAAAAAATATGACTAAATATGTTCAGTACAATGCTTAAAATTTGAGTATGAATACTCAAACAGTTTTTTTGTATTTCTGAAGTTTTCTTCAAATGAGCAATAATTTTGATCATAATTTACAATTATATGCCATCAATTTATAAACATGTCCAGTTACAAAATAAAGTTTACATATTTTTACCTAAAAATCATGAAATGTTAGTTGAGCTTGAGCACTGAGTGAATTTGGTGACTTTGCTTCCAGATCTCAATCAATCATTTTGACTGGATGTCCACAGAGGCAATAGCTGAAGTCCCCCCCCCCCCTCCTTGAACTTTGTTATACTATAAAATTAACTGAACACAATGATTTGGTGACTTTGCATCCATATCTCAATCAATCATTTTGATGGGATGTTCACATAGAGGCAATAGCTGAAGTCCCCCCCCCCCTTCCTTGAACTTTGTTATACTATTAAATTAACTGAACACAATGATTTGTCTATAACAAAATCATGATCTCGATCAAAGCATACAGTCTCAAAAATTATGAAATTGTTTAAGGATGAGTTATTAAATATCAATCAACTGAAAAAAATCCTTTATTTCATTGTTTTGACAATGTATTTTGAATTAAGGACATACTAGGGCAAAAGAATCAGAACATCTATAATGCTTTGTGATTCTATATATCATACCTATAGGAACCAATACAGAAAAATGCTGAATATAGACATTTCTGTTATTTACATTATTTGTACAGTCAAACATGCATTAAAGGCTACCTCTGTATAAAGGGCACCTGCCTATAAAGGCTATTCAAACATAACCTTTTAACTTTTTATAATGAATAAACATTTCGAGACTAGTGAATTTGTTATAGGAATAATAAAATTTGTTTCCAACTAGTCCAAATGGCTTGTGAGACAGAAATGCTGAATTCAACCCCTGCATAACCAACTACAATAAAACCTGTCTTGAAATTTTGACCCCTCTGCCACTGTAATGTGGTCTCAAAAGACAGGTGGTCTCTCAAAAGAGGTTTTATCTAAATTATTATTTAACCAAGTGGTTTTCAGAATGTGATCTCAAATGACAGGTGAGCTATAACAAGACTGGTCTTTTAAGACAGGTTCCACTGTTCTAGCCATCATCATGTTTTATTATCATGTAAGACAACAGTGTGATACTGTAAACATTTTTCTCACAACAGAACTAAACACAACAGCTAAACCAGATTGTTTATGCAGACAGATGAACAGAGAGACATTACCATTGCATAGACAGGTATTTACTATACAATGTAGCCAAAAAAATGTAGTAAAACCTGCTTTAGTGACTGACCACCTGTGTATAAAGACCACCTGGTCACAAAAAAACATTTATTGCTGTCTACAATCGTACCATTTGTGTACTAATCAACCTCTCTGTAAAGACCATTTCCTTATTAAGACCGGTTTTCTTGTGTCCCTAGCAAGTTTCACAATAAAGTTTACATGAAAATGAAATTTTGATCTTACTAACCAATAAATCAATTTACCTCTAAAGAGACATTTGGACTTTCCTAAGTCATTGGTTTACAGAATGTTTATAATATTTTTTTTCATGGACTGACGAGTTTACAAAGAGAACAAATTCAATATCACAATAGAAAAACATTTTGGTAAATTTGTGAATGTCAGTTTTATATTAGGCTATAATTCAACAAAAAATATCAGATGCGACAACAACCTATTATACTATACATCCAAATAATCAGGCGGTTGTCATAGAAACAGATCATGCTCTAACAAGAAAGAGAGTTGTAATTCTGTTTGTTAAATGAAAGGCAACAAATTCTTCTAATTGTAATTATGTGTCGCGAACACATCAAGCACAGCTCCACGCAAATATACATGTACAGAAAATACTTCCATACCAGGATTATTTCAAAATTCTCTTTTTTCCAGTGCGATTTTTCAAACCTTTGCTTAACAAAGGAGAAATGGCTCATTTTGTTCAATTATTTTTTACCAATACCTTTCACCTCTACTCAAGTTTTCACCTCTACTCAATGTTTTCACTTCTACTCAGGATTTTCACCTCTACTCAGGTTTATTTTTTTTTACATCTGCTCAGGATTTTCACCTCTACTCAGGTTTATTTTTTTTTTACATCTGCTCAGGTTTTTCACATCTACTCGGGTTTCTCAATTCTACTCGGATGTTTCTCACCTATACTCGGGTCTGATTGGAAGCTAAGTTGAGGCTTTGGGAAAGCTAATTCTAACCTGAGATCTATTCAGGGAGTTTCCACCTTTTTGTAGGGGGCCAATTTTCAGTCCAATTTCCCTACTGAAGTCATTAAAAAGTCCAGTTTTATCTATATGAACAAGAAGAGAACCTGGGTACAATGTACCCAAGAAGAGATCACCTGACCCTCCAAAAGTAAACTGGCAAACTTTCTTACTTTCTCAGCTTAGGTTCCAGTGGATAATAGGACTAATAAAAAAACCAACAACAAAATATTAGAATACAGATACTATAGGTGTATATGTTAAAATTTGAAAAGTAAAACTAAAAGCATGTGACTGGTTTAATTCTTTAGGTCACTAAGTTCAACTCAGGTTTGAGCCCTGCTGGTACCTAAGCTGATTTTTGTGAGAAAGTCTGTCAGTTTACTTGCAAAAGGCTGGTAGTCTCTTCCTGGGTAACCAGGTTCTCTCCTTTACAATTAAAAACTGGCCGCCATAGTAAAACGGAAAAATTGTTGAATGTGGCATAAAACAATATTCAAAATTCTCTGGGTTCATTGCCCTAACAAGACGAATTAACATTACACAGATTCTGAGCAAGAACATCAAATATTTCTAAAATGAGAAACTAAAAAAAAACATAACATTAAACTGGTTTTAAACAAAATATGCCTTGTAGGACATGTAATTAAGAATTGTTTTTCATTTTTTAAAGCATTGAGTATGCATTGCAATGGATTATGGAAAGAAAACAAAGAAAGCTGCACAGAATTTTTTAATTATATATATTTCCATTTTCTGTGAATCTGTAGTCAGCTGGTTACGAAATTCATTCTATGTAATTGGCTTTGCGGGTTTTTTTTTTAGTTTTTTTATATGACGTAACAGCCAAACAGCTGTGTGAGATGAGAGTAGTTCCCCTTTTCTGTCTGGAAATACTAAATGGAATTAAGGCTTATATTCTTATTTTCATATCATTTTGAAAAAACTAATGATATGGAAAATTCTGAATAAGTGTTAGATATGTTTTTAATAAAAATATTCGTCTGCTTGTTAACCAGAAGTTAAATGTGTCAGAAGAGAATTGAAAATGCAAATGGCCGCGCCCATGAGTATGATGTATAATGTTTTTACAACGAATTTGTGTTTGAATTCTGATATATTATCAATGGGATGTACCACAGAAAGTTTGAGTGTGACTTACGAGATGGGAGACAGCTAATATTCATTCATGACAACTGATAGTTGCCATTTTATTTGACATTTTTCCACCAATCAGCTGGGAACGATGATGACTGAAAGGTAAGTAACTTATGTAAGTAGGCCTACTTCACACAGCCTGATTTCACACGATGCGAGTGACGAATTGTTTCTGATAGGAATATCCTGTGAAGGTAAACAAATAGACCTGTTTATCAGAGATGCTTGACAAAGTTGCACTAGGCCTAACTCTCTTTTTTTCTGTTGTAACTACAAAGCGAACTTTCATTTTTGTGTTCTGTGGTTCTGGTCATAACATCATAACATGACCTAGATATATCTCGATATGGGCCTGCAGGCTGTACAGTGTGTTACAGATGTAGATTTCGTCTTGTGTTTCCGATTTCTTTCTGCGATTTTTGTTTTGGTTTTGTGGTAATGTATGGCTTTTAAGATTCAATAAATTAGAAATAAATATGCGATATTTTATTCTTTATTGATTCATTCATGCATTCCACGCCAAAATGTAAAGCGGTTAACACTTTAGTCACATGACTGCGTGTACTGATAAATCCAACACATCGCTCTATATTCTTGCAATGAAGGGATTTGCAATCCGTATGTAAATATTATTTACTGGCAGCAAGGGCGCTCAAGAGATAGAGATAGAAATAAATTGTAGACATAGAAGTGCTGTATCAGATGATTGCTCTTCTTTGTGTCAGACAATTTAAATATTTCAAGAACAAAACAAGAGATCAAAAGTGTAAGCATTTCGAGGTTAAAGTATCAGATAATGGACTTGTGTTACATATGTAGTTCGAAATGAATTAACTTGAAGTCATTTTAATACAATGCTACAAAAATACATCAATGTTTATTATTTATAGATTACATGTAGGAGTCTTGTGTTATAGATTTAACTAACAAGCCTGGGTAAAGTTCTGGTGCTATAATAAGTGGCCTAGGTAAAGTTCCAGTGCTATATTAAGTGACCTAGGTAAAGTTCTGGTGGTGTATCAGGTGGCATGGGTAAAGTTCTGGTGCTGTATCAGATGGCATGGGTAAAGTTCTATTGGTATAATAAGTTTCCTAGGTAAAGTTCCGGTGCTGTAATAAGTGGCCTGGGTAAAGTTCTGGTGCTGTATCAGGTGGCATAGGTAAAGTTCTGGTGCTGAGTCAAGGAGCATGGGTAAAGGTTTAATGCTGTATCAGGTGGCATGGGTAAATGATTAATGCTGTATCAAGTGGCATAGGTAAAGTTCTGGTGCTGTATCAGGTGGCATGAATAAAGTTCTAGTGCTATAAAAAGTGACTTAGGTATAGTTCTGGTGCTGTGTCAGGTGGCCTAGGTAAAGTTCTGGTGCTGTATCAAGTGGCATGAGTAAAGGATAAATGCTGTATTTGGTGGCTTTGGTAAAGTTCTGGTGCTGTGTCAGGTGGCTTAGGTAAAGTTCTGGTGCTATATCAAGTGGCATGAGTAAAGGATTAATGCTGTATTTGGTGGCATGGGTAATGTTCTGGTGTTGTATAAGATGGCATGGGTAAAGTTCTGGTGCTGTATCAAGTGGCATGGGTAAAATTCTGGTTTTGTATCAGATGGCATGGATAAAGTTCTAGTGCTATAAAAGGTAACCTGGGTAAAGTATTGGTGCTGTATTAGGTGGCATGGGTAAAGATCTTGTGCTGTATTATGTGGCATTGGTAAAGTTCTGATAAAGTTTTAATGAACAGTTTATATTCCCATTCACATCTTTTGTGACCATTTTCAGATACATTAAAACACTGTAGCCCTGTTAATGATAATCAATACAGTACAAGTGGAATGTATCTTACGAGGATATCTAATAATTATAGGTAATTACAGTACTAGTACAAAGTTTATGACTCTGAGATGCCTACACACTTAAAAGTTACAAAGAAATGTACATGTAAAATCACAATCAATACATGTTAATTACCATTTCTGTAGTATGTACAAAACGTTGATTAAGTATAGTAAGTAAACTCAAGATGACATTGATATAATTTCCGCCATCATCAAACATTCATAGCCGAAATCCGCTAATGGGATGTATAGAACATATAAATAATCAATCAAATATCAGACAGAGACTCTCTGGTAAAACGCAGGCAAAACTGAGACAGAAAATAAAGGTACTCAATACATATAAAAATGTTTAAAATAGATATACAATCAAACCTAGCCTAAAGGCAACCTCATATTTCAGACCATAGAATTTTTAATCTTAAAAAGTACAGAACCTCACTTAAGAGACCACCTCACTAATCAGACCACTTGGATCAGTTAGGTGGTCTAGCTGGATTCCATTGTATTTATGTTTGCCTGCTTTATTGTCCTTTTCCTCCTAACAAATTTTTCACTGATATGGAAAGTTGGAAACATAGCAAGGTAAAGATGAAGTACCACAAATTTTGACCTGTACAATAGACACATACCAGTGGAGATCCTTTAACATCAACTTACACATTGGTTTGAAAGACTTGTTCTAAGGCTTAGCACCTTAGCAACAGTATCTACCTGTGCTAGAGGCAAATTGAGTATGAAGTCTACAATGCCACACCCATCATAGCAAGGAATCTCAGTTAAAAATCTCATCTGAAAGACTACATATGCATGGCAAAGAAAAAATCAGTACTTTTTTTCCAAAGAAAAAGATATATTTGGTATGACCTCAGTAGGCCTTCCAAGAACCAAATCCCGCACCCCCTATTTGTGAGTATGAGGGGGGTTTCCAAATGACAGAGCCAATGTAAATGGTACCTTATATAAGAGAGAGAGAGAGAGAGAGACAGACAGACAGAGAGACAGAGAGAGAGAGAGTGAGAGTGAGAGAGAGAGAAGAAAAATAAATGTGTTTGTAATATGGATATACAATAAGGATAATACCATTCATGTCTCTGGCATTAGTGTAATCATAATCCCAGAATGATCATTACAAAAATAAACAGCTTAGGTGAAGCGCATTAAATATTAAAGCTAACAATATATGCTTAATTACTGATCTTATGTAATTATATCTGCTATATTAAGAGTTTGTCTCTGCTATTCTTATCAAATCTAAAAATTTTAAATAGCTTATAAATGGATGAGATGCAGACCTAATACCTTCTTACAGTGACAGATTGTCCCTTGATGTCATTTTGTAGTCCAATAAAAACAGGATCACAGTTACCTGAACAGAGTCTATCTGTCTGATGGAAAACTTATAATAAAATATTTTCATGTAAATACTGGTCTTCCAATTGTCTAAAATCAAATTTTCTGAAAAAATAATAACTTGAATAAAATGAAATATCCTAAACACATCATTGAATAAGTTTTATAGATAGATATTTGATTGAATGTTTAATAGACTATACATAGTTACTTTCCTTGGACTGTCTCCTATTATACTCTCTCTCTCTCTCTCCAGAAAATTAAAACATGTAGTTAAGACAAAGAGCTACAGTTCTATGTACATCAAAGTCTTTTGGATACATTTTACACATAATAAAGCTAAAGATTCCATTTTGATTTCTACATCATTCGTAGTAATTATATGGAGGTAACCAATTTTTATTATGGAGGACAACTTTGTTCGTAATGTATCTGGGAAAAAGCACTGACCATCAGCAAGTAACTGGCAAACTTTTCTATAGAATCAACTTACCAAATAAGGCTTGAACCAATGCTGACCAGAGAGAGGAGGGAGGAAGGAGGGAGAGGGGTAGAGAAATTAAGAGAGGTGGGGAGAAAGTGGGAGATGCTGTAGCTTTTGTTACGCTTTTTAAACTCAGCACCAATTTTGAACACATCACAACATTGCTAATAACCAGATGATTTCCTGAGTGGTCGCAACATCTAATACAGGGGAGTGGTTTCAACATCTAATACAGGGGAGGGGTTTCAACATCTAATACAGGGGAGTGGTTTCAACATCTAATACATGGGAGTGGTTTCAACATCTAATACTGGGGAGTTGTTTCAACATCTAATACAGGGGAGTGGTTTCAACATCTAATACAGGGGAGTGGTTTCAACATCTAATACATGGGAGTGGTTTCAACATCTAATACAGGGGAGTGGTTTCAACATCTAATACTGGGGAGTGGTTGCAACATCTAATACAAGGGAGTGGTTTCAACATCTAATACTGGGGAGTGGTTTCAACATCTAATACAGGGGAGTGGTTGCAATATCTAATACAGGGGAGTTATTTCAACAACTAATACTGGGGAGTGGTTTCAACATCTAATACAGGGGAGCGGTTTCAACATCTAATACAGGGGAGTGGTTTCAACATCTAATACAGGGGAGTGGTTTCAACATCTAATACTGGGGAGTGGTTTCAACATCTAATACTGGGGAGTGGTTTCAACATCTAATACAGGGGAGTGGTTTCAACATCTAATACAGGGGAGTGGTTTCAACATCTAATACAGGGGAGTGGTTTCAACATCTAATACAGGGGAGTGGTTTCAACATCTAATACTGGGGAGTGGTTGCAACATCTAATACAGGGGAGTGGTTTCAACATCTAATACTGGGGAGTGGTTTCAACATCTAATACTGGGGAGTGGTTTCAACATCTAATACTGGGGAGTGGTTTCAACATCTAATACTGGGGAGTGGTTTCAACATCTAATACTGGGGAGTGGTTTCAACATCTAATACCGGGGAGTTATTTCAACAACTAATACTGGGGAGTGGTTTCAACATCTAATACTGGGGAGTGGTTTCAACATCTAATACAGGGGAGTGGTTTCAACATCTAATACTGGGGAGTGGTTTCAACATCTAATACTGGGGAGTGGTTTCAACATCTAATACTGGGGAGTGGTTTCAACATCTAATACCGGGGAGTTATTTCAACAACTAATACTGGGGAGTGGTTTCAACATCTAATACAGGGGAGTGGTTTCAACATCTAATACAGGGGAGTTGTTTCAACAACTAATATTGGGGAGTCAGGGTTTTCCCTGACGCAAAAATTCTGCGTATTTACACATAAAAATCTTAAATGACCTCTAAAGTAAGATCTTTTGTGTCTTAGTGAACGCGTTAAATACTTGATGTCTTTCGAGATCATTTTGGTAAATAAACCAAGCATGCAACCTATTTCTACCAGCTTGCTTCTTTTTTGTGTCCATTTGTAATTCTTATGTTCTAGTGCAATTCCACAAGAAAACCAAGAAACTGAATTCATCATTTTATTTATAATAAAAACAGTAAAATCTTTACCTTTAATATAGATCTAGAATCAACAAGACAACATCGTTCATCACTTTATGGGTACTTCCGGAAGTATAAATTAAAGAAGAGATACCAAACCTGACTTTCATGTGAATTATGGAAATTAAAAAATAATAATGAAAATACTAATGATAGTTATATAAAATGATTTATTTACACAAATGTTTATGTAAATTTTACACATGATAAAGTACTTTAATATTTGAAATGGATAAAATAGATATAATTTTCAAAAATAAATTTGAGGCATTAATTAGTAGGCTACATGTATTTAGTAACTTTTCAGTTTTGCATCTTTATTTCTAAAAACATGTAATTGTATTACAATTTATAGATTTTTAATATAAATTTTCCATATGATTTCAAATGTAGTTAAAACAACTATATTTTATTGGATTTCTTATAAATCTTTAATCTATAGTACATGTATGTATACAATAATTATATATTGAATTAAGGGTTCTGAGGGTTCAAGAACAAACCAGGAAATTATGATGGTGTTACAGTAACGTATAAAAATGGTGCTGATGTTTTGTTTCACATATGAGTGCGGGAAAAATACTCACTCTCCCGACATGATTAAATTATGATCAGAAAATAAATGCTCCACATGTACTCTTGATATTTTCCCTATAGGGATGTCAGTAATTATCAACAAAAGTGCACATTTTGACATTCAGTTTAATTCTGGTCGAATTGAAGTAGACTGCAAATGGACTCCTAAATTACCAAATGGACTCCTAATTTTGTAGTTGTGGGAGTCCATGGACTCCTCATTTGAAAATCCCAGGGAAAACCCTGGAGAGTAGTTGCAACATCTAATACATGGTTTCAATATCAATACATGGGAGTGGTTTCAATATCAATACATGGGAGGGGTTTCAACATCTAATACAGGGGAGTGGTTGCAACATCTAATACAGGGGAGTGGTTGCAACAACTAATACTGGGGAGTGGTTGCAACATCTAATACAGGGGAGGGGTTTCAATATCTAATACAGGGGAAGGGTTTCAACATCTAATACAGGGGAGTGGTTGCAACATCTAATACTGGGGAGTGGTTTCAACATCTAATACAGGGGAGGGGTTTTAACATCTAATACAGGGGAGTGGTTGCAACATCTAATACAGGGGAGTTATTTCAACAACTAATACTGGGGAGTGGTTTCAACATCTAATACAGGGGAGGGGTTTTAACATCTAATACAGGGGAGTGGTTGCAACATCTAATACAGGGGAGTTATTTCAACAACTAATACTGGGGAGTGGTTTCAACATCTAATACATGGGAGTGGTTTCAATATCTAATACAGGGGAGTGGTTGCAACATCTAATACTGGGGAGTGGTTGCAACATCTAATACAGGGGAGGGGTTTCAACATCTAATACAGGGGAGTGGTTGCAACATCTAATACTGGGGAGTGGTTGCAACATCTAATACTGGGGAGTGGTTGCAACATCTAATACAGGGGAGGGGTTTCAACATCTAATACAGGGGAGTGGTTTCAACATCTAATACAGGAGAGAGTGATTGCTTCACCTATTACAGGGGAGTGGTTGCAACATCAAATATATGGGAGTGGTTGCAATGTCTAACACAGGGGATTGGTGGCAACATTTTATACAGGGCAGTGGTTGCAACATCAAACACAGGAAAAGTGATTGCAACATCTAATACAGGAGAGTGATTGCAACATCTAATACAGAGAAATGCTTGCAACATATATGTATCAAAATATAGGGGTGATCTTTACACCAAGAAATATGGGTGGTTCCAATATTTATGTACCATAATACAGGGGTGGTTACAATATTTATGTACTTAAAGTATAAATGTGGTTACAATATTTATGTTTCATAATAAAGGGGTGGTTACAACATCTATGTACCAAAATATAAAATAGAAAGTAATTTCGATATAAAAATGCTAGCCACAATATACAAAAAGACATCATCTACATACCAACATTTATGAAGAAATATAACAAAGATAGGCAGAAATAAAACAATACTAATTACCAGTCCAAACCTCACTACTACTGAATCCAGTTTTATTTGCGAGAATTTTATTTTCGTGTAATTTCGTGAGATCTACCTCGCGAAAAATAAAATTATCACATAATTAAGTTGGATAATATTTTGAAGAAAGAGGCATTCTTAATAGTGAAAATATAATCTCGCAAATAATTTTAGAACTTGTGTTTAGCTAAAATAGAATCCTACAAAAATTTCCTGATTTACAGTAACTTAACACTGAAAGATGACACAGATTTGTGACAGAGACATTACTACAAAGACAAAGGGACATAACTCAAAAGTACACAAATGAATACAACTACATTGTACATAGCTACAAATATTAAAGCATCCATTAGCTGCTAATACCCGGTAACAGTATAGACAAACACAGCTGATGATCAACAATGTGACATTCATGACTACTTCAACACAGTCTTTATTATAAAAACACCCATGAAATAAAAACAAGCATATATATATATAATGATTAGCCTTTATTGCTCTTTATAATACCCCTCTACATGTATCAGGAGAGAAACACAGTACATGACCAGATAGGAATACAAAAGCTCCAGTGCTCCGGATAAACTTTCAGAACCTTAGGGTTAACTACCCAACTGCTTTCTGATTGCAATATATATTTTACCAACAAAAGGTCTATCATGTGAGTATTTTTCAATTCCAACTTGTAGGCCTACTTAGGAAATGAATATGCTAAATTCAAATTAAATTTCTGTATTATATTAGATACATTTGTTAATATCAAAGTTGTATTGAAAAAATGTATCTCTATATACCTGTCAATATTTTTTAGAAGTAGGCTGCTTAATCAGTTAATTAATAGATAATTAACTGCCTGATGTGTTATTGGAAACGGTCAATAAAATTCCTATCCATGTAGTTGTGGTACAGAGATGTTTAAGACATATTGATCTAGATCTATATATAAACCACACACAAAGAAAACAGAAGTAAATATTTAATCTGATTCTTGAATCTTGTCATTTCTACGGTACTTAACAATTGTTTGATGTAACAACAAAGTACCATATTTTACCTATTAAGTGCCCAGGATGCCACAAAAATCAAGGAAAAGGGTGGGCGCTTAATGGGACCAAATGATATGCAAATTGACGTAAAACAGGTAATTTTTTATAAGACACAAAGTTGTTGTAGTTATTACCGAGGACACCTACCAACATTATGTTGCTGGGGAACTAGAGTTAAATAGTTACTTACGTTTTATGGGGGTCAATATCTCCTTGTCAACCAGTTAGAAAAGATTCTCATTCATGTGCACCGGGGGAGGCGCAATTACAGGGACATGGGAATTTAATGGGTCAAATACAGTAACAATCTGGTCAAGGGTCAGCAAAACACATTGTCACTACAGTGATTGAGCATACTTTATTACCAAAAGCTATTTGGAATAAATGCACTCAAGTCTTTTAACTTTCAGCAAATTTCAGTAAGAAAAATTTAATTCTACTAAAGAAATTACAGATTATCCATGTTTGTATGTTTTAAGCTCTAGATCTGAACTGTAGTAGGTATCGTACACATGGATTTTAATTGGCTTGTAGTAAAAAGTATGTCAAATAGCATTATCTAGATTATTAGGTCAAAGGTCACCGTACCACCCAAAAGAGCAGACCATAAAGATTGCATATGCAAAATTTCAAGGCTCTACACTTAGTATTTTTTAAAGATATTGCCCAGGTCAAAGTTTTTTAAAAGTAGGTAGACTTCAAAGGTCAAGGTCACTAGGTTGAAGTCACAATATCATTGGATATCCCTCATCACAAGAAATATACCTGTGAAACATTAAAACCCTATCTTACATCGTTCAAAGATATACACTGTATCACCCAAAAGAGCAGACCATAAAGATTGCATATGCAAAATTTCAAGGCTCTTCACTTAGTATTTTTTAAAGATATTGCCCAGGTCAAAGTTTTTAAAAAGTAGGTAGACTTCAAAGGTCAAGGTCACTAGGTTGAAAGTCACAATATTATTGGATATCCCTCATCACAAAAAATAAACCTGTGAAATATCAAAACCCTATCTTAAGTCGTTCAAAGATATAGCCGAGGTTAAAGTTTTTGTCCATGAACCATGCTTAGGATGCCAATATAGCTCAAGCTCTCTGGATTATTTGCGAGCTGAAAATTGCCCTCACTACCATACTGACTACGCCATAATGGAAATTCTTGACAGTTTACCTAATGTTTGTGAATTTAGCTGGATTAAATGCACCTTCAGAAATAATCTACATGCTCGAACTACATGCATGTGCACTTTTATTTTTAAAAGTAATGAACCAAGAGCTTCTTTTACACACAAAATATCACTGATTTTATGTAACACTTGCGTTTAATTGCATTGTAAAGTACACAGTTTCTAAAGACAACCCTACACTCTTCTAATTAACTGGAAAAATGTATTCAACAAATGAATTTTATATGTACCCATTTCCATTACACATTGAAAATCTTAATTTGTATATGTAACTAATCCAATATTATGTACAATTAGAAAATGCATTATAGCTTGAATTTTAAGTACCACATTTGTCAAAGTGATAAAGCGCAGTGAACCTATTTCTGTCGAATTCCAAATATACAGATGATGCACTTTAAAATTCATGATGACAATGATGATGATGACAATGAATGATGATGATGATGATGATGTTTAAAGACAAAAGGTGATGAAGATTATGAAAGTGACAGATGAAAATGCTAATTGTGATGATAATGATGAAGATGGTTGTGATAATGATGATGATGATGATGATGATGGCGATATGTAGGTCAAGTATTATAAATGTTGACCTTTACTATGGACTAAATCCAATGCAGTGAAGATTCTAAAACATGCTATGCCTGCTTTGTTACAGAACCTCGGTTATAATTTGCAAATTAATTCTACCACAAGACCAATGTGATGGATTTAGCTAGCAACAGATCATGTGATTTAAAATTATCCTGTACCCACTGATAATTAAGAATATACAAAAACATAACGAAAAGGCTAATTTCAGCACAGTCCAAGAAAAATTTTGAAGACAGTTTCTATATATCACAGCAAACAATTACTGATAGACAGGCAAACCTACATCTTAGAACATATAGCTCTTGAGAAATCTAAGTAAAATGATGTCTGACAATTAAAAACCACAGTAGACTCGATCAATATCATAAAAGAGAACAGAATGAATCTGACCACTAATGATGAAGATTAATTACTGATATATATTTATATTATCAGTATTTTTATTGGTTCATATATCTTTCAACCCACAACCCCCCCCCCACCCCCCCCCCCCCCCCCCCCCCCCCCCCCCCCCCCCCCACACCCAAAAACCCCCCCCCCCCCCCCCCCCCCCCCCCCCCCCCCCCACCCCCCCCCCCCCCCCCCCCCCACCCCCCCCCCCCCCCCCCCCCCCCCCCCCCCCCCCCCCCCAGTTATATTTTATCACTGTAAAAATAACTAGGCTGCAGTATCATTTACAAGAAATTGTTAATGGACTTCCATATGGTGGAAATTGACAGCAAATAAAAAAAAACTGCAAATCAGCAAAAAACAATCTTGTACTTTAAAAACAGATGGTCAATATCACAATATATACAATACAATGCAACTGTCATATAATCCCAAATTTAGTAGAGACAATATTTAAAATATACTGATTTGAATTTAAAGTTCTCGTAAGGTTTAATGCCTGTTGGAGATAAAATACAGACAGCTAAACAGGGTCAGTTAGGACAAATTTAATTAATTTTACTTTAGAAAGGCCAGAAAGATGAATAAAGCATGTTATACTGACCTACAGGGTATTCTTATCACGTTTCAGGACAAATTACCTAGAGTTAAGGCACTTGTTAATGATTCCTAATCATCTCTAAACTGATTTATACCAAAATACTCTCTTATTATCTATGTAATATGAAGATTAAATCTTTAAAGATCTCTGAAAATTCCCTGTCAAGTAAACCGATTTTTGAAACGATTTCAGAAACGGTTGGCAAATTACTTTCTTGGTACATTCTCATAATTCAATGAATTGCTTTTAATGTGTCTGAAATCAATTGATATTGCTTTGAAACAGAGGACCAAGATTCTGACTATTTCTGCACACCATGATTTTTTTATACCAGAGTCTAAATTTGTTTTTTATGACAGCCTGTGTATAATAGGTGGTATTTCCTATGGCTACAATAAGTGATTTCCTTTGCCTTCTTTGACAACAGGTTGTGACTTCCTTTGACTCCTTTGGCAACAACAGGTTGTGACTTCCTTTGACAATAGGTTGTAATTTCATCTGAAAACAGGTTGAGACTTCCTTTGACAACAACAGGTTGTGACTTGCTTTGAAACTATGTTGTAATTTCATTTGAAAACAGGTTGTGGCTTCCTTTGACATAAGGTTGTGACTTCTTTTGACTCCTTTGATGACAGGTTGTGATTTCATTTGATTGTTTATGACAGGTTATGACTTCCTTTTACAACAGGTTGTGACTTCATTTGACAATATGTGACTTCCTTGTGATTTTTTTTGATAACTTTATTTGACAACAGATTACTTCCTTGTGACTTTCTTTGACAAGTTGTGACTTCCTTTGACAACAGGTTATGAATTCCTTTGACAACAGGATGTGACTTCCTTTGACAACAGGTCGTGACTTTTCTTTGGCCATAGGTAGTTACTTCCTGTGACAACAGGTCGTGACTTTCCTTTGGCCATAGGTAGTTACTTCCTTTGACAACAGGTGAATTCCTTTGACAACAGGTTGACTTCCTTTGACAACAAGTTGTGACTTCATTTGACAATATGTGACTTCCTTGTGATTTTTTTTGATAACTTTATTTGACAACAGTTTGTGACGTCTTTGTCACTTCCTTTGACAACAGGCAGTTACTTCCTTTGACAACAGGAGGTATTTCCTTTGACAAATTGTTAATTAATTCTGTTCACTACCTGTTGTTTTTTACTCCTTTGACAACAGGTAGTGACTTCCTGTGTCTACATATATTATTATTTTGACTATAAGTAGTGACTCCCTTTGACAACAGGTAGTGGCATCTTTTTACAATCACTAGGCAGAATTGATATAGTTCTTTAGAGTGACTAAGTCCATAGCCAATGCAAAAATATGTGTAGCACATTATTTGTAGCTGGGTGAGTCATAAGAGGACAGAAAAAATAAAAAAATAATAAAACATAACAAGCAAATCATGCTAGGAAAATACTCTGATAGGGAGAAAAATTATACCGATAGGAAGAGCTGAAGATACACTAACATTCTCAGAGGAAGAGTAAAAACACTTAATTCCATTTATAGATGTCTATATTGCACTCTCATCTTTATACAAAAACTAGGTTTGTACAAAATAAAACATAAGAGTGCATCCATGGAAACAAAGTACGAATAAGAATTTCTGGATAATGTGATACATTTTTGTGTTATGTTTTTTGGTCTCTTTGAAACATTAACATCCAAACATCACTCGTTTATTTTCTTTTAATGCAGTTACAAGAGTCACATTTCCTTGTTTGCACATTTTTAAATTTTGATACAGTACAAATTCAATAATGACTTAGATGCATTTCAGATTTGCACAATGTTTATGTACTTTCAGAAGATTTACAATTTTAAAATCACATTTTTTGTTCAAATAATGTTTTAATTATCGAACAGAAAGAAAACTTCACCACAGTGTACAACATTCCACAACCACTGAGCATAACGTAATTCATAAAGCAACATACTGTATACCTGGACATTTTGCCCCCCGTTTAGTAACTGCCATTTTAACACCACAATAAGAGTGCAAATTTAAAATGAAAATGAAATGTTCAGGTTAAATAAATGAAGTAAGTATATATGTGTATGCCATCCGTGAGGTTGTTGTGATCAAGGGTGAGGAAAAAGACGGAGTGAATATTTTTTTTAACGTAAAAGGGCGAAAATAACAAGGAGTTAAAATTTCCAGGTATACAGTAGTTATATAAATAAAAAGCAGTGTAGTTTTACTACACACATAACTGGATAGTTCTCTATATATACATATAAAACAATAGTTAGATCGATATAACCTGGTGTGGCCAAGTCCAGAGATGCCAACTTTAGATAATTGAAAAATGGAGTTTTAATGCATGTGCCAACGGCACGAGCCTGCTAGGGATGTCAGGGCATGTTCCTCAGAAAATTTTGATAATCAGGTCCTCATAAATGCATTCTTTTGGCTTAAATTAGTATACATACAATTTCTATCCCATGAAAAAAATAATGACTCAGAGTTTTGGGGGAAAAAAAAAAACAGAATTGAATTGGAAATTGGAGGCGCAGATTTCAATACAAAAAACGGAGAAATTCCACCCAAAACAGAGAGGTTGGCATCCCTGCTAAGTCTTGTGACCCCTTTCTTAATCTGGAATATGTAGCATAACAATTGACAATAATAACAGTTCCTACATGTCACCATGCCAACAGGTATTCAGCAGAAAATGATGAGAATCATCTACATCATAATCAAAAGGTTACTCCTCCCCAGCAAGTTAAATGATTCGGAAGGCAATGAAGTTAGCTTATGGCAGTGCTGCATCTCAGATACTGAGCTTATAATTCATTATGACTGATTTTGAGATGTAGGTCATATGACATTATTTAGGTCAATTGGTTAAATATTGTGGTTCTATCAACAAGATGTGTTTGTGAAACACAAATGACCCCGGTCTCAACAATTTTCTATGCTGGCAAATAATGTGTATACTTTAAATGTTGCAATGTCCTACATTTTTATCCCACCCCAGCCCCAGGGGGATGTGATGTCAGTGAAGTGTGAGCAACCCTTAAATGAACTTACATTCTTAGTCTGGTTACTATATCACAATCGAAACTTGAAATATTACATGCACTTTATATTTAAGCATGACTGAATTACGGACAGATAGACAGATGGACGACTCCAAACACTAGATGCCCCCAGTGAACCTTTCAGCCCGGGGGCATAAAAAGGACTGATCATAAGAATTACAATGTGTAATGTCAAAGCTCTATTTCTAAAATTTTAAAGTTTGAGTCAAGGTCATGACACACCCTTGGGTCATGGGCAACAGTTGGTTGAAATAATATCTCCCTCCAAGTTAGCATGAAGAAGGCATGGTCTGAACAAAATAGATAGGCAGACGTGATGATTCTTATATCCCCTCAACTTTGTATGAGGGAAGGGGTATAGCTAGTAAATGTCTTACATCATTATCTTCTTGTTGCTGTATCATGTCCAGGGATTTTCCTCACTGTCAAAGGGGGCTGAAATAAAGCCCCATTCCCAATGCAAAAAAAAAATAGCATTTTCTCCAAACTTGCAGTCAAAATATCACATTGGAAATGAATTTGAAGAGATTCTGGTATTTTCAAACTGTTTTATGTATATTTAGATTTCCTAATTTACAACAAAAGTGATGCTAAAATTCCCAATTCGAAAGGTCCAGACCCCATTCCCAAACGAGTGTGATGTCATCAAAACTGTGATACAACATGCATATTGAAATTTGATACATACAAATAGTGACTGCTTTTTTATTGTGTTAAAACAAGATTTGCACATGAATACTATTCAATAATCTTGTTTTCCTTTTCTGTATAGTTAAATTTCTTTGGTGTGAAATTGGTCAACTCCAAGACATTGATCACTGTTTCATCTTGTGTCAAGATACAGTGATACACAGATACATGTTTACCGACAGACTGATTAATTACGTCAAGTTCATGTGATTGATACAAGGTTCATGTGAGAGGTTTACAAGGTTCTATCTATTTAATAAGTACGTGTTTGACAGATTACAATTATTCCTAAGAGTTAAGGTCTAACCATACAAACATATATAAAACATTAATCATGACTATGCATTATCAGACATGATTTATGAACTTTATCAATAAACAAACTCAACAAAATACCAAATTTACTTCAGTTTTAATATAAAAATTTATAACGCCAAAATATGGATTCTAAGTTTAAAACCCTGTTTTGATATTTTCATATGAAATTAAGAAATTAGAAAAATTTAATTTGCCTTGAAGTTGGTATAAACACAGGCTTCTTGAATTGGAAAGAAAAAATTGAAGTGTACCCACTTCTACTTTAAAATCAAATAGAAAAATATTGATAATTATAATTTTATAAAGAAATTAAATCAAAACCCAAATCATGAGATTGCTCCAGAGGTGCCAAAGATGAGTTGTTATATTACTGACAGTGTAAATGACTAAAAAAAAAACTATGAGTTCAGAATAAAGCAATTTCATCACTCCCATTTTCTGATACGACAGGTAGAGGATCTACTGGAAACTTCTAGGGGGTCACATGTAAGTAACCTTTAGTAAGTGTGTACTATTTTGATGAGTTGTTATATTACTGACAGTGTAAATGATTAAAAAAAAGCTATGAGTTCAGAATAAAGCAATCTCATCACTCCCCTTTTCTGATACGACAGGTAGATGATCTACTGGAAATTTCTAGGGGGTCACATGTAAGTAACCTTTTGTAAGTGTGTACTATTTTGATCACTGAAATCATAACTTGCAAGAATGATAATGAAATGTAACTCAGTTTTATATTGAAAAAATCATCAGTCTGTAAAATTTCTTTGGGGCTACAATAATGTAAAAGATTATGAAAGGAATTCTTTATTCCAGATTTTGTGTGCTTAGTATTTTTTATAATGTTTATAAGTTATTCCTTTACCTTAAGATAAACTTACAACATTACATTAGTCACATTTTCATTGGTCGAACATGACACATCTGCGAGGTCAGTCAGAAAAAAGCGATGAGAGAATATTTTTTTAAATTAGATAGAAGAGAGGAGAAATATAAAAACCCAGGATACAAAATAAATATTTCTGATAGCTATGGCCTAACCAATACTTTAGGACCTCTCCATCTGTTACTTTCAAAATATGTGCTCTCTTATTACCAGGTGACTTACAAAAGCAGATTTGTTGACAGTCATCCATATCCAAGTCATTTTATCAATGTGGTCATTCAAGACAGATGGTCGGTTAAGACAGTGGTCTCAAGACTGTTCCACTGTAGTACCTAATGGTGATTTCCATAATACAAAGAAAAATATTCTGGCCTAAATAATCTAACTGCCACATATGAAACAGCCCAACAAAATGTACCCATCGTAAAGAAACACATTAATTAGAACAATAAGAAATTATTATAACACTTTCAGAGGGCAAATAATTCCATAATATCAATTTTTCAGTGTATTTAATTACAGTCATGTTGTTCTGAAACATAATACTAAATAAACAGCTTGAATTTATCAATAGGAGATGCATCTCTTACTACTCCCAGTACTATCTGAACAATGTTTCGAGAGTTATCTCCCATTCATTGTTAAAAATCTGAAACCAGGAGTAAATACACAAATTCCATATACCTTCAAAAAATACTGATTAAATATAAGATCAAAGAAGTTTGAAACATAACAAATACCTAAAGCTGCAGGAAATACATACACACTTTGTCAATTTAATCAAACATCAAATTTAACAGGCATGTAAACTGTCAAAAGGTTCTTTTAAATGTGCCAGTTTGCTACACTTTTTCTATGTTTTTCTCTCATATTGAACTTTTGTTTACTCAATACTTACATATGCATGTAATAATGAAATTCTCAATGAGATGACTTTCAATTATGAAAGATTAATGGGGTCATTACCCTATTACCAAATGATCAAATACTTTTGATAAAAGAAAATCCCTCAGCAGTTACAAGTTTAAAATGTTTGTTTTATGAAAAACAACAGACACTGTTTAAACCACTGGATTAAAATCGAAAGAAAATACAAAATCTGGATTTTAAGATATTCCTGTACAAGAGATAGCATCATTTATCAATATCAGATATCGGTTAAATCATTAGTTATTCTCTATCACAAATATATCAAAATTGAGGAAATTCCTTTACAGAAGATTTTTTTTTCTTTCACAAAGTCATAGAAGACTTTTCAAATGGGGAAATGACAAGATAATTTTATTGGACAGACAGATTTTTACATGCAGGGAGATGGAGATTATCGACTTCAAGTTTAGAGTATCTCTTTTCACAGGTGTGTTATACATACTTTTACATGCAGGGAGATGGAGATTATTGACTTCAAGTTAATTGTTTTATTGGTGTTTTATATCTTACTTAGGGGGCCTCCATGGCTGAGTGGTTAGAGCATCACGCTTTGAACCACAAAGTCTCTCACTTCTTGTCAGCGCAACTTCAAGCCCAGCTGGAACCCAAGCTGATTTTTGTGGTAAAGTTTGCCAGTTAACTTGAGGAATACCGGTGGTCTCTTCCCAGGTACATTCCAGGTTCTCTCCTACACCATTAAAAACTAGCCACTGCCATATCACTGAATAATTGTTGAGTGTGGTGTAAAACATCATTCAAAATTCAAATTAAAACATCTTATTAAGAGTCTTTTCCTATACATCACAAGCTTTAGGTAGTCACAAAATTTGACCTGTCCCAGGATTTGAACATGAGACTGTCCACTTGCTGGACAAACACTAACTAACCAAATAAGCCAACAAAAATGGCAAAATCTTTTTTCACTAAACATAACTGGTGTCCATATATCATATTTACAGACTTAGCATTAAACTGACCAACACACAAGCCGTAAAAATTGTCAAATTCTTATGTAAATTTCATAAAACAAAATGATTACAATCTTCTATTCCATTATTAATAGACAAAGGTAAAAACAAGGGCCTCAACTGCTCACCTGAGAACCATTTACAAATGTGGAAAGAAGACCAAGAAGAATATGTAGGCTGATTGGGCCAAGAAACACAAATATTGCAGTTTTAAGAAATTCATAAAGATATCTAAAAAAAAAAAATACATTTCAGCTAAATTCTTGCACAAAAACATTTCTTCACCTATATACAAGTAAAACACATGAAATGAATGCATCATAGAGAATACAAGAAGAGATCATACAAAACTGAATGAAAATGAGAATCTGAAAAGACCTAAAAAAAATGTGTCAAAAAATAATTTTCCGATTTCTATGAAAAATACATCCAATGTAGATCACTCAGAAACAATCCTCTTTTTCAATTCATGCAGCAGTTCTGGAGAAGATTTTCAAATAGAGGTACTTCTTGTGACCTATACTGCCCCACGCTGGATCCACCTATGGGCCAACCTGTTTTCAGAGAAGCCGTAGAAAATGTGAAAAGTTTATGGATGGACGAGGGACACACAAAATTACTAAGACACAATTACAGTTCTGTACATATATCACATAAACTATGTAAATTATTTATATAACATCTTAGCAAATATGGGATCCAAAGGTTATCCCAGTCAGGATTGGGTAGTTCTCGGTCAGTATTATGGCTTTGTAAACAAGACAACACAGCTCACCATTAGCAGCAATTCAGCATGTATCTCAGATACTGAAATTTGGATTAAGAAGTAGGTCAAATGAAGTTATCTAGGTCCCTAAATAAAAGGTTATGGCATCATCTGAAAGGGCTGATCCTAAGGATTGCACCTGTGAAATATTAAAGCTGTACTACTTTTACTTCAAAAGAATCCCCAATTAAAGGATTTTGTTAATAGATAATGCCGACAACTCCACAGGTATGACAACTGAGCTCTCTGGACATTTTGTCTGGCAAGCTAATGAGCGGTTAAAAGGGTCTTTTTAATCATAATAGTCCATGCCCAATCAAAACAAAATTACTGTAAGTATTGATACAAGGTGAAGAATGATACAGCTTTCATTATGCCATCTTTAATTTAATTTAAGTGTATCACATTCTGGAATACACTTAAAACTATGTGTGCCAATCACAATCTTATTCACAAAACATTAATCAAACATGTTCCTTTACATTGGTTGGCAAAAAGATGTCAGCATTAATTAACATAAAATTGATCAGTGGTTGCATAATTAACACATGTGTAGGTCAACATGACAAAAAATACAGATTCCTCTTGTATTCAGCAGCATGGTGGGTATGAATATAAATGTAGAACAATATTTCACTACATGTAATTATTTTCTGCCATATTTCTCTCCATTTAACTGTCTTCATTAATAATCCACATCATCAACTAAATTCCACACCTTGTTATAAATCTAAAAACAATGAACTATATTTTCGGGAGCAGTTATTTGTGTTATTTATCCTCTGGACAAAAATGCTGGAAATCTTAGAGAGCAAAAACATCAAACATACACACATGTGACATGAATTGATATGGTAGAAATACCTACTTTGCCCTGCACACACACCCCAAACCAACCTCTAAGTTCTCTGTCTAGAATTATAAACCTCCTACTCAGCAATTTTACATCCTCACACAATTTACCTGACTGTGTTACCAATCTTCTTAACCACAGCCTTGAAATGTCCAAAACTAGGTCTTATTTTCAAATAATCTAGAAGTCATCTAGCATCTGAAGCATTTGAAGTTGAATTGTGCATAGTGTTTTACGCCCCACTCAACAATTTCTCACTTATATGGTGGCGGCCAGTTTTTAATGGTGGAGGTCAGACAGCCTATTTACACTGTATCCAGAAATGGACCACCTACCTTCTGCAAGTATACTGGCAAACTTTTCACAAAATCAGCTAAGGTTCTTGCAGGGCTTGAAACTGTGCTGACTAGAAGTGAGAGACTTCATGGTTCGAATCGCCATGCAATAACCACTTGTCCATGGGCACTGAAGCATAGCAATTGTGCTAAGAACCATCAAGACATTACATGACACACAAGAATATTTGATGCATGTGCAGTAGAACCAGGTAAACCTGACCTCAACCAATCTTCTTAACTGTACTCCATCACTGGGACAAAAGCATAAGCTCTCCTCATTGAGGTGAGCTAAAAATTACACACTGACAAACATCTTAAAGTTTTCTGTCAATATCGTACAGTATTATATAAAATTACATACCCACTAAAATCTGGAAGTTCTCTGTCTATATCGTAGACTTCAGGTATATCAGCAACTTGACTCGTGCAACTATGGATGGTAGGTGGCATTTTGACTATCGTAGACCCTTTATGTTTACTAGCCAAACTACACGCTTTGGACATGTTTCATCCATCTATATAATTTGAGGGCTGCAAACAAAACATATAAATAAATCAAATATCTCTTTAAATATTATGCTTTTTTTTTCAAGGTTACCCTTTGTGATTGATGTAAATTTACAGTCATCAAATATGAAAACATTAAATGACAATGAATCTGATGATTTCCTCAAGATAATATCTCTGGGTAATGACTTGTATAAATAGATCATCAATACATGAGTAAGAAAGACCAACACAACAACACTTATATAGTTCTAGATCAATATCTTCATCTACATATGTAATTCCAGTACTTGGAAAAAGTAAATACAATCATATGTTGTCATGGCAACGTTAAAAAAAAATCAGACCATTTAATTCTTAATGTCTAAAACAGAAGGATAGGACTGAAAGCATGCTGAAAGCTTGATATAACTCAAGACAAAACAAAAAGATCTGGAAAAAATTATAGGTGTTACATATACAAGTACTGGTAATCAGATTTGGATGACTAGGTCAAGCCCATGGAAAGCACACCTGAAGTAAAAATGAATTGTTTTAGAGATGAACAACCAAATAACCTTGAGATCATAGGTCAAGGTCATAACATTGACACAAGTGCATACAATGCTTTAATTATGTATACAATTGAGCCAGCATAGAGCCAATGCTATATGACTGTACTTTTTGTAGGCAATGCCACCGAACTGATAATCTGTAGTTAATGCTACATAATTGTACATCTCTAGTCAGTGTTAGTTAACTGTCAATTTCTAGTAAAGTGCAACATAACTCTACATTTGTAGTCAGCGCTGCATAATTGTACATTTGTAATCAGTGCTACAGAACTATACACTTGTAGTCAGTCTGTACATTTCTAGCCAGTGCTACAAAACTGCACATCTGTAGTCAGTGTTATATAACTGTACATTTGAAGTCAGTGCTATATAACTACGGTTATAGCCACCTCTCTATAACTGTGCAATTGTAGTAACTGCTACAGAAATGAAATGTGTGGTCAGTTCTAAAGAACTGTACATTTGTAGTCAGTGCTACACAACTGTATATCTGTACTCAGTGCTATGTAACTGTACATTTGTAGTCAGTGCTACATAACTGTACATCTGTAGTCATTGCTACAGAAATGAAATGTGTGGTCAGTTCTAAAGAACTGTACATTTGTAGTCAGTGCTACAAAACTGTACAACTGCAAGCAGTGCTATTTATTGTACATTTGTAGTCAGTGTTATATAAATGCACATTGTATCAGTGCTATAAAACAGTACATTTGTAGTCAGTGCTACAGAAATGTACATTTGTAGTCAGTGCTATACATATATAACTGTACATTTCTAGTCAGTGTGATGTAACTGTTCATTTATAGTCAGTGCTAAAGAATTGTTGTAGTCAGTGCTATATAACTGTACATTTACAGTCAGTGCTAAATAACTGTACATCTGTAGTCAGTGCTATAGAACCATACATTTGTAGTCAGTGCTACAGAACTGCCATTTGTAGTCAGTGCTACAGAACTGTACATTTATAGTCAGTGCTACAGAACTGTACATTTATAGTCAGTGCTACAGAACTGTACATTTATAGTCAGTGCTACAGAACTGTACATTTCTAGTCAGTGCTAACAGAACTGTACATTTATAGTCAGTGCTAACATTTCTAGTCAGTGCTATAGAACAGAACTGTACATTTATAGTCAGTGCTACAGAACTGTACATTTCTAGTCAATGCTACAGAACTGTACATTTGTAGTCAGTGCTAACATTTATAGTCAGTGCTATAGAACAGAACTGTACATTTCTAGTCAGTGCTATATATAACTGTACATTTTTAGTCGGTGCTATACATAACTACACTTCTATATAACTACATTTATAATCAGTGCTACAGAACTGTACATTTGTAGTCAGTACTACAGAACCATACATTTATAGTCAGTGCTACAGAACTGTACATTTATAGTCAGTGCCACAGGACCATACATTTGTAGTCAGTGCCACAGAACTATACATTTGTAGTCAGTGCTACAGAACAGTACATTTATAGTCAGTGCTACAGAACAGTACATTTATAGTCAGTGCTACATTTGTAGTCAGTGCTACAGAACTATACATTTATAGTCAGTGCTACAGAACAGTACATTTATAGTCAGTGCTACAGAACAGTACATCTATAGTCAGTGCTACATTACTACATTTGTAGTCAGTGCTACAGAACAGTACATTTATAGTCAGTGCTACAGAACAGTACATTTATAGTCAGTGCTACAGAACAGTACATCTATAGTCAGTGCTACATTACTATACATTTGTAGTCTGTGCTCAGAACTATACATTTCTAGTCAGCACTACAATGTGTTGTACATTTCTGTTATAACAGAGAAAGTTTAAATGACTGACAGTTTATGATCGACCTACCACTCTACATAATACCTAGCATTTCACAGATGACAAGAACTGAGACACAAAGTAGATATTTTAATGTAGGACAGGTGTTCCTAACAAGTCACTTACTATCTGGACCTGTCAAATCATAACAGGTCTATAATTTGTCTGCCATTCACCTTTACTTACCAATATACAAACTGAACATTTACCTCCTGTAACTGGTAAAATCAAAACTTAATATAACAGTTCTATATTGTATTGGAAACCCAAGGAATATCATTTCATTTCCAGTGCAGTCACAGATTTAATTTTAGCTTTTTTTCCAATATACATGTGTGTGTGACCTTACATAACTGTCCATGAATGGTGAAGGTATAATATCAGTTGATTCATAGATAAATACAGGTGTATTGAGTAAAATATGCAGTAATGCAGGTAAATGATATATCTCATCACAAAAGCTGCCAACAAAACAAACTGATATAAGTGTCTTACTAGATGAAATGACAGCCATTTATATATACTTATACATGTGTGTGTGTGCGCATGTGTGTGTGTGTGTATATATATATATATATATATATATATATATATATATATATATATATATATATAGTTTTATGACTTGATTCTATTTGTATAGATCCAACACCTGTTTATATATAGTGTTGTTGGTTTTAGTGCTTTTTGGTCAGTATTGACCGACACAATGTAATCTTGTTTGTGAGATGGTCTTTTAACTGAGTGTCTGGAATTTATTTATTGAGAAAATTTCAAGAGACTGAATATCTACAGTCTTAAATAAAAAGTAGTCACTACAGCAAGGTGGACTGTAGGTAAATCTGTCTGTCTGTCTCACTCTCTCTCTCTGTGTACTGTGTATCAAGGGTTCCCCCTCCCTCTTTCTCTTTCTCTCTTTTGTGTATGTCTCTGTCTGTGCACATATTATTTTCCTTTCCAATCATGTGTGCAAGCGTGTGTGCATGCATATATATGTACGTTTGTACATATGCATGTATTTATGCATGTCAGATAACAAATGTTTCTGTACCATATATCTTTCATGTCAATCATTTTAACTTTAGTCTACATTTATTTCCAAAACAAGTGGCCAAGTTTAATACCATTAAAACCTGGACATGATCATTTTAATCTTCTACAAAAGCAGATAACAAGTACAATGACACTCAGCATTACTTCTAGGTCATTACATGTATATTCCATATCCAAAAAATATATTAAAAATATAGATAGTACATGTATATACCTTAGCATGAAAACAAGCGTTCTGAAAGTATTGATGAATCCATACATGTCCCCTACTTGTGAAACCATTACTAAGTGAATGGTGAACAACTATTAAACTTTAACTCATTTACCCCTAAAGACACATTTGAACTGGTCTAAGTCATTGATTTACAGACGGGTCCATTGTTTTTCAGGGGTTGAAGAGTTGAACAAAACCTTAACTGGACTGACTGATAAATGGAAGCTAAATCTATGATAGTTCACATCCCCTCCTCCCTGGATTACACCAAAGACACCAATGCATATAAATTAGCACTGATGCTCTATCCCAAAGGAAACTCCATCCAACATATCAGCAACCTACCACCATCATTAACCCACAGATGAGATCCTAATGAAAATTTAACACTGATTTGAACATAGCAAATTTTTACAAACTTCCAAGTTTTTCATCAAAATCAGACAATATTGAAATTTTTATCAGTCAGAAGTCTCGGCTTGCCATAGATGCCATCTTTTAATGGCGTAACAACGTACATTGTGCACATTTGCACACCCAAACCTATAATCATATTACCAGTAAGTTTCATTACAGTCTGTAGGAGTTTCATAGAAAACTTGTGGACAAGTTTTGACCAATCAGAAGCCATGGTGTGCCATAGACGCCATTTTGGATGATGCAACATACAGAGTGCTCATGTGCACACCCACTTCTATAATCATATGAAGTTTCCTTAGAATCTGTAAAGTGGTTTCGAAGAAAATGTGCAGACAAATTAATCACGGAAAGCTAGAAAAAGAAGAAGAAACCGAGCAAACACCACATGTCTTCCAAACTTCATTTGGGGGACATAAAACTTCACAACATCAATGCATGACAACCCCTTCCCCCTTAAAGAAACATCCAGGCCAAATATCACCAACCTAGCACCAATATTAACTGAACAGAAAGCCTGAAACCAAAACTGAACATTGGAGATACATACAACGTTTGATGCTGTAGTTGTCACCAACGAAACATCTATGTCTCATTTTTGCAACTTCATCACAGGGAGACAATATATACACACAGTGTCACCTGTAAATGTGGTCACCTTTATCAAGCATTCACCTCCTGTAAGCTGTCAGTTAATTCTTCCCAAATTTTTTCTATACTGAAATTATACCCCAATAAGCAGTCATCTCCTCTAAGCAAGCAGGGATCACCCCTTTCACGTTCCAAGTTAAATTTAGTTATATTAATTATCTGGTTGTTTTTTTATTATTGTTTAATGTCCCACTCAAGAATATTTCACTCATATGGAGACGTCACCAAATGCCAGTGAAAGGCTTCAAATTTTGGCCTATGCTCGACACTTACGGCCATTGAGCAGTGAGGGTTCTTTAACATGCTGACACCTACTGTGTCACGGGACCACGGTTTTTAGTGTCTCATCCGAAGGACAGGAAACCAACTTGCCACCAGCTGGACTCGAACTCACGACCTCGCGATCAAGAGTCAAGCGTGCTATCGACTGAGCCAAGTCAGCTCTATACTAATTAAATGGCAACTCAAGTTACATTATATAACAACTGTAATAGAACTATTCATCTAGAAATGAACCCTTGACATAACTGTATAATGATTTATTCATATTGTTTCTATGACTTTCACCCGGGTTTGATTTCTCTGTAGAATTGCACTAGAGTAGCTATGGTAAAATCCATATAACCATGCGAGGTGGAGTCATATGATCACTTTCTTGACCTGAACGAGTTTCAATTTTAGATAACCCATCATAATTAAGAGTAATGTTCCTGTCATCATACCCACAAGTGTCAAGTGCAGAATAAAACTAAATACTTTTCCTATGAATCCTGTTATATCCCAAAATTGATTAGAATCACCTGTATGATAATCAAAAGGTAACTCCGCCCACCAAGTTATGTGAATCAGACAATTAATGACCAGTACATATTAAGATTCAATATAGCGTCTGTAGCTTACTGGAGCTGTTGAAGTTTGCAATGAATGCTGCGAAGATTTGGAAGTCTTAAGACAGTATCACTGTATATAAAAAGAAAAATAAATCATGAATATCGAAGTTTGCTAATTTTTTTTTATTTTATTATTTTGCCAACATAAAGTCTTTTGCAAAATTTCTGGAACTGTCTAAATAGGAAACACATCACCATTTGTACATAAAAATTGGGATCATACTCATAATTTTACTGTAAAAAAATGAATAAATACATTGAGTACTGAGTACTCAATATTTGATTATGTACTCAAACATTTTTTTTTTCAATATTTCTGAAGTTTTTCAAATGAGCAATAATTTTCATTATTATTTACAATTGCCATCAATACACAATCATGTCTATATGAAGCTTAAATTATGTTTTTTACTTTAAGGTAATGTAAAGTTAGCAGAGCTTGAGTTCTGAGTAAATTTGGTGACTTTGGGGCCCTAGATTACTTAGTTAGATTTAAGTAAGGTTTTCAGACTTAAGTTAGATGGTGCCAGAACCATGTTCCACAGCTAAACATATGAGTCAAAATAGTTTTTATTACTTTTTAACAATTGAATTGCAAAGAATTGTGAGAACTATATTTCAATGTGCTGTATGATATAACAAAAATCTTCAACAATCTAGAGGTAAAACAGTGTATGAAAATATGAATGTTCACACATGAGTACTAAAAATAGTTCAATGCATCTTGATATTTTTGTAATATTAGACCTGAACAATTATTAATTTTCTGTCATTCTGTCCAAGGTGATTCTACAAAATGTATGGCACGATTTACGTCGATTTTACAAAATGGCACAATTTACGCTGATTCTACAAAATGTATAGAACATTTTACCCTGATTCTACAAAATGTATGGCACGATTTACAATTTACGCTGAGTCTGTAATAGGCTAAGGATACATAAAAAATAGGTTAATCAATTTCCACTTGTAATCACCATGGTAGTTTCAATTATAAACAAAACTGAAATAGGATATGCTGTTTGACTGTGACCATGTAATTACATAACAACTAATAACCAACTGTAACTGTAAAGATAAGAGTTCACAAACAGCAGATGGTTTTAAATGTTCATTTGATAGTGTGTGTCTGTAATTAGCCATATTTTTCTATTTTGATCAAGTTTTGTGATATCGATTAACCCTACTGTAGGATTAACCTATAACAGGTACCATCAGGACAGATTACTAACATACAGATACAATTAATGTGGTTGATGTCTTAGGTAAAGTCCTTATGACAATATCTTTGACTTCAATTATTACAAAATGGATACATGACAGCGAATTCTAACTTAACTTATCTTACTTAAGTAAGAAACAGATGATTTGAATCTCCATACTAAACTGGCTGAAAGAAATTCAAGTTATTTGGTGGAAGTTGCAAATAGACAGACTGAAAATGAGTACATATATAAAGTCAATATCTTTAAATCAGTTTTTAAAAATATTTAAATCAATTTCACTTAAAATATCAATTTTAGAATATATATAATTAAACCCATACAAGCATGATTAAAAATTAAAAATACTACCGGTATATACCTGGAGATTTTCACGCCTGTTTAATTTTTGCTTGTATAACCCCATGATGAGAGGGCAAATTTAAAATAAAGGCAAAATTTTTACGTTAAATAATTGAAGCATGGACAGTGATGACATTCCTGTGACTATAGTGATTAAGATGAATTTAAGACGAGGTGAATGTTTTTGTTGCAAAAAGGCGAAAACAACCAGAGGCAAAAATTTATAGGCATACAGTACTAAGCAAATGGAGAAGCACTTTTTCAAGCTCATTCAAAAAGCCTGATAATTGGATAAACTAAATCATTGTTTTAACCTTCATTTCACTTACTTTCTAATAAAAATAACAAAATTATGAACAGTATTAAATGTCCTCTAAGCAAAAGGTACGTAACACCATGTGTAATTATTAGGCTATTACCTGCAAATTACTTTTATATTTCAGTTGTATATGTATACATATCTGTATATGTGATTAGATCTGTGCCGAGACCTGATCAAAAGTTGTTGTCAAAATTTCCCGCTCAGATATCATTAATTAGAGCTAGCTGTTAACTTTTCTAATTTTCCTATCAGATCAAAGTCACAGAGTGTTCACCCTTTCTGAACTGACACTGCCCTTCCTAGCTAACCGAGCATGAATCCTTCACTACATTCATCAATCCATCGGTGTACTCTATCAAAATGTTTGCTCTCTTTGATCACAGTATGCTCAGCTTATTTAGATTTCAATTTTATGTCATTCACATTCCCCCATCAAGATATTTACTTGCTTAATTGGTAAACTGATTACTGATTGAGAGATAGATACATGTATAAATCGGTAGTGACTGAGATATACTGGAAATGCTAGCCATTATATGGTAATAAAAAGAAAGTAAAATTGATGTAGGTATATCCATTATACAGGTGACAGGTTCAAGTGAAAGATGAAGTGGTGGTCAGGTAATTGTGTTGACACCTTTCCGAATCAAATGGATGACCATTTCTAATAGCTTCTCCAGATTTTTATTTTTAAATCAACAGATCATTCAAAAGATTAAAAGGTGATTTAAGATTCGTTTAATGAATATGAATGAAAATGTTTTTGACAAATTTTAATATCACAAATAATCTAGTCAATGATTTCTCTGAAAACTTTTTGGGGATCACTTTTTTCATCGTCTTGGTTCGGTTTTTGATATTTTTTTATTATTTTGATTTTTTGTTTAACGCCATACTCAAGAATTTTTCAGTCATATGATGGCGTCCAGTTTTTTTATTGGTAGAGGAGAAACCTGCGTAAAGACCACCGACCTTCCGCAAGAAAACTGGCAAATCTTGGTTCGATGAGAGATAAATAAAATGTTTATCTAAATCAGGTTATATCAAACGTTTTATTGAAATGACTCTCTTTTATGACCTTGAGATTAAAGAAGAGGGAAGAGGAATTTTATATTTAGCCTATCATTTTGTCTATTTAAAATGTTTTGGTTTTCATTAAATTACAAATAACTGGAGTTTCTCTCATTAATTTTTAACTAAATTTAGTATGTTGCTTTATATGACCTTGTTCTCAGATGAGTCCCACTATGGATAAGATTTAACAATATTTGCCAGAGTTATGGGACTTAGCTCTTAGTGGCATAGTTCAAATAATTCTCTACTCAAGAAAAAAAAAAAATATCAATTTCATTTTTGGAATTGAATTTGGTGTTGGAACATTAATATCTATCGTCAACTGTACAAATATTTATTCATTTTTTTTCTAGACTAGGGAAAGCTTTTTGTAAGTAACAAAACTAGAAGGAATTTACAGAAAGATGAATACCGAAATGAAGACAATAAAATTACACATAAAAATCTACATCATTGAAAAGTATATGAGATAACATGTTTGTATATCTGCTAGACAAAATCTCACTCTGTCAATACAGGTGCCCTTTTTAATGATAGTTTTTGTATACCAATACCTGCTATTTAAGTTTACCTTCAGTCATTGAGACCAACTATTAATTCTTTTAAGCAAATAAACATTAAATAAACACAAATTTGTATTTAGAGGACAAATACTGTTCATATTAAAATCACACTTACTATGACAACACAGAAAATAACTCCATCCTACCTCCAAGTTTGTATTACAATGCTATAGGTATACTAGTCAACAAAAAGTAACAAATAAAACAATCACTAACTAACAATTACGATGGTTCTAACATGTCACCTACTAATGAACATATAAAACATGTCAACTTTTATTTCCCCTTGTCAGCAAACATACAAGCTTGTTGCATGGTGTTCTCTTCTTTGATGGTCGGGATTTAATCAATATCCCATTTAAAAAAAGACAAACTAATTTTTTCCTCTTTTTAATCAAGTTTTCAATAAGAAAAAACAAAGAAGAAATGGTCTCTGAATAGTGATCATCATGTATCGAGCACTGATGAGGAAGTGAATGTGGATCGGAGGTGGGTAAACCTACATTTGAGCACAATATCATTTTTCTAAAGCTAAGATAGTAATCTTTTTACAGTGGTTACTCTTAGACGGATTTTGGCTATACTTTTAGATTTATTATCTGACCTTGTATGATACCACTTTCTCTTTAGAAAATACAGATATATTGTAAAGTGGAGCTCAACTGATGAAGTCTTATTGACAGAAATGTGCTTTAAACCATGAAGTATCCAGGGATTAATATCATCAACATGGGGGTCCTGTAAGAGGCGCCATTCCCAAAGCAGAATCTGCTATATTTTTTCCCAATTATGTTCACCATGAGCTCACATTTTGTATACAAAGAAAAAATTAACAACTTAAAAGTACTGCTCAATTAAAACCTGTATGTCTTCAGATGATATCCATGTTGTCAGTTTAATAAAAATAAAGTTATATGAATTACAAATTGTGTCTTTAATTTTATTAAAAACAATTACCATAGATACTTTTTATTTTACCAAATTTAGCTCATGCAATGTAAAATTCCCAAATGAAAGGGTACAAGACCCTGTCCTAAAAAGGGTCTATGAGCCCTGGTCTCTCAATTGTAGTCAGCACAGGTTCGAGCCCCATTGGAACTTAATCCGATTTCGTGAGAAAGTTTATCAGTTTGCTTACTGAAGGCTGTTGGTCTCTTCCTGTGGACTTCAAGTTATATACATTTTCTGTAAAATTGGGAAATGATTTTTAATGGGTTTAAATTGTCACGGTTTTTCATTCAAAAACTAATTTGTTGGCACTGATTATCATTGATTTTGTGATATCATCTTGTCCTTCACTCAGGTAAAAGATTTTTTCTTGGATTGATCTTGGTTGTTTTTGGTTACCCATAAAAATAATTAAATTAAATCCTCAATAGAAACTAATGATTTAGTTTTGAGGGGAAAAGAGACTTGTTTTGCTTGGAGATAGATTCCAACCTAAAATCAGCAGAAGTCTAAAACTACCAAGTACCATTATATCTAAAATCAGACCAAATACTGTAGAATCAGAAAAATCTGTTGTGGCTTTAATTTCATTTATTTCATTGTTTTTATTAATCAATGAAATTGAAACCATAACAAAATTTTACATCAATCATACCTATGTATCCCTTTACAAACAGGTTTTTTATTTCAATGAAATTTTATGTCATTAACCAATTTCTTTCATTCTCAAAACAAAAAAAATTGTTACCCCAAAAAAATTTCTAATTTTACAGTATTAAAGCAATATTGGCTATCATTGATGGAAATTTTACATGTTTTTTATGGAATATTTGATCTTGCATACATCAGAAAGAGATCTCCTTGAGGTTAAGAGAACAAATGCATGCATATTATTATGAATCTGGCAAGGGTAACCAGTTGTAACTGTTAATTTGTATCCAGCATGACAAATTATCGTCAAACTTGTCTATAAAGGCCAATCAAGTGATCAGGGAAATGTGGCCATTATAGACAGGTGGACTTTATAAAAAGGCTTATTCATTATAAAAAAGTTAAAAATTATATTTTAATGGCAGGTGCCCTTTATACAGAGGTGGCCCTTAATGCAAGTTTTCACCAATCAGTATATATTACAAAGATAACGGAGTATCAAGCAAGCATGTGCCATTCAAAAATGAGATCAATTTATGGAATTGTTTGTCTTTATTTCAGATTCATGGGGGGAAATTACGTCATGTGAATGATAATGATAATGTTTTCTGGTATATAGCTTTACCTTCCACAAATTACTCAATTTTCTGACTCAGAGGTCATTTGCATATTACGATCATGTCAGAGAGATATTGTATTTCAATATAGTATTTTATTTCATCTCTGAAAACTGTGCTAAAGGGTTTAAACTGCAATAAATGTAGGTAATTTCCTGTTCATATCTTTATCCTATAGAGTTGATTTGACAAATTTGAACAAAAACCTGTCAACGATGACACAGCTCATATTGCTTTCATATCCCATTTCAAAATATGAATTTTTCACTTTTAACAATTATAACAAACATTTTAATAACTGACAAGCAACAGTTTTTAACTTTTTCTAAAAGACACCCGAGATTAATAATACATTTTTCCTCCATGATAATGACTTAAAAGGTATACTTTCATCATTTCTGTTAACTAATTGTAATATAGTGAAAAATTGATTCTGTCACAATTTCAATTTAATGTGTATTCTTTAGAGTGGCAATGAACATAGTTATTGATAGTTATTGACTTTTCTGGTACAAAAAATGAAAAAACATGAAAGAAATCAATCAACATTTATTTTTTAAATATTACTATATGAAAGCATATAAGTAATTTTTTCTTTAATTTTCTAAATTCAAGATTTTTCTTTAATTTTCTAAATTAAAAAAAAAGACTTAAAAAATTCAAAATGCAAAACTAAACATTTACAGGTCAGTCATTCCAAGTAGAGCTTTAAAAATGGGTCACAAATTTAAGCCTTTTTATATCTAATTTTACAACATAGATGAACATTTAAAAGCTAACCTTCTAATTACTTACTCTATATTCTGAGTGACTGGTTTATATAAAAGTTTGAGAATATTTTTTCTGCCTTAAACACAATTTTTAAAATAAATCTGAGTAGTCAGTATTAGAAGAAATCTCTAAACCCTTGAGATAGATAGCAACATCTTCAGTCCGTTGCCAATACACAATCTATTTGTGTAAAATACCAGGATCCGTTTTACTAGGAATTGGAATGTGGTAAATCATATGTCTAACTATGATTGTTTGTAGTGAAATTTGTAAGTCCTACATGTAATTAACAAATACTCCAAATAAGTCTTATTGTAACTCTCTTATGTCAAAAGGTAGAAAAACCAATGTCTGTGCACGACGTGTGTGAGGTATGTGACAGTTTACTCAGAATATGAAACTGATGGCATTGTTTGGACTAAAATTTAGCTGGAAAGAATGTTTTTGGACTCTATCATATTCATTTCCTAATAGTGCATGTATAATATTTTTTCAGTATTGAAGGACGCCAGTTTATTTGATTTTGATTTTTGTTTTACGCCATCCTCCCCAATTTTTTAGTTATATGGTTGCAGCCAGATTTTACTACTCAATGTGGAGAAGAGAACCTCTTCTACCGGGTTACAATATACCCAGTAAGAGATCACTGGCCTTCCGCAAGCAAACTTTCTCACTAAAAGCTCGAACCTGCGAATGACCAAAAGTGATAAGACTTCATGGTTCAGAGTGTGATTTTCTAAACACTCGTCTATAGAGGCCCCCACCCCTAGCCAGAAAACCACTAAGTTAAATAATTCCTTAACCGTTCAACCTCCAATAATCTTAATGGTCAGCTCTCTTTTTTTTTCTGTGTAGGCCAGTCTATTATGGTCTTTGGAGTTGAAGGGTTTAATCCTCTGGGGAAAGACTGCATTTCCATAAGTAAGTAAGATGGCCGAGCTTTTATAACATGTTCCCTGTATTAATATCCCTTCACTGATCTTACACTATCAATAGAATGTATTTCCATGAAAAGTTGAACAGTGGAATCTGTTTTTAGAGACCATCCAATCTGTCATTGAAATGTGGTTTATTACAACATGTGATCTTTCTTCAGAAGACTTTTGCTTGTTTACTTTATTATGCTGTGTCCATTTTATAGTCATTGTGTATCTCACGTTGTATGCATATAATGAAAAATAAACAATATTCTGTCTATCCAAATATTTTGTAATTTCTAACATTGATGAACTTGTGGTTTGACAATCATTTTTGTGCTATATGAAGAAGTGTGAACCATGAAAAGTTTCAAAAATGTCCGCCATGACATTGATACTTCTGTGAGTTTACAATCTTCTATGAGGTCGGCTAACCTAATAAATCTAATACATGCAATAGAATGCATGCGAATTGAAGAAAACCACAAAAAAGCAAAATCAAAAGCCTATTGGTAAACAACAAAATGAATCTGAAATCTTTAAGGTGTAAGTGACTGGGCATTTTTTCAAATATAGATATACATACACTAAAGAGCCGGCCTGACTCAGTGGGTAACGCGCTCGACTCTTGATCGTGAGTTCGAGTCCAGCTGGCGGCAGGTTGGTTTCCTGTCCTTCGGATGAGACAGTAAAAACGGAGGTCCCATGTCACAGTAGGTGTTGGCACGTTAAAGAACCCTCACTGCTCAATGGCCATAAGTGCCGAGCATAGGCCAAAATTTGGAGCCTTTCATCGGCATATGGTGACTTCTCCATATGAGTGAAAGACTCTTGAGTGGGACGTTAAACAATAACAAACAAACAAACATACACTAAATAGTACAGGCTACTAAAAAAAACACAAAATTCATATTGGTGGCTCAATTAGTTAGAAGGCCCTGAGTTTGATTGTCAGTCCAGGTTGGGCTTTCATGGCCCAGTGGTAAGGTCAGGCTGGTTGATCTAACTAGAGAATGTTTATCTCTTCAGAAATCATAGTGCCCAGGCCCAGTATTGAACTGACCTCTTGCACCTCAAGCCAAATGCTTAACAACTACACACCTCTGACTGGTTGGACTAATATTATGCCTGAAATTATCAAGTCTCTCATCAAGTCAATGCAGGTTTGAGCCCCAATGGAACCCAAGCTGATTTTGTGAGAATGTCTGCCAGTTTACTTGTAGATGGCTGGTGTCCCCCACCACCAAGTACATAATACAGTTTTTCCTCCAATTTAAAGTGGCCACCATCACATCACTGAAGAAATTGTTGAGCGTGGCTTAAAACATCATTTAAACTAAACTGCAAGAATATGTTCACGCTATACCTGAGACTTTGCAACAGGAAGTGACTGCTTTTTTTTCGGTAAGTGCTTAGCTATAATATTCAGTTCGAGTGAGCTAAAAATCTGTGGTGTTTTATCTTAAGCCAATGGCATTTCCAGGTAAGTGAAAGTTTGTGATGGGAAACAATAATAGCAAGACAATCTATTTTTACACACTAATTGTATAGCTCATACTTAGATGTAAGAACAACCACAGTGATTTATGATAACTGGCTGTGTTAAATAGATTTAGGGAAGTACCATTTCACTAAAATTGCACAACATTCCTTATATCTATCATCTATAATTTTCCACAAGAATAGTACAGATCAGATTACAATTAGGATAACAACCATTCCTTTATAAACATCATATGACTACCATCTGCAGCCTCCAATGTGAAAAAATAGGTCAGTTACACCAATACATAGGTCAATACAGGTATACTTCTTGATTCTGACATAATTAATCTTATTAACATCAAACTCGTGAACCTGACATTGGTATTTAGTTAGTCCAGTTAAAGAACTTACTGAAGCAGAACAAATTGGTCAGCCTCAACATCTAATATGTAGTACTAGGGTACAGCAGAAGTTCTAAAGTGTATGGAAAAAGTCAAGTTCAGATTTCAGCTTAACTTCAATGAGGATCTTACCAATGTCAGTTCCTACTAAAATTTCAGGTCCCAAGATTTCAAATGAAATTTTGGATAATTTAAAACAACAGTTACATATATTGATATCATCATTTAATGCCTACTTATAAAATGATCTGTGTACTGTGCCGACCACAAAATAACACAGGAGAGATCGTTCAGGCTACCTGGGGGTTGCAACAAATACAAATCATGTAACCTCCTTTTTGTTCTCAGTGATATTTGTCAAAAGTACAATGTAATGTAACTGATTGAATTATATACAATTTGGGTCTTTATAATTGTTATTGCAATCTGTAGAATATGGCCATTCCTTTAAATGTAACCTCCAAATGGGTTACAATGATTTCTGTTATTTTGAGGCCTGCTATGATGTACAGAAATAAGTCACGAAATGCACAGGTAATAATTAATAGATCAAAGACATTGTAACAAGATTAATTCTCAGGTAAAATTATTAAGTCTCAAAAGAATACCTCAAATGGATATATTGGTATGTGCAAATTTTTATTCAACAACTTATTATGTTTACAATTTATATTTTATACAAATTCACTTTGAAATGTAAACTTTTTCTGCAACTTGAAAGAACAAAAATTTATAATGATATAAACGAAGGCCATTTCGGACAGTGGGACGGGACTGTCATTTAAAATTTTGATGTTGGACCACACACAAATAATGCTACCAAGTATGTTTCAAATCAACATTGCTACTTTTTTTATATTTTTCAAGGAGAATTTTTTTCATTAGAAGATGATTTAAAAAGTGAGTAAAGGGCAACATTTTTAGTAATAATTAGATCACAGAGAATAAAAAATTAATGGATTTACTGGTAGGTCAACAAACACATTAAATAAATATAACCATTGTATTTCAATCAAGAATTAATTTCCAATGAGTCAGTTTCATGATCTCGACTTTCCATGACTTTCATATCTAGAATCATGCTTTAGGTAAAATAACATTCTCATTGTTTATACCTATCTCAAAGTCTGAGGTCTACTTTCAATTTGTTATTTCCATAGAACTAAGCTTACAAATATATTCCAAGATTACTGTGAATCTATTACCTCTATATCATATAAAGAGATGAATGCAAACTGGCTTTCCTAAAAATTTTACTATCACCTGCAATGTATTATTGTAGCAATGAAATAACTGTCACATTCACTGGAGAAGAAACTCTACTGTAACATACATAATTACAGTAACAAAGCACTTTTATTGCTACCCTTCAGTTATCTGGTACTACAGTGGAGTTCTATTCTACCCAGAACACCTGCTATCATCTGCACTGTACAGAAGTTCTATTCTACTCAGAGCACCTGCTATCACCTTCACTGTGGAGTAGTTCTATTCTATCCAGAGCATCTGCTAGAATCTGCACTGTAGAGACGTTCTATTCTATCCAGAGCACTTGCTAGAATCTGCACTGTAGAGAAGTTCTATTCTATCCAGAGCACCTGCTAGAATCTGAACTGTAGAGAAGTTCTATTATACCCAAAGCACCTGCTAGAATCTGCACTATAGAGTAGTTCTATTCCACCCAGAGAACATGCTATCATCTGCACTGTAGATTCATTCCATTCTACTCAGTAACTGCTATCATCTGCACTGCAGAGTAGTTCTATTCTACTCACAGCACCTGCTATAATCTGCACTGTAGAGTAGAGTAGTTTTCGTCTACCCAGAGCACCTGCTATCATCTGCACTGTAGAGTAGTTCTTTTCTACTCAGAACACCCGTATCATCTGCACTGTAGATGTAGAGTAGTTTTATTCTACCCAGAACACCTGCTATCATCTGCACTGTAGATTCATTCTATTCAACTTGGGGCACCTGTACTCATCTGCACTGTAGATTCATTCTTTTCTACTCAGGGCACCTGCTATCATCTGCACTGTAGATTCATTCTATTCTACTCAAGTACCTGCTATCAGTTTCACTGTAGATGATTAGTTCTACAATTTGATGTTTTTTGGTTTCATTTGTTACAGCCCTATATCACCTGAACCTTTTAGATTTTCTATCTATGTAACTCTTTACCATTGATAACTTTTCTGTCCTCCTCTCATAAAAACTTGAAAATACATACTTTGATCTTCTTTTCTTCTATCTATTCTACACCTTACTAGACCAACTGTATAGACCAACTGGAACTATTCAAATGCTTGATTTGTACAGAACATTAAAAGGAAGTGTTACTAACATATACCTAGTCATGATTGCTGTGGAACTGTATATCATGTCTATATACCTTGCCAAAATGAATTATGGATAAAAAAAGAACATGTATAATACAAAGAAAAATAATCAAAGAACTACACGTATAAATAACAGTACATGACTAACCCTGTGACATAATGCTGAAATGAAAAATGTGGTAATAATAGGATAAAACCACATAAACAACTGCATATAAAGACAAATATTTACCTGCACATAAAATAGTGATAATGATTCTCTTACACAGTTTGTTAATCATCAGATTTGTTTGAACTCAAAAAATTGAATTTTTTAGATTAATTAAAAGTCAGTAATGGGATTTAATTATATTTCAGACTCTGGGATGATTTAATACAATGTACATTGTTATTGACTCTTTGAATGATCATTTATTTTGGCAATGTAGGATTTGTATAGCAAAATCACTGTTTTCCAAATATCTTGAGTAATAGCATAGAAATATCAAGAAAATAGTGACTCCAATCTGAACACAATAAAAACATATTCAAATCTAACTATTTATCCTGATAATCTTACATCATCATCATCTTCAAAATCATCATCAATATCATTATTATCAAAGCATAAGTTATAACCATTATTAAAACTATAATCAACAACTTCATCATTAATGATAATAACAAGAACAACATCAAAATCATTGTCATTATCACACCATCATCCTCACCAAAAATAACATCATTATCACCATCAAGTTACCAAAATTATCATTATTTGCTTCATAAAGTCGTCCACGTAAACTCATGATTTGAAAGAATTTTTTTTTCTATAGATGACAATAGTAAGATCAGATAACGGTAGATCTCAACGTAGATAAAAACAACACATGCACCTCAACAATAGTGTATAATGAAATCAAAACTGAAAGACATGCATTTGTATTGAACTGATGCCAACAACAAAATTAAAATGATCAGAAATCTGGACTTTTGCAGAAGTCCAATACTGGATTTAATTATTATTCAATAACAAGGCAAGAAATATTTTTGGGGACAAAGTACAACGATAAAAAAAAACCTCGTTTGTATCAATCTGTACATGGCGTGTGCAAAGTCATCTAATTATTTGTAATATTCAACTTCAGTGTTTCTTTAATGGGACGGAAAATTAATGTTTTGTAATTTTCCACTGTGATTGATCCTTATAATAGATACTGCCATCTGGTGATCTGATAGTTCAGTTTGCAGTACGGTACATGCAAATGAAAGGTAGAAGAGTGATAAGCTTTTGAAGATATGACAGAATAAACGCAAACAAAAAGTTATCTTCTAATGGAAATTATCAGAAAATCAGGTTAAAAATGATGAAAAGAAAGAGATGTTTCTCTGAAAAGGAAGCATTTATTGAAACACTTTATCAAAGATCACATTCCTTCAAAAGCAGTTTTCTGTCACTTTAACCATTATCACTCAATGAATGCAATGCCACCAACATTAAGGCCAACAGAAAAAAAAACATTTAGCGGACATTTTTTTCTTCACTTCTACTCATAAAAATACAAATATGTGGAAGAAGCCATTAGTTTAAATCAATGTCTGGACCACCCTTGTCAAATTTTGTTTTTATACCCAAGATATTATCTCTTTTACAATCCTTCTCTATTTCTGAACACTTTGAAAACACTAAAGGAAACAGATTTGTTTGACCATTCCAAGCCTACAGACCATAATAGACTGGTCTAAAACAATAAAAAGAGCATACCATTTAGATACTTAGGGGCGGAAGAGAGGGTGTTACTGTCCTATTTTGTCATGTAATACCCTTTTCCAGTATCTATTTTGAGTACAAACAAGAAAAAAATCCAATTTTCATTAACACTCACAATATCAATGTATGTTTACTGACAGAGAGGATTTTCTTGCAGATATATAGCTGTGTATATCTGCTCATTTGTTAGCAGATAAAGAGGAACCTGTCTTGTGATACCATTGTCATAGAAGACCACCTGTCTTATGAGACCACTGCCAAAGAAGTTGTCATCTGTTTTGTGATATCACTGCCACAGAAGACTACCTGTCTTTGATACAACTACCATAAAAGTCCATCTTGTCATTTGAGACCACTCATCAAAGATAAACTGTCTTGTGAAATCACTGTCATTGAAGACCACCTGTCTGTCTTTGAGATCTGTCAAAGAAGAGCACCAGTCTTGTGAGACCGATGTCACAGAAGACTGTCTTATGAGTCCACTTATCATTTGACTGAGACCGCTATAACAGAAGACCACCTGTCTTATTATGTAACCATTCATCAAAGATAAACTGTCTTGTGAGATCACTGTCATAAAAGTTTAACAAACGGTTTTCCAAAAATTCATATAAAAATTGTTATACATATACTTTAAACACATATATATACATATACACTATAACAAGATCTCTGGACTTACTTGGTTTGCATTTGGTCTTCAGAAAGACACACACACACATACACACACACACAAACACACACGTGTGTGTTTATATATATATATATTACTCAATCCTACAATAAGCCTATTGCTCAAAGATCATTTTAGTTTTACAACAGATGAGTGTGTAAAGAGAGAAAGCCAAATATCTGCTTACCTGGCAAATACGAGTTAATGATACATTCCCAAATTCTTCACCAAGATTTAAAACTAAAAATATCAGTAAGAATTAATTACAAACACAAACATCAAATTTTCAAAAAATATCTATATTCCTTGTATAACTGGTTTAGATAATATTTTGAGAATGGGGAATCTCTTTATTTAAGAGGATTAAATGGAAGGTAATATTTTTAAATTAATTAGGCCACAAGAGCAGCTGTCATTTTTGTTGGAATTCAAGAAAAAAAAACAACTGACATTTGACCTAACCAAGATTAGCCGACATACTGACTGAACGGTAAATGAAAATAACTTATTAAGTAGTAGTAGCACACTTATCCGAAAAACAAACACTTAAATGGCAGTTAAGAATTACTTTCAACTTTTAAAAGTCATTGTCATATGCAATGAATTCCAGGTCAACTGTCGATATGTTTTGTCGAAATTCAAAATTAACGATTTGATAAAGGTGCACCATGATTTCAGAGGTTCGTTTCAACTTGTAATGTCAACATTATGTGTCAATATCAAAACGCACATGTTGTTTCAGTACTTGTCTATGCCCGTATGATATTTTCTTTAAAATACCTGGAATAATTCTTAAACATTATCAGAGATAATCTTTACATGAAAATCAGACTACTTTGAACAAATTAATCATCTACTCTGTGACAGAACAACTGAAGGTATCATCTTAGTGGCAAATCACAGCATTTCCATCAATCAGATTTTTTAAATTTGACTTTCAGTGGAGCATATTACACATCTTAATTAGAGCTCGCAAAACACTTTGATAATTGATTTTTTAAGTTTTGTATGACAGAAGATATACTAATCAATAGAACTCTAAGACGTTTACAAGCTAGGTGACAAACGTTGACAGGAGTCCTACATAATATAAACTGTAATACTGGATCCTCCAAATAATAGAGTAATAAGCACATGTGATGTTGTTCCTTCATAACTGATTGGCATTTACCTTCATTAAATGCTAGATATGATTTTGATATGCGAATTCCAAGGATTTTCCAACCTATCATAGAGGCCAAAATAAGGCCCCATTCCAAATGCAAAATTAATGCATTTTTTCTCAATTTGCTTTTTTGTTTGTTTGTTGTTGTTTAACGTCCCACTCAAGAATATTTCACTCATATGGAGACGTCACCAACTGCCGGTGAAGGGCTTCAAATTTTGGCCTATGCTCGGCACTTACGGCCATTCTTTAACATGCCGACACCTACTATGACATGGGACCTCCAGTTTTTACTGTCTTCTCAATTTGCAGTCAGAATTTCCAGACTTCAAATCAAATAACAATGAATTTGATGAGATTCTTGTATTTTCGCATGGTTTTGTGTAATTCTAGATTTCAATAAAATGTTGCTAAAATTCCCAATTCTAAAGTCCCAGGCCCATTCCCAAAAGGGCTTGGAAAATCCCTGCCTTCTGTTCTGTTCCTTCTGTGCTACATATGACTGATATGTGACCTTCACCTTTGTTTGGCACTCGAACGATTGATGAGACCTTCACTTTCATAAGGTTCTACATCTGACTTTGATATGTGACCTTTTCCTCCAACAGGTGATACATCTGACTTGATATGTGACCTTTGCCTTCATTAGGTGCTACATCTGACACTGATATGACCTTTGCCTTCATTTGGTGCTACATATGACTTTGATAAGTGACCTTCATTAGGTGCTACATATGACTGTGATGTGACCTTTGCCTTCATTTGGTGCTACATGACTTTGAAATGTGTCCTTTACCTTCATTAGGTGCTACATCTGACTTTGATAAGTGACCTTCATTAGGTGCTACATATGATTTATGGCTTTATTTGATGCTATATCTGACTTTGATTTGTGATCTTTACCTTCATTAAGTGCTATATGACTGCTTAATTAAATGTTACATCTGATTTTAATATCATTTTTATGTGATCTATTCAATTAGGTCCTACATCCAACTTTGATACGTGACCTTCAGCTTGGCACTACATTTTATTTTAATATGTGACTTTCACCTGAATGCAGTGCTACATCTGACTTTTTATGTAACCTACACCTTTATTAGGTGCTATAGCTGATTTTACATGTGACCTTCACCTTGATACTATGCTCCATCTGACTTTTATGTGACCTTGAGCTTTATTTGGTGCTACATCTGCTTTTGATATATGACCTTCACCTTCATGCAGACTTTTAAAAAATGATATACATAGGAATAAAAATTCTTATATTCCTATAAATTTTGTCAAATAAATTCAGGTCCAGTGTGGTATGTACATACAATTAGTAAAGTCCCATAATCATTTGCAAACAAATAATTACCAAACCTGGGTTTCTCAAGCAATTTTCACAAAATATATAGGAATCTAAGATTTTTATGCCAGTGTTTATTTCTTTTTGTTATTGTATATCAATCTAAATAGTAAAAAAGAACAAAAAAATTGAGGAAAAGCACAGCTAATGTTGTGTGTTACAGAAATTACTTCATCTGAATGATCTAGCATAAAACAGATAATTTATCATACATCTATTTATATATTTTCCTATGAAATACATACTGACCATCCTAAATGTACTAACTTGAGAATTAAATTGAATAAAGAAAAACTCTCATGACCATGCTAAAAGCTTTTAGGTTTATACAATTCAGAAGTTATGTTACAAATGACCAAACAATGGTTGTGTGGTCAACTTAACCTCAAATACGTTTTACCACAATGTACATGTATGTCGCCTTTACTCCTGTCAGATCACACAACATACATTAATTTAAATATCCAGAATACAAACTTGGTTGATTACAAAGTTATAGGTTAATTGGCTAGTAATGGTTCTCAAATGTCCCGGTTAAAAACCGTCCATTACTACTGTACCAAATTATCGACCTATGCTAAAGACTAAACTCAATACAGCGAGCTTTATCAATCATGTCAGTTTAGCTAAGGGACTTCCAAAGACCACCAAGAATTCTTCATTTATATGAAGATGTCAAAAGCTAAAACTAAAGTGCTGCATACTTTGTCATATGTTCTGGATGTTATAATGCCAATCCAGTAAGAGATCTTAAACATGATATGCCTACCTAAATTTGAAGTCTGATCAAAATGATCTGTAACTTTCCCTACTTATGCAGAGCCCTTATAGGCATAGTCAATACAGTACCAATTTCATAGAGCCTTCAAAAATGATCTGGAATGAATCCCAGGCCTCTTATCCATGAAACAAACACTCTAATCAACAAAGTCATCTATCTATGTATGTATCCGTCTTTTTATTTATCTATCTATCTATCTATCTATCTATCTGTCTGTCTGTCTGTCTGTGTCTATCAATCTATCTGTCTGTCTGTTTATCTATCTTTTGGCCAACATACCCAGCAAGCTACCTATTTCAGACAAAGGTATTTATTACCTAAAAACTTTACCTGGGAATCTTGAACTCTGCAGTGATGAGTCAAGTCAGATATTAGCACTAAGGTGTTAGTTTCAATGAACAAAAGCTTCAATCACACACAACTTACATTTAATCCACCACCAAAATATTTGACTAAAAATATTGATGACATTAAATCATCCGCTAATGGATCATAAGTCTCTAGTTGATGAGATTTGGTTTTGTTTACATGACCAGCTAAATTCTTTAATACATCTTTAGTTTGTTTTGAAAAAGCATTAGCCAGGTCCATACTTCTGCTTACAATTCTGAAAAAAAGGACTGGAGAATCATATAATCAACACAGCTGTATTACAAGCTATATGTATATATTATCTGGTCTTAAAATTGACCTCATTCCCATGTGGCAATTTTTACCTTATACAATAAGAATTATATACAGTAAAACCTGCTATAGTGACCACCTCTATATAAGGATTACCTGTTTATAAAGGCCAGTTTTGAAAAGTACCATGACTGCATACTTCAACTAAATTGAACCTGTGTATAAGGGTTCCCTGCACATAAAGGTCAATATTTTCTGGTCCCTTGGGTGTCCCCTATATACAGGTTTCACTGTATTATGTTTAAATCAAGAATTTCTGTTTTGAATTGATTATATTGTAGTAGTGATCACATTGATAAGAATTGCAAAAGAATCCTAATAATATGAACAACAATGTACAATGGACAAAAGGAGTTGTACCCCACCAGTCAGTAGAGTCTGGTTGCCCTGAACGATCTGGGGTCATGAATCTCAAAATTATTGTGAAGACCTACCTGGTTCAAAAAAAAAAAAAAAAAGGAAAGAAAAAACCTTAAAAAATAATCCAGATTTCTTTACCGAGTTGCCATAGATGGGACTTTTTAATCACGGCATTTTATACATTTTGGTCCAGCTCTTCAGGGCCAGGGATGTAAATAATGTTCAAAAGTCTATGTAGGGCATACAAACCAGGTAATAATGACCAATTCACATAAGAAAGCAGGGTGGAGTATAACCTTCTGTTTTTCATATGGTTTATTCTACTCATTTTTCAGTTATGACAGGCTTTATGAGGATTAAGTTTTATTACCAACTGGATAACTGTCGGTATTACAAGTAGGAACAATTACTCTTGCCTATGTAATTTGAATTTATCACCTAAAATTTAAACTCATCCAAGTCAAGGAAGAGTTCATGAGGTTCCACCCTGCCAGGGTATAAGGATTTTAATGTAGTGGGCAGCAATTATTAACAATATGTTGCATGATTTCAGTGAACAATTACACAAACAGAATTTTGTTGTTTATATGACAAATACACAAATTTACTAATGTTATATCGCATCATATTGAAGTTGATAAATATGCACTTTTAAGGACACCATCATGAAAATCTTTAGATCACAGGTTTACCCCAAAAATTTCTTCATTCCAAGAGTCTTTATTTGACCTTTGAAATTTAATCAACTCTTTCTTTACAAAGCCGAGATACATTTGACCAAGACAACAAGAAACAATTAGTCATGTTTACATTAGACTTAAATCCATTTCCTATTCAATTACAGTACCATTAGAGTTGGGTGTACTTAGATATCATGCAGTCCAGCCACGTCCATTCTAGCCACAGTGCTGTACAGACTAAACCTAGACCTTGTAATTTTGTAAAAAAAAAACTGATGTAAGCCGTAGTTCTCATAGTATGTACCTCCCCATTATATGTATGAACATTCTGTGAGACAAATGAAGTTGAAACCCACCTATTGTAGGTTACACACATAATGCAGGTACCCTATACTGCAATCTAAACAAAAATTACAAAATTCTAATCATTGTAAATATTTTGAAAAACTTAGGAAATTCAAAATCCCCAAATATGCACATCTCTGTTATATACTGGAATAATCTGTGAAAGAAAAATCTTGTACAGTAACTCAAATGCCGTAGGAGGTGGTACACAATCAAAACAGGTACCCTTCATGTGCATGGACAGGTAGATGTAAAAAAAAAAAATATGTCCTCAACATTAACAGGTAGGTGTAAAAAGGATGACCTCAATACAGGCAGGTATGTGTAGATAAGTATGCCCTCAACATGGACAGATAAAAATAAAAAGTCCTGTATACTTTGAAATTTTCACTCCCGGTTATTTTACTCCATTACAACAGAAAGCTTATCCACCTCATCTTAATTTCACCCAATATCAACATAGTCATGTATGTCTGTGCTTCCAATATCTAACTTGACAAATTTGCTTTCTTTTTGAAATCGCCCTCTCATCTATGAATGAATATGGCAAAAATTAAATGGGAGCAAACATTTCCAGATATATAGTATGCCCTAAACATGAACAGACAGGCATAAAAAGTTTGCCCTCAACATTTGTCACAGGGGCAGAAAAATGAAAGTCATCAGATCTCAACAGCTTCAAGTGATTCAGGACTTGTGAATGTGGGCAAGACAGGCCTTCAATTTCGTCAGTACCTATGAGTTTGGACAAGATAGGCCTTCAAGTACATCATTACCCAGTAAATATTCATATATCATTACCTTATTATACGCTATGAAATGACAGAAAACAACACTTTCCTGTATTCCTTACTATAAATTTATTTCATTATTTTGATAAGAGTAACTGCCAAAATCTGGGATAGTCATATATTTCAGATTTCATGAATTTTTACTACATATAAATCTGCTTATACCAAATTGCCACAAACATTACACAACAAAGATCATTTATTCATAACAAGCATTCACTTAACATGATTGGATGCAGATCAAAACAAGTGTTTTAAGCAGTAACATTTGAACCATATTTAGATGGGTATTTGTATATGCATAAATGAATGAAATGAAAAAGAAACAAAGATGTACAAGTATTCAATAAAAACAAATGCTCCACAGCACTATCAAATCAAATCACGGAAGTCGAGTCAATTTACGTACATGAGCAGTTTCCTATCAATCTCAATAAAGACCGCATTGATTTTTACTTTTGTTTGAATTTTATCTATTTTCGGACATTTAACAACAAGTTCCACCACTGTCAAAAATTACAAACCAACTGAATATTCTTTTTAATTTTTGCTAAGCATAGAGACTGTCTTGTTTGTTTTTTAAAAAGCCAAAGCAGGTTAAAATTGTATATAAAAGAGAGAACTTCGATTTTTCGGGCATAAACACACGGAGATATAATCATTCCTTGGAGCAAATTATTTGCAAAGGACAATAGGTTCGATCTGTTGTCGAAACCAAAAGAAAATAGTTAACAGCCACTTACCTTATTTTTTGTGACAAAACCAATCCAAACAATAGCAATAAATCCAATATGCAAATTAAATAAATAAATTTTAAATTCACAGTATTTTAACTTCTATTGATCGGGCTTAACATCACAGCAGGAAAACACGGAGGAAAACTCCTGTTAAAAGTAAAGTTAAAGTTACAAAGTTAAGTATCTCAGCTGCCTATTATTTACTCATACATTATGTGTATATTTGTAACTCATTGAAGGTTAGACAGTTTTCATTATTATTCGCTTTATTTTGACCATGATCAGGGCATAGATCCACCATATTGATTTTCATTGTGAATTCTTCGGTAAACAAGAACATTGTTTACTTTACCGATGTTAAAAATTTACTTGTCTGACTCTCAGCAATACAAAGTTACCTTTTTATTTGCTTACACCACTGTATATAACTATTAAGGCAAAATCACCAGCTATTTTACAGGCCCATGTTAAAAGAATACACTCCGATACAAAAACACTCCACGACCTGTTTTGTAATTTCCAAAATTATCATCTACTCTACATGAAGAAATAAATGACTTTAAAACAAGACAAAACAGAAGTATGGGAACCAGACGCAATATACAGTAAAGTGATGATTTGTTACAAAGAGGTTAAAAATAGAAAATAAATCGCAACTATTAGTGACAAATTCATTCTCACCCTTCATTTTTTCAAGTTACATGACAATCACAAAATGATCATGTTTAATTTTTGTATTTGTCTAGCAGCTCGTATTGTTGACACAGAAATGTATATATGTACAATCATTAAATGTCAAATATTCGGAGAGATCATTTAGCAGTCGTGAATAGCACCAGGTTATAATACATTTTATCTTAAACTATCGTAATCAGTACTTGTCATAACAGTGGCATGCTTCTATTTCCATACAAAAATTCATTTCAATCGGGTTCAATTTAACATTGATACCCTTCAAAAATATTCAATATTAATGGACTTGGATACTTTATAGAAATAATGTGCCATTGTTTTCTGGCTAACATGAATGAAATTCCTCTCACTACAAAAGTAAAAAGCATAGCAATAAATCATCCTATCATATCATTTCAAAATAATATCAACTAAAATAGAATATAATTGATGGCATTGAATCTAAAAACACACCAAATATATATATTATGAACCAATAAAGCAAACAGAGCAATTATCATGATATTGTTTTGAGATAGTCTCAAAGACTCTCACATTACTCCTAGGCGGGATAAATTCTCCGAAGCAATAACGAACAAATAATTATTTCACATTAACCACTTTAAAAATGAAATAAATGGATAATTTCCCCAAGTGCTTGAACTCAAAGTACTGAACCTGATACCAAAGGTTTTCAGGTACTACAGAAGATCAAATGTATGAATTATAACATATATAGACATATGTATTATAACAAATACTTTCCACTATTGCCAGGGCCACTACATCTGAGGGGTCAGAGAATTTAGATCAAACTGAACACAGAGATGTATGTATGTATTATAGCATGTATTTTCCATTGTTGGGGGAGGGGGCTACACCTGAGGGGTCAGAGCATTTAGATTAATCAGAACAGAGGTGTGTGTATGTATTATAAAATACTTTCCACTGTTAAAATAGCCCCTATAGGTGTGGGGTCAGAGCATTAAAAGCAATATGAGCTGTCGTAGGTGAAAAAATTTTACATGCCTATTTTATGTGATATTCTATCTCATATTGATCCAAAGAGACCATCTGGTGGTTAGAATAACAAATGCATGTGTAAAATTGCAACAACCTTGCGAAATGTAACCCATAATATCAGTTATTTTTGTCTGCAATTACCGAATGACCAATAAACACGTGCTATTTGTATTCTATTCTTATTACCCTTTGCGTACATCATCATTTCATACCTAAATGAGGCAAAGTTTTTCTTCGGGTGATCTCGATCCATTTTTAACTCGTCCCATCGCATTCTCTGCTTTATCATTCTTGACACATATGATCATGAACTGCTCAACTCCACCGTACATGGCAGCATGATTGTAAAACATGAGGTATGCATACTTTTCACAGTTATATTGTTTTGATTTTGTCAATGTCAGCATACAGGGTAACATTAAAGATCAGAACAATTTTTTTAGAGAACGGATATATTTATTCATATATTAATCCAATTTTCTTCAGGTATTTAAAATAGTGTTGAAAAGCATATATTTTACATAAAACATGCACTTTCCAATAAAAATCATGTCCTATATTTTAAAAACTAATATAAAAAACATAAAAATCGACCCAGTTAAACATAGTCCGAGCATGTATAGGACCAAGATCCCCTGACCGAATTACATTTGATACGCGAAAGAGTTTATCTGAAAGGTCATTGCATACAGAAATACAGCTGGAGTTTTTAAGGTACGGGAAAACTTAAAATCTAATAAAACAAATAACTTCGAAAAGAAGATCTTTTACAACATTTTACATGTTTGATAATGTATTTGAACACACATTTAATTATATTCTCGACTATATGTCAGGGGACAAAAATAATCATTGTGACAGCTTATAGCGCTTTAAATCATACAGAACACAGAGGTGTACTTAAGTACTATTACATATACTTTCTGAGAGCAGAGGACATAGATGTATGTTTGTAATATAACATAATAGTTTCAACTCTTGTCATGGCCCCTTTATTGTGGGATCATTAGAGTTTAGATCATTAGAGTTTAGTGATTAAAACTGTATTTCCAACTTCTAGCTAGAGCAGATGCTAGCCTACAGGAACCTTAACAGCTAAAGTGAGGAAGTTTGTCAGTTTACATGCAAAATACAAGTGGTCTTATCCCATGTATATTGTAAATGTGCTTTCATCCCCATGATTGAGAACTAGATACCACCACTAAAACCCCAATCCCACCCGACCCCCAACAAGAATCTGAAATACTGGCATCAAAACCCAGTAAAACAACATTTGTCAGACAGAACGGCAACACAATGCCTTATACAGCAAATCTTAATCAGAGATAGCTGGAAGATATTGATTACAGGTAGCATAGAGTAACGCCTGTCCATCATTTTCTTTACTTATTTAGATGCTATCCTGTTTCCTTATAATTACTAGAAATTATGACAGTGTTATACATTTATACAAGATCTTAGAAATCTAATTAGGAAGCAAAAGCTTTCTTCAGAATAACATACTGAGATTGCTGCATGAAGGAACTGTTACCATAATGGTAACCTGTAAAACTGTGTAACAATTTTAATCAGTTCCTCAGAATTTCTTTGTTGTTGTCTTTTTCCTACATACTAAACTTTTACTTTTTTACCAAGTTTCATCTAAATAAATCCAATCAACTGACTCAAGGGATTATTCTGATCTAAAGAGCAAACATGTGGACATGCAATTTTGACATAACTTGAAGTCCTTGGTCTGATATAATTCATAAATTTGTTTTTTAGACAGAGGGTAATTTTATTATTTTCACTTTTACAGACTTTCCCAAAATGCTGTGAGCATACATGATACAGTGCGCAAACTTTAGATCCCAAGTCATTTCACAAATTAGTTACATTTACTTCATTCGAATTTTTATCTGATCATAGATGAGTAGCTGATTTGAAACACAATTTTTACGATTCTGGTGGCAACAACTCACAACATATCAGAGGACACACAACAACCTTCGGCAGACTATTCCATTATGATACCACAATTAAATATCCAGCCGACATTTCTGTACTTATGACATCACAATCGAATTACACTGAAATGCACATGGACAGACACGTGGCAGATATTTAATGATAAGTCAATTAACACAAAAGACAAACCCACAGGAAACTTTCATATCAAGAAAACTGAATCTTTAACTTAAGAAATTATCACAGGTACTTCCTGCCGACAGGTAATTATTATAGATTACATGTCAGTTAATCCAAAAGTATCCTTAATTAGCTCCTAAATATTTCTTTTTTCCCTGATTGGTCTAAAAGTATGCCATTGGTTCATTTGGATTGTGTTCACTTTCTCTAATATCAAAATATTTATTTTTCTCTTAGTATTTATTATGCAAGTCTTAATCCTTGACACAAGCTCAAAAGTATTTAAAAATGTAACAGTTGTGTAACTCTTTAATCTCTATCTAGTTTAACAATTTGATTTGACACCAAACATCAACTTATCTTCTTCACAAAATTCAATCCACCATGTCCAACATATAAATTCCCCATCAGAAATACACCTATGTGATTATCCATAAGACTACAAGTATTTGTCAAAGAAGCAACTCAGTTTTCTTTGTTTTTGTTTTTGTTTTTTTTAAACATCCTGGCCTTTTTTTATTTCAATTATATGAAGAAATCATGTGCTTTACAGAGGTATCTAAAATTTAGAGCTAGGCAACATGATAAAGATACTACAGGGTGTTTCAAAAAAAATGTTCCCACTTCAAATGTCCATAATTTTGTGCAGACACATGATAAATTAAAATTTGGAATCTCATTAGAAAGAGAATTTAACTGAAAATTTATGATTATTTAAACCTAAAAACTGACAAGAACTTGAAGAAGAACCTTAATTTTGACATTGTTAAATTTTAATTTGTGTATACCCAACATGCTCAAATCGATCTTGATGACTTAAAACAAGTAATAAGGATAAACAATTGTAAGGATTCCATTAGATATACATGAAAATATGACCTGAAACTACCTGGATGGGTTATAGTTAGTTATAGAGAAAACGGTGGACATTTGGAATTTGTAATGAAAAATGACTTTTGACAGGTAAATTTCGAAATTGTGTATAGTTTAAAATATGGCTCACTTAAAAATAATATTTAATGTGTATGCATTGAAAGTTACATACCAATAGCATTGATATCAAACACTCTTTAATATGATATATCTCTTAGTTTGATATGTAGCTTGTAACATATCTTATTGAATGGTTAAGTTGGGACATGTTTTTTGAAACACCCTGAATATTTGAGAAAAGAGGATTAGCCCAGCCATTTTAAGTTCACTTTTAGCACTTATCATTAAAGATCATGACCTTATATAAGTAATTATGGTTCTGAAGCAGTCCTACATTATTACAATATACAATATTACAAATCATATGTATCTGAATTACTAATCATGGGTCAAAGTCCTGATGTTTCAAACTTTTCTAGGTGGTCCCTTAAACCTTGACACTTTTACTGTATTATGTACCACACAACAGAAATCAACAGTTTCTGATTGGTTTTCTAAGTTACGCATGTGACCTAAAAATAATGTTTAATACTCTTGACCTTTGACTCATGACTTTCCAGGGAATGAATGAATATATATAGCAAATAGCATCACTACCAATGATTTTATTTAAAAAAAAACTATCATCAAATCTTCAAGAAATTCATAAATTTAGACAATAAACTGTTTTAATTCCAAACGTGTATCCAATATAAATAACCTTTTAATATCCCAGTTCAAATTTAACAGAAATGTAAATACAAGAGAAAAATTAACACACTAACTCTTGATTCACCCCTTATAAACATCATAAGACTGATCTGAGTCAATGAATAAGATAATCTTACACAGGACATTCTCGGGAAGATTTATGCTACACTTTATTTCTCATCCATTCAAGCATTATAAAATTATTATTTCCTACAGAAATTTTTTGCAGACCATTGTTAACAACCCCTGAACATCAGAAATGTGTTCTTGTCCCCAAACCATCAGAATTCCTGTTCTCATAACATCATGATTGTATCCCTGTCAGGCAGAATAACATCACAGAGTTCCTGATCTCAGAACATCAGAAACATACTCTTGTCCCCAGAACATCAGAAACATGCTCTTGTCACCAGGACATCAGAAACATACTCTTGTCCCCAGAACATCAGAAACATGCTCTTGTCCCCAGAAAATCAGAAACATGTTCTTGTCCCCAGAACATCAGAAACATGCTCTTGTCCCCAGAAAATCAGAAACATGTTCTTGTCCCAAGACCATCAGAATTCCTGTTCTCATAACATCATGATTGTATCCCTGTCAGGCAGAATAACATCACAGTGTTCCTGATCTCAGAACATCAGAAACATACTCTTGTCCCCAGAACATCAGAAACATGCTCTTGTCACCAGAACATCAGAAACATGTTCTTGTCCCCAGAACATCAGAAACATGCTCTTGTTCCCAGAACATCAGAAATGTGTTCTTGTCCCCAGACCATCAGAATTCCTGTTCTCATAACATCATGATTGTATCCCTGTCAGGCAGAATAATATCAGTGTTCCTGATCTCAGAACATCAGAAACATACTCTGGTCTCTAGAACAGCAGTAACATGTTCTTGTCCCCAGACCATCAGAATTCCTGTTCTCATAACATCATGATTGTATCCCTGTCAGGCAGAATAATATCAGTGTTCCTGATCTCAGAACATCAGAAACATACTCTGGTCTCTAGAACAGCAGTAACATGTTCTTGTCCCCAGACCATCAGAAACGTGCTCTGGTCTTCAGAACATCAGAAACATGCTCTTGTCCCCAGAACAGCAGTAACATTCTCTTGTCCCCAGAACATCAGAAACATGCTCTGATCTCAGAACATCAGAAACATGCTCTGGTCTCTAGAACAGCAGTAACATGCTCTTGTCCCCAGAACATCACAAACATGCTCTGGTCTCTAGAACAGCAGTGACATGTTCTTGTCCCCAGACCATCAGAAACATGCTCTGGTCTTCAGAACATCAGAAACATGTTCTTGTCACCAGAACAGCAGTAACATGCTCTTGTCCCCAGAACAACAGTAACATGCTTTTGTCCCCAGAACACCAGAAACATAATCTTGTCCCCAGAACACCAGAAACATGATCTTGTCCCCAGAACACCAGAAACATGTTCTTGTCCCTGGAACATCAGAAACATGCTCTGGTCTCCAGAACAGCAGTAACATGCTCTTGTCACCAAAACATCATATTTGTGTTCCTGACAGACAGAATTTCCTTTATGTGATCTTGTTCTCTGAAGTTCAAAAATTTGCTCTTCTATCCAGAATTTCAAAAATGTGCTCCTGTCCCAAGATTTTCAAAAGCATGACATTGTTCCCAGGACATCTTGTGTTCCTGTTTCCTGAATTTTCATCTTCATAATTATTTTCTTGTTGACATAATTACTATGAGAAACCGATTAGTACAGACTATTTGTTACATTGTAGATTACCCTATCTTATTTCAACAACAGGTGAAAAGGTAACAAAAGAAAAAATAACTGATATAAAAAATGATCTACAATTAAGAATAAACCATTTAGTTCAGATACACATGTCTAAATATAGGTATTTTATCAACTGATCACATCAAAAGTTAGAAAATTGAAATATTAAAGTACTAAACGTTTGTTTAAATAAAGTATTGATAAAAGTTAGTACTTACCAAAATAAATGCTTTTCTTTGTAATCCAAATTTAAATTATGCACAAAACAGCAACATAAATGTACTTTCACAGGAGAAAATACAATAAAAGTATAAAAAGCAAATATCTCACTGGAAAAAACACAATTACAAACAAAATGCTCAATGCAACGTAAAACTTATCCAGAATAAATCAACTTGGTAAGTTCAACTGTATTCTGTGTTTAAAGAGCTAAATACACTCATTCAAACACTCAATTTAATCCCATGTAAAAACTCCACCATTCCACATAAAGAATAAGATATTTTAATATAAAACTTCCATTTCAAACTATGAATAATTTCTTAACAGTCTAATATAGCTGCTAACTGAACATTTATCGCAATTACGGATTTAAAAAAAAATCGTAGTAGTTCTTTTAATACATGACAATCCAATAACAGGTTCGCTATTACAACACAACACACGTACACTATTATTATTTCTTCACTGATTCACGTTGTTTTGTCAATTTTATTATTTTCATTTCTTTCTCTGCTCTATTTTTTTAACAAAGGTTCGAAATCTGTTATTGTTCTGATACCCTTGTGACAGCGAATTGTTTTGTTGAAACAAGACCATAGGTACACAAGTTACAGAATGCAATATTTACTTGTCGTATATATACAAACGTTACTACCTTAATTTCTCCGAAGTACTGCTGATATACATTATAAATATTACTATAATCAGTCTAATAAACAAACAATTGCTGAAAGCATTCACAAAGAATATTACAATAATAAACTCCTGACAGTTAATGAGCCCAATAGAATGACATTTTTTTTCTTATAATCTTTGATTACTATTCATGGTAGAATTATCATTCCGTGCTATTAAGACATGGTACAGTCACAATGTGTTGATTCTTGTACGATCTCCTGCATAGATAGTACAGTCATTCAAAATACGACAAATCCTATTACAACAGGCAAAAATTCTGTATACGCAGAAAAAACAGAAGTCAATGAAATTTATATACTGCTTACAACCTTTGTCTAATTGTAAGAACTTAACAAACTAAAGAGATATGTCTCGATACTCACTACAAACAAACGGCTAATAGCTTATCCGAGAGATTTAGAATATCCTGGCTCATTTCAGTAAGTGTAAGTATAAAAGGGTTACCTGTCCATTGTGACATGATAAATAATACAAACATTGACGAAATAAGACAAATTGTCAACTTCAAAGTTTATTTTTTCATTGGATTTGATAATGTTCCCAGCTTTACATTTGTGACATTTTTTTTATCAATCGCATGGTGCAGGGGCTTTAGCTTAAAGTTTTTGTAAGATAATACATTCAGTGTGTCAGATAGAAAGTCTGGTCATAATGCATACCTTGAGTTATAAATAATTGCTACGTCTTGTTTACATACCGCAATCCATGTTACTATGTATACACATTTTTACCTCACAATAATGATACCGTTGTTTTTATATCCCAAAACACTTTCTCGACTGTCAACACGAGGACACGTGTTTCATTGCTTATTAAAACGAACATTTAAACTGCATTCAACAGATACGTTATATTAAGGTCTAAAAATTCCTACATACTTAACTCTTCTTAATTTGAAAACTTGAAATAAGGCCACCTGTAAATTCAAGGTCAGTTCAAATCTCAAGATTAGGGAAGTAATTCATTATGAAATAAAACATTTGTTTAAACTTAGTAAATTTATCTATATTTAATAGAACATGCATGTCAGTTATGTAAATGATAAATTTTGAGTTCTAATTCACTATGATACAAATTTTGCAATTACAGCAAATGAAATTATCTTGAATACAAACTGAAAATATTCTGTCTTGTCCTCTTGTGTTCTACATGATAATCCTTTATCTACCAGTATAACATGGAATTATTTCTGTTGAGTTATTTATGGACTAGTAGATTTTTTATGTTACTGGCCCTGCGGGCCACCTGGAGAAAATGATTAAATTTAAGTCCCATGGTATATGGATGCAAGCTATGAAACCCTTACTTTTAGTTTAAAATTAAGGTAAAGATCAAATTAAGTTAATGAGAAATACAGAAGCATACAAAAAATGCTACAAAACATATTCACAATTTTGAAGGTGCTAAAAACTTGTAAGACAAAAACAAGAATTCTGAAAGTACCATAACTGACAAAACAGTATATGTCCCCTATCTCAACTTTGACCAAAACCTTTACCTGACATACTGTGCAAAAGATGTTAAGTCCAAACCATGGCAACATTTCAAAAAATTAGAATAATTTTGTAACTTCTACTCTGGGATAACTATGTTAATCCTCCAAAGATCTCGTGTGCAGTAGCATTTCAACATTATTTGTAAGTGAATTCTGAGTAATTACAAAACTTAAACCAAAACCTTATAAATGGATTGATAGACAAACTAATAGATGCTTACATAACCTATATAGTTCCCCCATCACTGGTTGGTAACTATTTTCCATTCACATAACGAGGAGGAGCAGAGTAACCTTTAGATCATCATATAGTTGATCCTACCCACTTTTCGGTTATGACAGGCTTCAAGTGAAATAACTGGTTAACTGGTTAACTGTGTATGATGACAGGTAGGAACAATTACTCTTGCCTGTGTGAGTTTAAATCATTATCTGAACATTAATAACTCATCTAGAACAAGACAGGGTTCGCTAGACTCCAACCAGCCAGTTTATATGGATTTTACTAAAAAAAAAACTTAAATCATGATGGAAAGGCTGAGGTTATGTGACAATTTGAGCCTGTTACTTAATTCTGTGTCGCCACTTTACACTACAGGTGAATAGTCTCAATACCTTTAGTATGAACTCGGATCAAAGGATTGAAGATTTTTATATGCCACAACTTTTGACCTATACTATAATGGTCAAAGACAAGTAGCCGTCTACTGGTTCTACATGATTTCAGCTACTCACATGATTTTGTGAGATTTGTTTCGATCAACCATCTGCAGTTGGACATTTTTCTCAAATAGAGGGAAAAAATATTGTCGTGGTACATACTAAAGATGAAATTATAACATAACAAGCCAATGGCCCTAGTTGGAGACTAGCCCTCCACCAGTATACTCAAGCCAGTATGAATATTCAATATGCCAAAACTTTTGACCTATACTATATACTCAAGCCAGTATGAACATTTAACATGCCACAACTTCTGACTTATTCTATGGGTTTTTGACAAATTTAATTATAATTTTATCTATATTTTTCTCTGTCAATACATGTAAATATTGATAAATTATTCATCAACAACAAAAACTTATTTCCATGCAATGCACCACAGCCATATCAAATATTTATTAGGAATTTCAGTCAGATTTATCATAAAGATACAAGCATAAATTTTAGATATACATGTATATACAATGTAGATACAAGCCAGAAAATATATAAGATACTGGCCGAGGACCAGTAGATGGCTAGGACCTGTACCCAGTTATGGTGTGATTTTGTCTTTAGTATGTACTATGAAAATATATTTTTCTTCTGTTTGAGAAAAATGTCCAACATCTAATGACTGATCTAATAGAGTCTCTCAAAATCTCGTTCTATTTAGCTGAAATCATATAATAGCCGGTTACTGGTCCTAGCCGGTTACTGGTCCTAGCTGGTTACTGGTGCCTGACAAGTACGGGTTTTTGATATATTTGACATCAAATTGATGCTTAAAACAATAAGTCCTTGATTATGATATGAAAACTTGATTTCAAGTCTTCAATGAATTTAAGAATTTCCCTGTGAAGTAGCATACATTGGTAAAGTGCAATGGCAAATACTCCTCCATGACCAGGTCCATTATCCACTATGGGCACTTATTTTGTCCAATATATATTGCACTTCCTGAATATATTAATACATGGATCAGGTAGGCCAGGTATATCATGAAATGTTAATATCATAGTTGATATTAAAACTCACACACAGACTATGTCGTAGCAGGGGAATCTGTGTACAGCTGATAAAAACAAATTTACATAAATTTGAAAAATAAATCTTAGATGAGAAGCTTAATAGCCTTCTGTAAAGATTTATGTAGGGAGTAATAATTTATTGTAAAGTTTTATAGATAAGTTAATGTGCTAAAATGTTCATAGTTCGTGACTAAATTGTAGGCACCAGAAACTCCACATGCAAGAGATTTTGAATTCAAATCTTGGGTCTTACCAATGACAGTTTAAAGGCGCTACCTTAAATTGGGTTATTTTGGTGTCGCTAAAATCTGGTCACAGTGATCATAAAATGAAGGGTGATATTTTGGCCGGATAAATTTTGGTCGTTTATGTTTATATCATGTTTAAATTTGGCCTATGATCAGACCTCAGTCTTGTCGTGTCAAACATTCCAGGTTCAAATATTTCAATATTTCAAAATATTAAAAAGTACCAGTAGAATAATTAGAATTGATGCATCACATGGTACTTAATTAAGATAAATATCCACACAGTGTTATTTTAAAAACCTTGTTTGTTAATAAAACATAAAAATATTTTCAGAAAGTGCCCGTAGAAACATTGTGTACATATTTTGTATGGTTTAATTTTGGCCATTTTAATAGGCAAATTGGCCAAATTTAAACAGTGGCCAAAATATCCTTTTTTACGGTACTTCTCAGATTTTGGTATAATGGGTTAAAATTCCATCCAGAAGAGACTGGCATAAGAAGTGAAAATCACTGGTCACTGGAATGAGAATCAAAAATTATTTTTGTGATTAAACAGATGGAGTGACCATTCTTCCTGAAGAGACTGGCATAAGAATTGAACAGATGGAGTGAGCATTCCTTTATCAATAAATTTTCCTTTAAAAGCAAAAATCACTGGTCACTAGAATGAGAATCAAAAATGATTTTTTTGTTTGTGATTAAACAGTTTAGACCAAGTGATCATTCCTCCCAGAAGAGATTGGCCTAGGAAGTGAAAATCACAGGTCACTGGAATGGGAATCAAAAATTATTTAGTGACCATTTCTTCCAGAATAGACTGGCATAAGAATTGAAAATCACTGGTCACTCACTAATGAGATCGAAAATTATTTTTAGTGATTAAACAGATGGAGTGACCATTCCTTTATCAATAAATTTGGCTGAAGAAATGAAAAATTACTGGTCACTGGAATGAGAATGAAAAAATTACTTTTTGTGATTAAACAGGAAAACCTTCACCAAAAGACTGGCACAAGAAATGAAGTCTAAATTTATTGCACTTGACCTTCAGCTGGTAAGCTACCCATATTCCAGTGAAAACTCTTGGTGAGACAAACAAGGTATATTCATAGCAGTGATCATTACAGGGAGTTCCTAGGTGAATAACATGTCAAACAAATTTCAACCATAGTGACTTAAACTTTCTACCAATGTGCCACTGTTACCAGCCATTTCTATCCCCAGCTACAGACTTCTGTCAGTAATATCTATAGCTTTTTGTACTTTGACTTTCTAGATTTTCAAGTGATAAAAATCCTACACACCAATATCATTTTTCAACAAATGAAGGTAAAAAAAAAAATTTCCATACAGAAGACATATATAAAAAAATCGAATCTAATAGTATCAAATTCCATTACTCATGTACTCTCTAAATCATCGTGAACATTTAACTGCTTTATTTCGACACAATTTTAATTCTCCATTTGGATTACATCAATAGCATTTTAGCCAAAAACTCGATAAGCGCTATGATTTAGGTCTAACTTCAGCCAAATGCATTATCCTTTTCTTTATTGTTCACATATCAGAAAAACAAATTTAATAGTGCCTAAAGCATATGATCAGATAAGAATGACTTAATATCAGTGCTCCATGAAGATTTTTTTTTTTTATTTTCATTTTATATACATAACATTTTACCTGAACAATGTCATTATTATATTTTACTTTTCTAGACACTGTATATTTATAAATAGCTGCATTGATTACTCTGATCACCCGAATAAAAAGTCACGATACGACATAGCAAACAACAGTGAACATGAAATATGCATTTTCATGAACATTTGATCCAATGTAAACGGACCCAATATATTTCCTGACAAAGGTCGTGTATATAAAAGGCACAGTAATTACACAGAATGATATATATATATATATATACAGTGAACCCTGTTTACAACGACCGTGTTTGTTCCCACGTAGGAATGACGTTATATCGAATTTGTCACTGTAACGAATTTGATGTAGTGGGCATTTCATAGTTAGCTCCCTTGAGTATCATTTATGCATATATATACATGTAAATAAATAAACTTACAACAACAAATATTATTATTTTATTTCATACTATTTCCAACCTTTTACTAGTCATATTTATGCATGTAAATATTGTAAACATCAATGCACAATTATTTTTTCGGTCGCATGTCGTAAATCGGCGATGTCATGAAATGCACGGATCATGTACAAAATGCCCGAATTGCCCGAATGTAATAGTATATCTCCTGATTCTGAGTTAGATTCATTATTGCTTAAATAAAAAGCTCACCGATTGCTGATATAATTTTCTTAAAAATGCGGTTCACAAATAAAGTTTTACTAAAATGTCTACGATTATCGTAAGTATTGAAGTATTTTAAAGATCCGCTATTGTAACCACATCGGCACAGACATGTATGTAACGGAACTTGTCAACAATATGTTTATTTATTTATTTATCTATCTTTTTTTGTTTAATTTGTACACAGTTTGTATTTCTCTTCATGTCGCTTGAGTTCTAATGAAACCTACTGATTGTTTATAAACATTAGGCCTACTGCCTACTCTACAGGTAGGGATGATTCAAGCGCTAATCGTTGACACCCATCACCTATCAGTGCAGATAAAGAACAATTGACGGTGTAATTTATTTATTGACACAATTATTTTACCTGTGATCTCAACCGTGAAGAAAATCAAGACTGAAAACAATAGCCAGATTAGCAGGTGGGATGTACTGCGATGTTATGCCGTTGTAAAGAGTTTATTTACATCGAGTTTTGTACATTTGTTCCCGGAATCTGATGTCGGAGTCGGATAATGAGTACCTTTTATGTACATGTACATTTGTATTGTCGAATACCGAATATTCCGTAATAATGAATGTCGTTGTAAAGCGGGTTCACTGTATATATATATATATATATATATGTGTGTGTGTGTGTGTGTGTATATGTGTGTATGTGTGTATATGTATGTATGTATGTATGGATATTAAAATGCCTATACACTTGTTTCTGAAATGTAGAAAGAAATTGATGCCATCACAGAAAATTCATTTCCGAATAATTTACAGTACAATTTTAGACAAAAATATTTACAAACATGTACATGTACTACACCAAACTATTTACCCTAATTATAAATGCTTTATTTAAGAGATATGGCCTTTTCTTTGACATTTTACATGATACAGAATTATCTTTTTTAATGGTTTGGTACCAATAATCACAGATTCTAAGAGTTCTTAGATAAGCATAGTATTAGACCCATATTCGGATATTGTATAAACATTTCCTGTAAATTCTAAGTTTCTGAAAAGTTTTATGCACCCTGGGGATCTTCAAATCTTGTGAAGGAAATTAAAGTTTATAAAGATCCCTGATTACATTGGCACAAAGCCAAAATATCCTAGGCCAAATTTCTACCCTGATTTTAAGCCATTTTATTTTTGGCAAAAATTTTACCAAAAAAAAATATTGCTTAAATTCGGGCAGAAAATTACTTTAAGATGAGACCAAAACATCCCTAAGTCTAAAATATCCCTGATCACATTGGCATAAGTCTAAAATATTCCTGATCACATTGGCATAAGTCTAAAATATCCCTGATCACATTGGCATAAGTCTAAAATATCCCTGATCACATTGGCATAAGTCTAAAATATTCCTGATCACATTGGCATAAGTCTAAAATATCCCTGATCACATTGGCATAAGTCTAAAATATCCCTGATCACATTGGCATAATCTAAATCTCATTACACTAACATAAGTAAAAAAAATAAACCCCTGATTACATTGGTGTAAGTCCAAAACATCCCTGATTACATTGGTGTAAGTCCAAAACATCCCTGATTACATTGGTGTAAGTCCAAAACATCCCTGATTACATTGGTGTAAGTCCAAAACATCCCTGATTACATTGGTGTAAGTCCAAAACATCCCTAATTACATTGGTGTAAGTCCAAAACATCCCTGATTACATTTGTGTAAGTCCAAAACATCCCTGATTACATTAGCAGGCGTCTGTAATATCTCTTTACCATTCAATAAACTTTCAAGATCACGTTAGTCGCATTCTCATTAGATCCTTTGCACAACATATCAGAAAACAGGAGCGATGAGAGATTGGTTTTGAAATAGATTGGTTGAATACCAATTTTGCTTCGCCTCATCTTCAATGAACATGATCAACCAGACATATTCCCTTTTAACAGTCAGTAACAAACATGATTACTAATACTGTCCAATTGATAAACAAAATGTTGTATGCCTTGGGAAAGTGTTGTCTGGTCAAATGTAAGGATTCAAAACATTTGCTTTTATTTGTCTGGTAACCTATCACAATTATTGATGTGGTGATTTTTAAGAGAACAAATGAATCATTGGACAATATAATAGCTACAGTTGCCAGACAATGTGATGCCAAAAGCCTTTGCAATAGCTTTTTTGTGTTACTAAAATGACACTGAAAAACTGTACGAAAATATTTTAACTGCAACAGGATTTTTGTTTGACTATCCGATATTTTAAATTATATGACATGCAATATTTTGAATGTGTTTTATCAACAGATATTAAGATATAGATTTTTAAATTAGCTACATAATAACTGTTATGAACAAAATCAAACCCTTTTAATACAAATATAATGCACATGGTGTAATTATCAGTACCCTGGGTGGGTTTGTATTATATTTAACATGATGCTCGGTTATCTCTTAAGTCCTGTAACTTTAAGTAAGGAATTATAGATAAGTATGCATAAAATGAAAATACTGGAGGTCAAATTTAAGCCTGTGCGAACCACTAGATCACATGGACACCTATGTTTTGGGGATTAAGTTTCAGGTGTGACAGGTAAACAGCTTAAGGCTTGTAAAACAATAACGATGTTGACCTCCAGACATGATTAAAGTACTTTTCAGAATAAATGTACTTTTTAATCCAAGAGAAGTGATCCTTTTTTCAAAATAGAGAGTGAACTTATTAGTCAGAATAAGTGGGGCATCCATCTTTCTGAATGTGTTTTGTCTGGGTCATATATTTTGTCATCCCCTTGCCAAGATTCACGATGTGTTTTGTGTAACGAGGGTCGGTAGACTAAGTGTGATGCACAGAACTTACACAAAACCACATAAAAGACCATTATTTCCAATGTAATTTTCCTTTATAAAGACTTCACACTAGCAACAGACTGTAATTCTTTGATTTTCATGATAAATATAAATGCAAAGACTGGTGACAATTATAAATTTGTTTTTTGGTGTTTTACGCCTTGAAAAACTGGCCTTTATAAACAGGTTATCCTTATGTAGAGGTGGCCACTATAGCAGGTTTTACTGTATATATAATGACAGACAAAAATACTGTCAAAATTCAGGAACATATTCCACTGTGTGTGTGGATGTTTGTATGTGAAAAAACACACACACACACACACACACACACACAAACACACACACATTCTATCACTCACTGATATTGATATACTGGAGTTTATCATCCAATGAGAATACATCTCCCATTTATGACAACAAACGGTACACCTACATTACAACCAGTAATGACAACAGATCATTTTACATCTGTCATCTAATCATATCAAGGCCTGTGGATATCTCAATCACAGAGTATATATCAATATTGATTTATCTTTCATCTTTCCGAGATCTAGCAGTATACACTCAGATAATGTAAACAGTTCCTTGGGAACCTCAGCTATTCTGGTTAGAAAAGATCCCTGTTTATTATACAAGGTATAATTCTTCTACCAATGTTTTTTAAAAATGTCCAAAATCTGGTGACTGGCCCTTTAGTAGTACTTATAATATTATGAGACTAACTGAATACATTTTTATCTGGAGAAATAAGTTGTAATTGTCCAGATAATGATGGAATGAGCTATTGATATAGAATTGTTACTGTCCCAGGGAAGAACATAACTGTCATCATTAGAAATGTTGATAAATACTGAGGGAATAAACAGTTCACAGATAACTTTATACTTTGGACATAATCATATTCAAGGTGTCTTGGTGACACTCCCTCCCCAACAAACAAACACATACACACACACTTGCATGCACACACACAGGCATGTCTGATTTTGTATCTAATTTTGCATATTCCATGAATATAGTAACAATCTGGTAATATGACAGCAAAACCTGTTACATATGGTAAATTTCTAGATATTTAGTTTCTCAATTGTGTACCAAATCTTAACAAAACTGCCCTAATAAACCATTCATAACATAATTCACTTATCCTTTTTTTATTTATAGTAATGATGGGCATCTCAGAGAAGGGAACAGAAATTCCCACAACTCCTTATCTAGAACCATCTATGTCAAATTTGGTTCATAGTTTCAAAAGTAATGATTTTCAAAGAACTGGGCTTCAAATACATCTACTCAAGCTGATTTTTGTTACAAATTTTGCCAGTTTACTTGCAGGAGGTCAGGTAACCAGTTTCTCCTCCATCACTTAGAAACTGGCCACCACCATATAACAGAAAATGCATCTAAATCGACAGTGAAAACTATTACATATGTTAAATGGCTAGTCATCTAGTTTTTATATATCAATTTAAATGAAACTGACCCATAACACATTCAAATCAGTCATTTATACATTTTTGCCACTCATAGTAATGGCAGCCATCTTTAAAAAGAGGTGGGAACACATGGTATGATTTTTACTCAATACCAATTAGGGACATTCCAAATCAAGTTTGTCACAAATCGGCTCAGTACCTTTCAGAGTAGGCTATAGTTTATGAATAGATGAACATATACACACTTTACCATGCCATAAGATTACTTCACCATGTAAGCTGAGCATTTGGTGCTTGTTTTCTCATTCAGAATCATAAGCACTCAAGTTCCGCAATACAGGATAAATTATTACCTTGGAGCATGATTGTAGTTTAATGGCAGTCTGCAAAAGCAATTGCATTTATTTTCTTTATTGTTTTATTTGTTTGAGTTCATGCACTGATGAGGATTCCAGTCATAAATTCTTGACACGTTAAAACATAACCATTTTACACAACATCAGTATATCATAACATGTTGATATAACTTTGTTTTAGATATATGGCATTTTGATATATTCCTAGAACAATATATGATATAAAATGTTGCGAAGTAAAAAGAAATAAGATTTCTTTGTGAAACACCAATGTATTTGAGGGAAAAACAAATTTCAAGCGGGCCAGAAAAAACAGACACACAGACAGGACGGAATTACGGACAGACGAACAGACAGACGGAAATCCAATTTCAAAGTTCAATTACATGTATATAAATGTAATACACTTCATATTAAGCCAAATAAAGAAATACACTTCTCCCCTGATATACCCACCTTTTGTTTTTCTTAATTTCTGTGGTGTAAAGGGTTTGACAATATAATGTGGTTTACCATTTTCGAGGTCTGGTCATTTTCATGTCCTTAATCCCTGCTGTATATCATATCCTGTTTACAACTTACTACAGTAAATTGGAATATTTTAGTCATTATTTAAGTTTGGTCAACTTCACCACCCAATTAATTTGGCCAAAATTAAACTATCCAAAATCAGGGCTCTACAACACTAAAAAATTCACTCTTCATTCGGCCAGTGAACAAGGAATTTCACTAGCCAAACGGGAACTTTTACTCACCAATATGAGTGCATGTGTTTGAATGTGTGTGTGTGTGGGTGGGTGGGTGTGTCAGTGTATGGGTGTGCACACGAAAGTGTTTTTCTTTTAAAAAAAATCTGCTGAATGAAATGAAATAAAACAAATTAATTTTTTAAGTTGATATGTTTTATTCTATTTAAAACAAGATTATCAACTTTTGACTTTTTTTGTGCATCTTTTAAATCAATCTGGGAGTGTTTATATGCCTGTAATTTTCATATTTGTTGCTCTAATATTGAGGCAAACTTAAACTTCATTTTTGAAGTTTTAACACCGGTATCTTTTTGACAGAATTTACAAAACACAGTGTCTGCCAACAGGAATTAGAAATTTTATTTGTTAGTTAAAATTGAGAGTCAAGCAGTCGATCATCAGACAAACACCTATAAAGTTCTTTATAGGTATTTGTAAAACAATCGGGTGTTTGACTTTCAATTTTAATTTAAAGATAAAATTTCCAATTCTGACAGTGGTCTGTCTGCCCTCCTCGTTGAGCACTAGTCATAACTTGATTCCAGTATCCCTTTAACCAAGATCATTTAAACTTGTGCTAGTGTCAAATGAAGAGGTAGATGCTTCTGTTGAAATCAACACTGAAAATAAATTTCGTTTTGTTCTATTTGGAAAGTTTTAGTCGAAAACATGACAGCATACAACATGCTTTTATACAAATTGGTTGTTGTAAAAGCACACTACAGACCTTGATTTCGATAATTTCGATAATGTAGTTTCATAGTGATAAACAGTCAATTTGCAGATGAGGGAAAAACTGGTCACAATGTGGCACATGAATTAGAATAAACATTCACCAAATCTTAACAAAGGGTCAAATTTGCAAGTGATCTGGTCACATTGTAAAGCACTGAAAATATGTATATTTGACGGCCAGAAAATCTTGATCCTTTTCTAACATTAACCCAAAAACATTTCTGTTATACTTTGGTATCTGAGATTTTTATATTTTAATGTTAGCTTTCATCGTTTCTGTTTAAAATAACTCTTAAACAGGTTGGTAATATAAAGGCTTTAGGTTTATATCCCCCATCTCTTAATACTTATCTCCCGAGATGTGATAATTACTGTGTGAACACAAAACATGGGGATTTTTTCAAACTATCACAGGTTCCACTGTAAGTCTTACATGCCATAAATACGGGTTCCACTGTAAGTCTTACGTGTCATAAAGACGGGTTCCACTGTAAGTCTTGCGTGTCATCAAGATGGGTTCCACTGTAAGTCTTGCGTGTCATCAAGATGGGTTCCACTGTAAGTCTTACGTGTCATCAAGACGGGTTCCACTGTAAGTCTTACGTGTCATCAAGATGGGTTCCACTTTAAGTCTTACGTGCCATAAAGACGGGTTCCACTTTAAGTCTTACGTGCCATAAAGACGGGTTCCACTGTAAGTCTTACGTGCCATCAAGAAGGGTTCCACTTTAAGTCTTGCGTGCCATAAAGACGGGTACCACTGTAAGTCTTACGTGCCATAAAGACGGGTTCCACTGTAAGTCTTGCATGCCATCAAGACGGGTTCCACTGTAAGTCTTGCGTGCCATCATGACGGGTTCCACTGTAAGTCTTACGTGCCATAAAGACGGGTTCCACTGTAAGTCTTACGTGTCATCGTGACGGGTTCCACTGTAAGTCTTACGTGTCATCAAGACGAGTTCCACTGTAAGTCTTACATGCCGTCAAGACGGGTTCCACTGTAAGTCTTACGTGCCATCAAGACGGGTTCCACTGTAAGTCTTACGTGTCATCAAGACGGGTTCCACTGTAAGTCTTACGTGCCATCAAGACGGGTTCCACTGTAAGTCTTACGTGCCATCAAGACGGGTTCCACTGTAAGTCTTACGTGCCATCAAGACGGGTTCCACTGTAAGTCTTACGTGCCATCAAGACTGGTTCCACTGTAAGTCTTACGTGCCATAAAGACGGGTTCCACTGTAAGTCTTACGTGCCATCAAGACGGGTACCACTGTAAGTCTTACGTGCCATAAAGACGGGTTCCACTGTAAGTCTTACGTGCCATAAAGACAGAGCCAAGAATAGTTCATGATATTATGTATCTAGATGTATTAATTATAAAGCATTTGTAAGTTGACCAACTTATACACCATTCTAAATTGTGTAAGATTTCAGCAATTCTTTTTTTTAATTTCTGTGAACCATTTTAAAAACAACATGTGGCTATGTGAAATTATGAACTGTGCATATAACCATGAAGTTCTAAATTATGTAAGATCAATATCTGTTTTTAAATTTCAGTGAACTGTTTTTGTGTGATAATATGAAATGTAGAACAGTGTAGAATTATGTCATATAAAATAAAACATTTAAAAGACTGTATATCCTTATTCTACAAAATTCCAATCATTATTAATGAATTACACCTGCACTCAAAGCATAATAATTTCATCTTCTTTACTTTGTTTATAAAAAAACACATGCAGAGATTTAACCACGTTTCCTGCAGTCTGGTGCACCTTAAACTGGATAATTAAAAAACAACAGATTTTTCAACTTACTTTATAAATGTACGAACCATGCCTCATTGGAAGCTCAATCACTTAAGTTAAATCCAATAAATTCTCACTGGAAAAAACAAAACAAAACAAATATCAAAGTTCTGAATGTCGGTAAAATTTGCATGTATTCCTCCTATACTAGGCATGTACTATGGACTTCAAGCATGTTATATTTCAGGGTCATTTACATAGCATAGCAATTATACTGTTGTGATTTGAACATATGAATATTTTACACATTTCGACCAATGTATTAGTGTTTGCACTAACCTACTATAAACTTGCTTCCATATCACTCCACCAATCAAGTTAACGAGACAATTACTTTACTGTATTAGCCTCAGTTTTTCCTTTCGATTACAATTCTATAACCATTCTCGGGTATTTTAATGATTTTATCTTCCAGTAATGTTCTCTTAATTTACATCTTTCAGACAGCTAAATATGCCTAAAAGTAAATTTATTTATGAAAAAGCACAAATGATATAATCATATACAGCCTGTGCCTATTATTTTGCCCCATTATCAGTTTGTCAATACCGTCATGTCAAAGGGTTGATTGTGCAAGTTCTATTTTATCTGTGTTAATTAAAGCACCTGTCACGATCCCCAAGCCCACCCTATTGATATCAAATGGAGAAACAAAAAAAACAAAAAACACAATCCAAGGCCAAAAATATAAACAAAATGTGGTTGTCTTTGCTTTCCATCATTCAAAATGAATTTAAAGTCCCATAACTCTTGCAAATATTGCCAAATAGAAACAAACTCATCGGTGATATTGACATAAAACAACATGCTGAAATTGATTAAAACTTGCAGAAAGAAATAAAATTAACTGATGACAACCAAAATGTTACAAACAAACAAAATAAAAAATAGAAACTGAGCAAAATGGCACTGATTGCCAATGTCGAAGACACAATAAATATGTTGAAATGGCTCCAAACAACTACCCCGTCCCTTAAAAAAAAAAAGCTACACCTCAAAAAATTAAAAATTTTTGCCTCTCCATTTCACTCTTTTTCACCCCTCAATAGAAATCTGGGTCACAGCAAACAATCAATTTTCAGTCACGGCCAAACTATTTCCAACATGGCCATGTAGTGTGTATCGTTGTGTGATTTTTTTTTCTTCAAACAACCACCTGCTCGCTATAAAGCTGTATAAAAGATGAAATACATAAAAAGGTAGTATGAATGTACAAAAGGTAATTTGTAAATAAATTCCCTCTTTCACCGTGATAAGTGACCTGAAATTGACAAAATCACACTTTGACCATGCCTTCATGATACTACCCTTTATCTGTGATAATAATCACAAATACTTTAATGACATTTTAAGTGGGACCACAGGATTTCAGGTGTTAATGGAATTTTCTTCACAGACATTGTAGTTTAATAAAATCACCTATTCATTTAGCTTATAGCTATCCATATTTGTAAATCTTAGTGTTTAGAATAACTGTGTGAATCTCCAAGCTATCATCTATAAAGATATCTGTACATTTGTATTTCAACACTTTATATCCAAAGGTGTTCATTTAAATTTGGAGATACATACACAAGAAAAATGAAAAAATCACAAAATTGTAATTTTAAAAGTTAATATAATATAAACTTATGTGCCTCCATAATTGATTACAAAAGTGGGTTACTCAATAGGCTCTTTTATTCTGATAAGTTAAGCATTCAAATTCAACATTTGTCATTAAAAAATCATTAAACAATTTTTTTTTTTGCCTTAAATAATATAAATGATAATCAGATAATATTACAAGATAAGCACATGTTTTCAAAAAACACAATTTTGTTATAAAATGACAATCATTAATAAATGCTTTTTTAAAATATTTAAAGTTTACTTTTTTCAAAATTGTACTATGAAACTTGTATATAAAGACCGCCTTAGGGACACAAGAAAACCGGTCTTTATAGGGAGGTGGTCTTTATATAGAGCTTGATTTGTATACAAATGGTACTACTGGAGGCAGCAAAAAACTTCTTTGTGACCAGGTCGTCTTTATACACAGCTGGTAGCTAAAGCAGGTTTTACTGTATATTATTCAGAATTCCCTTCTCATCACTTATTTCTTATCAATCGTCAGATATTGATCATTTGTCAATCATTTTGAGACATTAACACAGTTCATACATATTTCTTTTGTACACAGACTAATTCGAATTTTTATTTTTCTACTCCATGTTTAAAAGTTTAAATAAGTTTAATGAAAACATCAGTATTGTCTGAAGACAACAATATCTTGCTGGTGGTAGCATTGCATCTCTTGAGACTGTAAAATTTTTACAAAGAAGTAGATCAAATGGCATTTATCTAGGTCACATGGTATCGTCTGAAATGGATGATCATAAGGATAAGTAAAATTCATATAACCTGGCAGGGGAGGAGTCTTCTAAATACTTCCTTAACCTGGACAAGTTTAAATCACAGAAACTACAGTAATGGTTTCTACTTGTCACCATACTTAAGAGAGTATCCAGTAAGGAATAAAACGTTTTTCTCATGCAGCTTGTCATAACTGAAAAGTGAGTAGAATCATCCATATGATAATCAAATGTTTACTCCACCCCACCATCTTATGTGGATCGGACAATAACGTGTGAAATATTACAGCTCTACTACTTAAATTTCCAAACCTGTGGCCCAGGCACTGACGACACTGATGATGATGCACATTGTGTCACAGCAAGCTAAAAAGTGAATGTCTTAGAAGTAAGATGGAAAAAGAGTTCGGAGATAGACATTTGTGTGTAAAGATAGAAAAACCAGTGCCCTTGTGTGTATTGCCATGAAGTATCCCTCATTTTTGCTTGTCTATTATCCTTCACAGATAACCCTCCTTCTTTCTTTATCATTTTCAATTATATCCATGTTAAAGTTCATGCACAACCTATTTTGAAGTGACATATGAATAAATGTCAAAATATACACCTTTAACGATCTGATAACAGGTAAATCATATACCAATTAGACATGCACTTTACAGTCTTATTTCTCTATGCACATGTGCCTACTTAAATCTGCACTCAAATGTCCACTTGCAAAAATGAATTGCTCAAATGTTGATACCAGTCATCTATGTCCTCATCCAGTCTTCAAAACCTATGACGCAGGGGAAACTTTGGTAACCTTTTCCCTTGAGAAGCTATAAATTAAACAGTTTAGAGATATAACCCAGTGGTCGGTCAGAAAAAGTTGAAAATGTATCTAAAACAATGGATGCCCACAGATTGTCATGACTATTTCATTTCTTCATACATTGTCATGACTACGTGTATCTCATTTGTTCACAGTGTCATGCCTATTTCATTTGTTCATACAGCACCGTGACCATTTCAATTGTTCATATAGCACTGTGACTATTTCATTTGTTCAAACAACGCTAAAGATTATATCATTGTTCATTCAATGTCACGACTATTTTAGTTTACCGTATTTTATGGCCTATAAGTCGATATGGGGGATAGGTCGAATGGCCGATTTTTGGCAAAAATCCAGGCTTAAGTATTAGATAGGTCGAAACAGAGGATAGGTCGATGTCGGCAAAGATGGAAACATGAATGGGAGAACACAGAAATTGCATCTTAATGGTTACATGGTAGTCTATTAAAATAATCAGAGTGATCGGCCTATTTTACGGCACAGTATTAATAGGAGTGATTAAAAAGCATATAAGTTGCATCATATATATATTTAACATCAACTGATTATGTATACAAGCATCGCCATTATGTTACCCTGTCAAATCATCATTTAAATTCTTTATGCTGTTTACACAAGCGAATCCTTGTTACATTGACCTAAATTATTATGCTACTGGCAATTGTCAAACACCTTTTCCAAAACTTTCCCAACAAAAGACTGCCGCGCGATCCTTATCAGTTGAAGGTCACGTTCCAGTGAACACAGCTTGTCTGAATGAAGACTTCACAGTGGGGTGCCGAGATAAGGGAATCATTCAAAAGTATAAACTGTCCGGTATAAATATAATGTAAACGATGTATTTTTATCACACAGTTTCTGACTCAGTCTTGAATCTCAATGATATTGTAACTTGAAAGATCATTATTTTGTCACTTGATTATGAACACAGTGCATTACGCACACACGAGGTCACATTTAATATATGGGTGTTTGGATAGGCCCCTAGATTATCCCATGGAAAATTTTGAATTACTCGATGCGGCGAATAGGTCGAGGTCACAACATTGGAGAAAAAAAATATCGACCTATAGGCCGTAAAATACGGTAATTTACATGTATTTTTATGTGACCAACTATGGAAATTAGGCAAACATATTTTCAAATTAAATAATTCTGAAAATCTTGTCATTTTGATTTTGAAAAATTTTATTGACAAAACACAACAATTGGAGGAGACACCACTACAGTGACCATCAAAATTATTCTCAAACAGCAGTGCTTCCTAGAGGAAAAAAACAAGTATGGGGAAGCAGATGGCTAGTATTTTTAGTTTTCTTTGGTGCCCAGTCTAGTTATTATCATATTTTATTTTGTATTTCAATTTTATTTCCTATCCATGAGTACATTTGTAAGTAACTAAGTAATTGCCACCGTAAATGCCAGAATTTGTCAATCAAAGGTCCAGACATACTTCATCCATAATGAAATATTTCCTGCATGCTTGTTGATTGTATTTATCAATAATTTAGATGGTAGACAAAGTAACCCAGCCATGTCAGAAGTGAAGACATATTTGAACATAAAGGTTCTGACGGGATTCAATAGAAATGAAATTGAAACACACAAACAATAGTAATTAATAAATCATAGATACCATGGTGTTCTGTTTTCTTGTGGTATTTTTGTTCATGAGAAAGACTATACATGGCCTATCATACAATTTGTTTGACCTTTGCTTTGGTAATAGATCATCATGCTTGGTTAGGCCTCTTTTCTGCCAATTTTGTGGAAATGCCAGTGACGATGCAATTGGGAAATTAAATGTAACTTTGTATCAACTTGGTTTCACACATGTATATATAAATACAATGAAATTTTTTTTGAAAGATGCATTCCCCCTGAAATAATTCATTTTCCATTACAATCATGTTAAATTCTGTTCACCAAGTTGGGAATTTTCTTCATGAAATTGGGGGAAAAACACATGTATTTTGCATTTGGAATAGGGCCGAATATCGGTCCTTTGGAAACTACAGAAAAAGGCCCGTTGGTTGCTCCCAAAGTGTTGTGTATTCATGTTTGGTTAATTGAAAATGAGTATGTCTACTTATGAAAATGAGTATGTCTTCTTATGAAAATGAGAATAATGTACATAAGAAGACATGTACTCATGTTCATTCACGTTTTCTTTTAGTGAATTATTCAATAAAAGAATTTGTGTTTAAGAAAGATGAAAATACAGTGGAATCTTGTTATGTTAAAATTGGATGAGTTGAAATTATGGCTATGTCAAAGTTGAAAGACTGGTCCACATTTAGATAAATATGTTTATCAATGTTTCAGTTATCTCGAATTCTGGATATCTCAAAGAAATAGTGGTGGTCACTTGAATGTGGATAAAACAAGATTCCACTGTGCCTAGTTTACAAATCAACTTAAACTAAAATTTTGTATTAAAGAGAAATTTGGTAACATAAATATAGAAAAAAACCTAAATTTTTCAGTCATATGGCGGCAACCAGATTTTAATGATGGAGGACAGAAGCTGGTTACAATGTACTCCAGAAGAGATCACGGGCCTCTTCACTGGCAAACTGTCTAACAAAATCAGCTGAGGTTCCTCCTGCATGGCTCAAACCCTTGCAGCCCATCAACGAGACACAGTGTGATACTCTAAGCATTCAGCCACAGAGGCTCCTCATTTTCTTCTTAATCCTCGTTTCACTCGAGTCTTTGCCTCATTCTATCTAATTAAAAGCTGATCTTATATATGTATGTGAAACAAACTGAGTTATTAAAAGAATATATCATAAGACAGTTCATGAATGTATACTGAATTTACTGTAAAAGAACTGTACATATTTTCACATCTATAATTAGAGTAAACAAACTTTCAGCTGATTAGTTCCAACATTTCAGGTTGTCAAATCTGACCATTATTAAAAGACGTCACTGCATCAATACAAAGTAAAATGGTTAACTGAATTTTAAGCCTGTCATTTATAGAATTTTAAGAATCTTTCCAATGTGTAGAATAATTTTTCAAGGTTGGCAATTTTACAGAACCACTTTGCTTTGAGTGACTGTAATGATCCTTTGAAACTAAAAGACAAACAATATTGTTCGTTCATTTAAATCAACAAAAGTATGACAGTGCTTCACTTTTTTTTTAGGAATTCGCAAAACAATACATAACTTCATTGAAGATATGATATATATCTTAATATATAACAACAACAAAAGAAATCAGTTGTTCTGCAACAGGTAATACACAAATAATGACCAACAAAAACAAGGTTTAACGTCAGTGTTACAAATTATATATATTACACCTGTGTTTTGCTTTTTGTTTTGTATTTTGTTTCTTGGCAGGTAACAGTAAGTAATTAGTAAACTATGTCTCCTTTCATTATATTTCAATAGATTGTTCCAAATTTCAATAAATTCTAATTTAGGGAATAAGTTTCGTGTTATTTCTGTTAACATTTTTAATGCTTTGTTTCACAATTGACACAAATCACGTCATGGAATTTCAAACCAATAAGATATACAAAATAACAATCCTTTTCAGTTCAATTTAAGTAAATCCTTCCAATTTTACATTTCTAAATAACAATATTAGCATCAAAAGGAGTTTCCCTGATTTCCCACCCTTAATCTATAAACCCTGTGACCCAGAAGTCATGGAATTCATAATTTGTGTTACCTTTATCCAAAAGATGAAACAATACAAATGTACAAATTTGAGAGAGTTTGAACTGCTTCTATTTTTTAAAAGAAAGTGAATATATTGAACCATTTACACACAACACTTTGATTCCAAGATCCCACTGTTAGCACTTTCCCTCTTGTGACTTTGATCACTATGTCATCATATATTAGGCATATGCATTGTACCCACAAATCAGTACAGGAATTGGAGGAGTTTCTAAAAACATGAGGTCAGCAAGGGGGCTTAAATGTGTTTTCATAGAAATTATGTATTAGTTAAATTTAAGTAGATGCAGCATATTTGTTGCTTCCCATTTGCCACTCTAAATTATGAAATGTTGTGAAGCTTACCACTAAGAAAGGTGCCAAGAATTTTGTACATTGTTTTTTTTTCACATGATCACTGCCATATATTTATGACTTCACATGATCACTGCCGTATATTTATGACTTCACATTATCACTGCTGTATATTTATAACTTCAGTGTGGAGAATTCCTATATATCAAAACTGATATATACAGTAGATTATCGTTATCTTGATATTCAAGAGACCATCCCATTAATTCAAGATATCCATATTCTTGAGACCACCCCCATTAATTCAAGATATCAGGAATTCGAGATAACTGAAATTTTAATAAAAATATTTATCTATCCATAAATATCAAGACTGGGCATTCAACTTTGACTTAAACAGGTCTCACATCTGGTCAGTGCAGATTCAAGCCCTGCTCGAACCTAAGCTGATTTTTGCAAGAAAGTTTGCAAGTTTACTAGCAGAAGACCTGTCACTGTGGTTTCTTCCTTAATAAAATGTAATCAGGTTCTTTCCTCCACCAATAAAAACTTGCCGCCACCACATAACTGAAACCTTGTTGAGTGTGGCGTAAAACACTTCAAAATAAAAAATTTTAAAAATCAATATAAGGAATTATGGGACACCACTACAGAAAGGTGTCCTTCAAATGATATTGCATCTTTCATATCATTACACTTCTAAATCTTGAGTTAAACCATGTCAAAAACAACACATACATGAAATTGAAGGACACTTCATGTATAGCTATAGGTAGTTGTCAGAACCTACCATACTTAAACATAGATCATACCTCCACTTTATACCCATATTATAAAACTCTTCAAATGTTCTAGTTTTCACACGGAATTCACTTGGTCATAAATAAAATCAGGACATATTAACAACTGCAGGATTTTACTTGTCTAGATAACTCCCACTAAAAATTCCAACAGAACTAACCGGCATCCCTGACAAAGTCACTTCCTCCACTTCTAATATTCCGAGCTTTCCTGGGATTATTAGAAAGTCATTCTGGAGGATTTATCTGTTAAGAAGGTGTAACAGTTTCTGTGAGTAAACAATGATTCACAAAATTGGTATGTCCAGGGCCTGAGTGATTAATTCTGGGGTTACAGATATCTTTTCGTTAACTTTTACATAGAAAAAAATCACTGGTGACTTGCACTCAAGTTTCTCTAAATAATTCTTTTGTAAATAAATGAAATCTATAACATACAAAATGCTTCCATACTTGAAATGGTACTTTTTTAAGGGAAAACCCAAACAATCTATGATGGCCCCTACTAATTAAAGTATGCTAAAGTAATCTAGAGATTATATATAGGCATTATAAAACTTTTTATTATTTTCATGTATTTCTATTTTATGCTATATCAAATCAGTTATAGCAGAATATGAACATATAATTGACATAAAATTTTAAAATAAGAGATTGTAAATGAATGTGTGTTTTATATTTTATCAGTTTATAATAAAATATAGTGCCTTCACTCAGTATTATACTTAAAATATCTGGCTAATATAACATACTCTAGCATACTTGTACTAACTAGCAGACCTCTCTATGAGTCTAGGTCACTTCATTTTATTAACAATTCTTGCTGATGTTTAAGTACCCCAGCAACATGGGTTTTCGACGATCTAAGGACCCTTCCGAATGATCCAATGTTAAAGGAGATGTAATGAAATCATTGAATTTAACATATCGTCGAAAAGATAAGTCGGCGCGATATATGATAGTCTTCCAATCTTACTGTATACTTGTAGAACATGTAGATATTAATTATGAATAATATTGAAAATTTGAAACCTATGTTATCATTAAAAACCAATAAATGCAAGAAATATTTATTCCCTGTAAAAGTGTTAAAAACCCATTTAGAACAATAAAGGTTATATCTAGGCCAAATCCGTATGTTTTTAGAAAAATTCAGTTTAAAAAAAAGTTACACAAAAATTTGTTTTTGTAATTCTTTAAATGCTCTTAACATATTTTATTATAATTACGGTATTTATGACAATTATTTTTATATAATACATGAGCCACTAGTGGCGAGTCACCATGTGAACTATTCCATACTTGCAGTTTACAGGATTTATCTCACAGAGTTATCTCCTCTTTATAGCAGGTATCTTGTAAAGACATATGTGGGCAAATTTTTGTTTTTCTGCTTATTCCTAATACACCTAACAGACCTAGGTCAAATTTGTTTACCTCATGTTAATTTTCCTGTTTTTTTTAAGTTATATTGGCTAAATCAGTTTTTTAAGCAAATTTAAAAAGTAGTAGTTTTTAAAACAACTGTTTTTCTTCCAATAGACCATTTAAGGATAACTGTGTTCCTGCTAATCTCACCTGCACACTTGACAATTATAAGTGGCATCAAGGAGTTTTGTATCCAATACAAATCATATCCAAAGAAATACAAATTGTACACAGGGTACAATTTACCTTTCAAAGGGTAGAATTTGTCTTGGGTATGAAAAGTTTTGGGCACAAAACTTTACCATTCTTGCTTCTCGGAAGTACTTGTGCACATGTCTGCATATATCATTAAAGGGGCTTATTTGTTCACAACAAGATACCTGTTCTAAAGAAAGACAACTGTTGCAAATGGGAGATTACTCTGTATTCTGCAAAAGAAGAGTAAACATCAGTATTTTAACTATTGCAATGTATAGGTTAGATGTTGTTTCTCTATAATTAACTTATCAACCCTTGAATAACAATGGACTCTTTTGTAAATCAATGACTCAGACCAGTCCAAAAGTATCTTTAGGGGTAGATGAGTTAAGATTAAATACAACTAACCAGCTTAGATGGCATGAAGCATGTCATTCATTATTTGCATTTATGCTCTGCCAGGTGCCATTTATTCTGTGGAGACATTAAGATGATAGTTTTGACAGTCCCTAATTGGTTAGTTTTAAAAATTGCCATTTAAAAACAAATTACATCCACCTTAGTGTATATGAAATATATGTTACATAAATATAAAAAAAATAATTTGCTATTACTGTACTACTGTAAATAAAGTGTGTTATAATATTTTAGAGTTCAGGTTCAAATATTAATCACACCTTAAAGATCAAGCAAGGCTCTACAAGACTAAAAAATTCACTCTTCATTTGGCCAGTGAACCAGAAATTTTACTAGCCAGCCAGGAACTTTTACTCACCAATATATATATATATGAAATAAAACACATTATTTTTTTTAAAGTTGACATGACTTTTTATTGTTTCAATCCATTTAAAACAAGGTTATCAACTGTTGACTTTTTGTGCATTATTTAATAAATCCAGGAGTGGTTTTTTTCATACTTTTCATATTTGTTGCTCTAATATTGAGGCAAACTCACTTTTTGAATTTTTAATGCCAGTTTCTTTTCGACAGAATTTACATAACACAGTGTCTGCCCACAAGAATTGGAAATTTTATCCGTAAGTTGAAATCAAGAGTCAAACAACCGATCGTCAGACAAACACCTATAAAGTAAAGTTCTTTATAGGTGTTTGTCCGAGAACTGGGTGTTTGACTCTCAATTTTAATTTACAGATAAAATTTCCAATTTCTGCTGTGGTCTGCCTGCCTGCCCTCCTCATCAAACACTAACCATAACTCGGTTCCGGTATTCCCGGTATATCATGATTTCGATAATGCAATTTCACAGTGAAAACGGACAAACTTTTGATTTCCAGCTCAGGAAAAATTGGTCGCAATATGGCGACTGAATTAGAATAAACACTCACCAAAACTTAAAAAATGGTTGCATTTGCGAGTGATTTGGTCACATTGTAGAGCGCTGTCAGGTGACCATTTTACAAAAGGTCAAAAGTCTTAGACTTAAACATTGACATCACATCACAAGCAACCACGAGTCTTGCTAAAGCAACCAAGAGTCCCGTTAAAGCAATCACAGGTCCGGCTAGAGCAAACAGGAGTCCCGCTAGAATCTAGGCTGATTATATAAGGACATTTGCCAGTTAACTTTTGGTTGGTAGATGGTCTTTTCCTAGGTACATTTTAACTGGTCTCCCTCTCACCATTAAAAATTGCCCATCACTGTATATTTTTAAAAAAAAAATGTTGAGTGGGGCATCAAGCACCATTAAAATACCATCAAACAAATTCAATATCATCTAAATAATTTTCAAGTGAACGTCTAATTGCTTACCTCCAATACTGTTATGTATATTTACCAGGCAAGGAACATTAATACATAGTCATTTATGCCATCACTTCAATGAAATGTCTGTATAAATGAACAGTGTAAATGCTGGATATAACCAGTGTATTGTATAACCATTTTCCTATCATAGTATATACATACAAAACTCTATGCTAATGGATGTTTTCACAATACAACTCGATCAGCGACATAAATAGAACAGATTCAGACACAATGAATGGGGAGGACCGTTTTCAACATATTTTGAAAAGCAAGTGTGGCAGATAGGAAGGTGAATTGTAGTTGTCATGGTAATAATATTAAATGGAGGCAGGTAAAAAGAATGATCAAATATGATAAAATATTTTGAAAAATATAAAGATTTATTTTAGGGTAAACAATAACTCTACTGCAACAATTTGGGTATATTTCTATCTCCTTTAACAAAAACATAACTGAGTTACGTACCGCCAACTCATAATTGTAAAAACTTAAATACTTCAGGGAAAAAATGTATCTGATCTTCATACCATTGCATCTGATCAATAATCAACTAGATAAATCTCCAAAAGTATTCTTGGTAATTCTTTGAAGGTGTTCCAATGACTTACAACAATATAGATAAAAAAATATAATTCAACATATTGTAGTACGAGTTTTATATCGTTTATATAATAAACTCAGAAGATGTGTCTCAGATGCTAGCTAGCTCTCTTCATCCTTTATTTATTTTTTCTTTCCATTTATTGTTTAATTGGTGTTCTACGCCACATTTGGCAACTTTTCAGTCATATATGTTGGAGGATCAAACCTGTTCAGAATGTACCTCAGAATAGACTACCAGTCTTCTGCAAGTAAACTGGCAAACTTTCTCAAAAAATCAGAATAGGTTCCAGTAAGTCTCAAATCCTTGCTGACTAGAATTGAGAGACTCACGGTTATATTTACATACCGACTGTTATTTCCTTCATTGCAAGTACATGTATACAGACAGGTTGTGTTGTATGCAAAGTCAATTATACAGAATGAATATCGTATCCAGCTGACTACAGTTTCACAGAAACTGGTAATAACTATAAATATCAGGATTGTTTCATCAGAGTTCTGCAGTATAAAATAGAGACATTTTATGATAGATTTTTTTTAAAAGTAGAATTTTATAAAATTCTGGGAAAGAAAAATTTTAATTTTTGAATGTCAGAGCATTTATGATTTTCTTTCCATTGATAAAACATGGAGTCACTATACAGAGTGACTATGTAGAGAAAGGAAGAATCTGAAGGTACTTGAAGTCTATTGGTCAGTTAGATTTATCCTCCAAATCCCATGCCAACCAAAGTCGGTACGTTTCTTCTATATTTAATTGTTATAGAATAGATCACATAAATTTGATTAAAAAAATATTTTCTACCAACAGCACATCAATAGAAGCACTTCAAAATATAACATAAATTTATAGCTAACTAGGCTTTCCTTAAAATTTGTGCTAACACCATCGACATTGGTTGTGACTTTTAAATCATACAAAAATTTGACAGGAACAACAAAAGAATAACTAGATAATTGTTCATTTGTTAATCGGAACAAGGTATTGAGATACTCATAGTTCACAAACAATTGAATTAACAGAAATAAAAATCAATGTTCCTTGCTTCCTACCTGAACATAAAAGTTAATAGCGCTGAACATTTTGCTACGACAATAGATTCTTTTCATGGCAGGACATAAGGTTACCTTTCATCATTCAATGCATCAATAACATCAATTGCAGTAATTCAACATATTCATTCCAGAAGATTAGCATAGTGGAGAGGGAAGACACAGCCTGTCATTGACTGAATCAAAATCTCTTCCGCAAGATCACCAGCACGGGATATCTTCAGATCGTAGAGGCATAAAATAGGATAAACATAATCGACAAGACAGACCTTAGCCAAATTTAGCGAAGTCAAGCAATAACAGTCAAAAGATTTAAATTTATTCCATACCAGCGGGTTACAGGAAAGGATCTCATTTCATACTCATTCCAATTCAATATTCTCGACCTTGTAAAAGGCTCAACAAAACAGATTTCAATAATTTTATTTGTATTAATCAATTGAGCTGAAACTTTTGTCCATTCTACATTTAATTCAGTGATATATCATTTTTTCATAATTTCAATAACAAAACACAGAAATTGAGAGGTGTAAATAAAATTTATGACTTCAACAATAAAATTTACACAAGAAAATAAATCTCCACCATAATAACACATTCATGCTATTCAAATGAACCATTAATTTTTATAAAGCACCTCATAGATATAAACGATTAAGTCAGACTATATAAAACCAAAGAAACTCGTAATTTCTCTTATACATGACTGATGGCAATCCCATTTCATCACAAAGAATAGATAATATCGGTCAATACCAAATCAACGTACAATTGGTTTATGTTATTTTATCTATTGATTTTATTCAGAGTCAACTTACTGATTTTCAGTACAAAATTATGTTTTTATATTCTATAAAACTTGTGTGTGTGCTGTGATTGTCACTTTCATTTTTATCAGCTGGCAAGGACAAAATGTCCAGAGAGCTAATTTCATATCCCTGACAGGATCGCCAACATCCTTGGACAAAATTTTACCCTGAGCTATAACATCAATATCTCACATGTGCGATCCTTATGATCAGCCCTTTCAGATGGTACTATAACCTTTGACCTCATTGTAGTCTACTGCCAATGGGACCAAGGTTCAATGCTCTGATTGGACAAATGATAAATATTAGATGGTATAGCAGTTGCTTGCTTGAACACATGAGTTTTCAATTAGTACTCTACTTTCTTTGTGCATTAAGCAACCCCTCATGGTAACATCAGACCCAACAAGAGAAGTCTTAAATGTTGTGAAACAGAAAAAAAAATTATTTAGATTTGAAGAATTTCATATAAGTCTATTTTCTATCATAAACTTTTGCTGTCTGCTTAAAATATTCACTGCATTTTTTATGACTGCATCCTCAACTGCAGCGCAAAGGTTTGAACAAGCTTAATACCATCTAAGACATTTAGTTAGTTCCCTATATAATCTCATATAACTATCAAATCTATGCAGAAAATGTGGAATTATAGTTTCTTTGGGATATCACATCTATTTAAGCACTGAACTGAATTTCTAGTGTATGAGCAAATACACTAAATTTATTACTGGTGCATTTTTTAAAAGCCAATATTTGTTGATTCATGAGATAAAAACTTCTGAAACTTTTACATACATTCATGTTTCCAAACCTTTAGAAAATCCTAAATATATTTAAAATCTGAAAATTTTAATATTCTTAACCTTAAGCTGCTTCAAATACATGTACTCCAAATATATTTTATCTATCTTAATATTTCAACTATTCTTAACCTTTACACAGCTTCAAAAGTCATCAATATATTTTATATATCTCAATATTTCAAATGTTCTTATCCTTAGAGCCATTATTTCATAGAATATTTTTAAAATTCTATTTATTATTCTGTTCATCATAAAATACTTTAATTTACATCAAAAAATATCATTCATCGCATTCATTAAGAAATGACTTCTCTAGCCAAGACCCAGAAGAGTGAAAAAGAGTTAGGATGTTTAAGATGCTTTGCAAGTTTCTCGTATATGGTATATTTATAGAAAGTCATTGCAGATGTCAAAATTACACATTTTTAGTTACTGTATACCTGGAAATCTTTGTCCCTGGTTTTTTCGCCCTATTTTACCGTATTTACCCGTTTTTAAATACACCATCAATTACCAGTCTCATGAATGTATGTCCCTCCTTCAGTTATTTATCTTCTGAATTTCACTTTCATTTTAAATTTGCCCTCTCATCCAAGGGCAAAAATTAAATGCGAGTGAAAACTTCCAGATAAACAGTTTTCATAATCATGATATTGTTTAAAGTCAATGTAGTTAAACTCATCCATACGTTATAACCAAAAACACAAGTTTACGCGAAAAATTTTGTCCTACACACACTTCAAATTGCCATTAGTCAGCAATTCAAATTATATCTTTTGCAAAATCTTTTCAGCATTGCAGTAATATCTTTCAGTTTCTGCAATTCAATTTTTGTGTACATTAAATCATATCAAGTACAGAACATTGAACAAACTCTTTAACTCAGCAAAAATATTAAATTTATCTATGTTAGAGTTTAGAGATTTTCTTCAGACTTTAATCGAAACTGATTATTACAGAAACCGATTATGAGCTCATGCTGTATTTATCTGCTTCTTTATCAGTCAATTTGTTTAACATAATGCAAGGATTATCGTAAACACATTTACTTGCTATGGGAACAATTAAATTACCATAAATTGAAGCCATTTATAAAAACTGAAGTTAAATATTAAGTTATATTATCTTCATACTGTATTACAAAATACCTGCATCAAATTATGGGCGGTACAATTGCATAGCTGGTATTATGTGTAAAACAGGTATCATTAATCCCTTAAAATCTTACCCCATGCAAAGGTGCATAGAGGAAGCTAAATTTTACCAAAAACAGAACAATTTGTATATCACAATTTACTGAAAAACTTCATACATCTCATTTTCCAAAATAAGTATTATTGTGCTTTGACATTTATAACGAGATATGATTACCTCGGACCTATCCCAGACAATTTACACTTCATAGACCCAGAGATATAGAATTTGAGCTCATCATGAGCGGCGCATGATGAAATTTTGAGTGACAAAATGTTGTAAAGTTAGTTTAACAAGTGATGAATTAATGTGAAGTTAGTTTGACTTAAGAGATGAATTGACAAGTGACGAAATGTTGCAAGGTTAGTTTGACAAGTGATGAATTGACGAGTGATGAAATGTTATGAAATAAGCTTAATGACTGATGAAATGAGAAGCTGGCATGACTAAAATGCTTCTCAATTTTGTCAAACAGATGGAGGTTATAAAAAGATAGCATTTAAAGATGACACTGCGTATTATGTCAAGCCAACACATAGGTATGAAAGGCTGTTTATATCTCGTTATGAACTAATGTGATGACAGCTTGAATACAATAACAAAAAAGTTGCATGCAAAAAGTCACTTTATACATAACATAAAAGAAAATGTATCTGAGGACATGAATTTCACTGCTCAAGATGCCGTGTAAAACTTAAACAAGAGGGCCACATTGCTCACCTAAACTGTGTTGGTATCTTACAAATATGGAACCTCAATTTACAAATTATTATAACACTCATAAAAAAGGAGACATAAAAATGAATGAAAAATGACAAAATCAGGAAAGAAGCAAAAACTCATCAAAAATTAATTTTCCAATTAATTCAAAAATTGAATTATACATTAATGTAAATCACTCATATGCAATAACTTTTCTACCCATGCAGTAGTTCTGGATAAGAAGATTTTCAAAAAGAGCTACACCCTGAGACCTATTATGTCCCACCCTGGATTCACCAGAGTTGATCTGGCCAAAAAAACACAAACTTGGTGGGGGACTTTGGGTAATTGCTTCCTTTAAGGTTTTGTCAAAATCCCTTCAGTGGTTTTCAAGAACAAGCTGAGTGTGTGAAAAAATGCCTCTCCCCAATCACAGTTTTAAAAATTCATTAAAAAAAATAAAAATTGGTAGAGACCCTTGAGTACTTTCTTCCTATAAAGTTTCATCAAAATCCCTTCAGCAGTTTTGGAGAAGAAGTTGAAAATGTGAAAAGTTAACAAACAGACAGATAGATGAACAGACAGAGAGACAGATGGACATACGGTACGACAGATGATGGACAAAAGGTGATCAGAAAAGCTCACCTAAACCAAAGCTAAAAAACAAAGAAATCAAAAAATTAGCAGTTTTTCAAGATATTAAGAGGCATAACTCCAGAAAGGTAAATGACTCATTGCCCAAATTTGAACTCTGCATCATGTTGCAGGGTTCAACATTAACTTAAAAAAGAACTAGACCAGTCGGACCAGTACCAGAAAATTTTACTAGACCTGACCTCAACATCACTAGACCTGACCTCGGTTACATTATATCTATCATATCTCTCTTCCAGAGTTTCATATCCTACTTTATTAGGGTACGCTACATCCAGAGATTTTAATGAAAACACTGTATTTAAATTTTTAATAAGTTGTAAAATATAGCTCACATATTAATTTCATAAATTGCCCGACAAACTCGATGACGGGCAGAGGACTTGTGCATATCTATGTCTCATTTTTTAGCTATTGCTGCACCATTAAATGCTATTTACTGCTTTAAATGATTTTTTAAACAACATAAAAAACAAATAAGAACAGAAAGAAATTAATGAATTATTTCATGATTGAAATAATTCCATATAATCTATACATCTATACATATACTCAAGCCTACTAACTCTAATAAATAGGACTGGAATACAAGTATATTTTGTTACAGTATAAAACATACATGTCATTTCTGAGTGGTGCAAGTAAATTATCCTCAATTTGTACACTGTATTCATGCTGATTGTTCCACTGATTTATAATTTTATCAAGAACAAAATAAAACTTGAATAGACAGTTAGCTTGAATGCTTTGACAATTTATTTATAGAAGTCAAGAAGCAAGTATGTATGTAAGTTTGAAATTTTCTTTTAAGCCTAATTATTGTAAAATAAATTCTGATTTCTGTTCTGCCCTTTGATTTCCTTGATACACCCTCATCTCTAGTTATGTCTCCATTACTATAAAGAAGCCGTCGTCAGTCACTCAGTGTAGTCAGATATTGATAGTTATCGTAAGTTGTTCTGCTTTATTAGAGATATCGTGACTAAAATCAAACAAAACTATCAAAAAAGAAACGTACCATTCTATATGCCCGGTTAGATTAAAATATACTTAGGCTAGGCTAGTTAAGCTGCACGCACTTATGATTTTATGACCGAAGCTTTCAGTTTCACTTTCAATCTGAATTTTTGCGGGTCCATAGAATTGCCGAAAAGACGCCAATTACCGGAATGACGGGACATGTAACTGGATTGAAGCTCCTTTTCATCGTAATGATAATTTTTAGGAATAATTTACTTTTAAATGTTAATAATATAGGTTTTACATTAAATTAAAAGATATTTTGTCAGTATTGTCCTCGTATTTACCGATCTAGCTTTTCATATTTAAGCCGTATCAGTACTAGTGTGATATTAAACCCGACGTAACTACTCGTACAATTTGTAGCAAAATTCCTTGAACACTGTTACCCTTCTCACATTGAAATAGTTTATTCTTCTTAGTTGTATATATATAATCTAAAAAAGACGAAAACATAATCTGATGTGTCATTCCAGTGGCTTTAAGCGTCATCCTGGTAATATTACAATTTTCCGGTTATTTTATATACCAATATCTCACCAGAGGGCGTATTACAATATATGGCGACAAAATTGACGAAATGAAAGTAAGTCTATACGGCACGTAATATCAGAGACATATCTATTATCACAATCACCGGTAATGTAAAAAAATGTTCCACTATAGGTAAATAAATTACAAAAAAAAGAAAATGGTTTTTCACAACATTTTTTTTTAATAATAGATCTTCGTTCTATTTGAAGTGATATTTTTAACCCGACCAGTCGGGCTACTTTGACACAAATTAACTAGACCGGACCAATCTTTTACTAGTCAGGGTCGGTCGGACGTGCCTTAGTGTTGAGCCCTGTGTTGTTCCTACTTCTGTGTACGATTTTCATAAAATTTGAATGAGGCAATCTAATGTTAGTAACACAAAAATTTGCAATTTTCAAAGCTATAAAGGGGCATAACTCTAAAATGATAAATGACTCACTGTCCTAATTAAAACTCTGCATCTTGTGGTTCTAACCACTGTGTACGAGTTTCATAAAATTTAGATGAGGTAAACTTAAAGTGACACAAACAACTTTCCATACTTACATAAAGACATCACTAGCTATATAGTGCCAGCCGTGTTAAGAACTGATGTCAATGCAGTTAGGGTTTCTTTACCATACTATGTCTTACATTCAAAAGAGGACTCAGTTTTAAGTTATACAACAAATGGTGATCACTTGTCAAAGGAACAGTCATAAATTGTGTTAAACAGTCTTAGGACTGAACTAGATTCAAACTTGAAACCCCCAGCTTGCAAGTCAAGCATTCTGCCAACAGACCACCCGGGGAGTGGTTTGAGATCGAACCACTCCAATATATTCAAAATGATTCAATACTTCAATCACATCAAAAAGTAAGTTTACAAAACAGATGACAATGCATGTCACTGTATCTCTCTCACTGAGCCTTGGCTAAACACTCCTGTCAAAATGTACACGCAAGAACACTCGGTTCCAAAGCAATTGAAAATCACAGAGAAACTACAGAAACTATGAATATAAAATATGGCAGTTAGTGTTTACAAAACAATCATGAACCACTTATATTCAATGAATTCACCTTAATCTTGGCGTATAAAACTAAACATTTTATCACGGCAAGATATCAAACATAAATATCTCAAGTTTACTTTTGACAAGATCACTTACAGGACACAAGACACTTCCATTGATTTTCTAAACTATATATACACACACAGTACAGTAACAACTATGGTTCCATTGTCATATCATCACGAACATGCTGATATAGACTGGTTCAAGCTTAGGGTTGTCTTAATGTTTCACTTATTGGACTACCAATGATATTCCATCATGCCTCACCCCTCCTCGACAAATCTAGCTCTAAATCCCCTATTCCTCCTTTGTTATACTACCTCTTTCACAATATTATTGCAGATAGGTTCAAGTTTAACCCTTTCGATCTCACAGACAAGAATAGACTGGCCTATGGCTAATACAACAGAAGAACATACCATTAGGATACTTGGAATGAAATTGTTATGGTCGTCTAAATAATCCCCTAATTGGACTTCCAGTAATATCACTTTAAGCTCCCTCAAAATCAATAACTAACCACTATTGCACCTTTGTTATTCTATTTCTATCATGCACTAATTGGTTCATACTAAAATATAACCAAATATTTCCCAAAGACTATCATCCAAAGATCCCTTCATGCTGTAACCTAAATCAGGCACAATTGCAAAGGGTTTGAAGTATGTTATATTAAGATGACAACTTTGATCAAAATTGTATACAAACTGCAGCAACTTAAAACCATGTGATTTACATAGAGTAATGACCTGCCACAGAGTACTGAAATTTACCATGATTACTATGTTGTCCCTGTGGCACAGTGGTCAGCACCTCAGTTTTCAAAAAAGCAACCAGAGTGTGATCTTCAAATGGAGGTATGTATGAAGATATGGTGCTCACCTAAGATCAGACACGTCAAGTTTCTTGCGGTACTCCCATTTCCTTCAACACTGAGTACCTCCCCATGTCAACATCAGAGTCAACAATAGACATTCATGTCACAACAGACTTAGCATGTAAACAAACCATCAATGCTATGGTGTCAGCATAGGTCAAAATTTGTGGAATTTCAATTGAAGTTGCTGAAATCTCCATATAAGTGAAAAGTTCTAAGAAGATTGTAAAATAACAGTAAAACATAAATAGGAACATGGAGAGTTGTAAAACAGGTAGGTAGTAGAGTAGAAATGTGAAAGGTAGGTAGTTAAATAGATACAAATAAAGGTAAGTATGTATAGATAGGTAGGTATTTAGGTAGGTAGAAAATACGTTGGTAGGAAGATAGGTAGGCAAGTAGGTAGATACACAGATAAGTAGGAAGATAAAGAGGTAAGTAAGTAGATGTAAGTAGGATTGTAGGCAGATAGATAGGTAAATGGAAAGATAGGTAGGTAAGTTGGTAGATAGATGGGAGGTAAGTGAGAAGATAGGTAGATAGACAGGTAGGTAGGTAAGAGGGTAAATATATAGTTATGTAGGTTGTAAGGAGGGTAGGTTGATGATCAAAACAAAAGTTCCACATAATCTGTTATGAAATTTAAGTAATTAACATAAATATAAATAATATATACATTTGCAGAAACTTTCACTATTATTTTAAGATGTGCTCCATTTTAAAAGATTCATTTCAAGAAACTGGATGTTTAAACTTGTTCCTTCATATCTGTAATCTATATACCAATCTATGACAAAGTATATTGTTTAAATCTCTTTCCAATTTGAAGAGATTTTTATTTTAAATTTTTAAAAAAAGGAAGTTTGTCACATTTCATATCTTTAATGAAATAGTGATAAAATAAATTCTTAACATTCTTTGTGTTATAAATCATGAAAGACAACTTCATTTTGCTTTTACTATATTTAATACACTTAAAGGGGTATTAGCTGTGTTTACAACAAGAAATTATTTTGATTTTTCCTACTTTTACTACCTGTAGACCTACTTGATGTACAATAACAAGAAAGAGCTTATACACAGGCATAACAAATCAGGTCCAATGTGGTATTCATATACAATTACACTGTAGTACGGGTGAGTTAATCAAGTCAAAAGTGACAAACTGGGTATCTCAAGCAATTTTCACAAACTATATAGCAATTTAAGAATTTTTATACCTGTGTATACCTCCTTTTTGTTTTTGTATTTCAATCTAAGAACTAACTAAAGGCTTCCAGGAGCCTGCATAGCTCACCTGTACTATACTGACCAGTTTTAGTTTCAATTTGCGAAGCAGTTTCAGATATGTTTCCAATAGGATCCAATGTTAAACTAAGTTACCCGTTAGAAGCCTTCTTGGATGGGATGTGGACCTGCTGAACACAATTTTTACAACCAAAAGCTTTTGTGACTAAGTTTGGTTCCAACTGGCCTGGTGGTTTCAAAGGTTAAGAAAATGTGTTTCCCCACTGGGTTCAATGTTACACCATGTTTTGAGCTGACGACAATGTTTTTTGGTGCATCGGAAAAATTTTAGCAATCTTATTAAAAGACCTTAAATGCATCATTCCTGTAAAGTTTCATTTAACTTGGTTAAGCAGTTTTAGAGGAGATGATCATATTATGTTTTTCCCATAGGGTCCACTTTTAAATGTATGTCCTGCACTGGCAGCCATGATTTTGGCGAAACAGTAAAATTTAGTCAATCTTAGTAAATGACCTTCCATACATCATTCCTATAAAGTTTGGTTTTACTGATCATATTTGCAATTAATACTTTCAATTTATATAGTTAGGTACTATAGTTTTGGAGATAATAGCCAAACACTTCAAAAATCACTAAAAATCAACATTTTAGGGGCATTAACTCAAAATCAGTATATTAGATTCTTCATAAATTTTCAATGCAGGTAGATCTTGTCCTGCTGATCATTTCTGGCTAATTAGATTTGACGCATTTTGTTTTGTTTTTTAGCTATTTGTAAAGTAGATTTTTAAAATGTTTATGCTCGATGGACGACGGACGCCAAGTGATGGCAATAGCCCACCTATATTAATAAGTAAGACAAAAATTAATTTTTTTCTCACATTTCATTGGTTATATCATATAGACCCTTTTTTCAGCCACTGGCTCAATTACGGTATCATAACCTGTAGAATCAACATATTATGCTTTCTTTTGTCAGAACAGTCAACCAGTTGCATGCCTCAACTACAGAACCAGTGGCCATATAGGTCATGAAATTTACAATTCTACTTTCTTTTACTCCATTATACAGGAATAACAGTCGCATATTTGGTGGTTGTGAGCCACACTTGAGTTTTTTCTGACACCATCAATTTTCAAAACACTGTTATGCCTTATTAAAATACAGTCAAACTTGTATATAAAGACCGCTCAGGGGGAATTACAAAAATGGTCTTTATAGACAGGTGGTCTTTATATACAGGGTCACATGTGATATTATGAAATCCAAGGTATTACAGATGACTTTCATTATTTCCAAATACATATTTCTTCCCTGGTTGGATGTTTCATTTAGTAATTAAATGTATATTGTATTTATTTACTAAAATGATTTTCCTAACTCCAGGGTCTAGAAAATTGGAAAATATTCATTTTTTTTTAAATTCCAAATTTTGGGAAAATACAAGCCATTTTTGCATTGGGAAGGGTCCTGTAACCAGACCAAAAATAGGCATATGAAAATCACTGTAACTAGCTATAGTACATGTATAACGTGTAAATAATAAGAATAAGAAATAATTCAACGTTTTAAGTAAAATTAATTTATGATGTAATTGAATTATATACATGTACATCGAGGATACGGCACATTATTAAAACTGAGACAAACATCTAAAATGTGCTAAAAGTCGTTGGTCTGTGTTGTTATTAGTCACACAGTAGTGTAAGAATATACAGAAAGTTGTAGATCATGTAGATAGATGAATTTTATTTAATTTTCATTTTATTTGACATAATCCAATGCTACGAACACCGGTGATTTTACTCTTTGGATTGAGATGTTGACTTGCTAATCAAATGATGTTCGATAAGATAAGATGTAAGACAATTACCCCATTGCACTCCAGAATACGAGAAAACAATTCATCAGTCATTCAGCGATGATATTTAAATGCTCCTGTTTGTAAAGACACCTTGTTACAAAGTGTGTCCTTTCTGAATTTTCTTGAATCGCGTAAGGCAGGTGATACCTATATAAGGGGTAAATATATAGTAATTCTCAAGGGGCGGTCCAAATACGGTCGTTATGGACAGGAAGTCATTATTAAAGAGGGGTCGCTAAGGCAAGATTGACTGTATTCCATTTCAATACTTTTGAAATGGCTGATGATATGGCTTGGACAGAGCAAAGGTGGAAGGAAATGATTAAGTTATGGTCTGGACAAAGCAAAAGTGGAAGGAAATGTTGACTATACAGCTTTGACAAAGCAAAAGTTGAAAAATATAGTATAGATATGGCCCTGATACAGCAAAATTAAAAGGAAATGGTGAAAATATGGCCCTGATACAGCAAAATTAGAAGGAAATGGTGAAAATATGGCCCTGACAAAGCAAAAGTAGAAGGAGACTCTAAAGATTTGATCATGACAGATTAAAATTGGAAGGAAAGGATGAAGAAATGGCCCAAACAAAGCAAAAGTGGAGGGACAAACACAAAAGCCCATATTCATTTTTGTTCAAGTCATGAAAATCACCGTGCAAGTGTGACCGACAAAGTGTTAATAAGTTTCTTTGTACATGGATCCAGTTATGACCTATAGTGACCTCTTCTTTCTGTTACAATGATTCTGTAATAATGATTTACAAACCTAATATGGTTATGTATGTGGTTTTTTATTGTAGTACAACCAATAAAAATGTTATAAACAAGATTACAATGACAATGTTATAAAAGCAATAAAAACAGGCATAGGAGGAGATAACTAATTGTCCATGGATTTTGAAAATTTAAAATGAAATTTTGATAAAATATTTTTACTTCAATTTGTACACATTTTCAAAGATCACAGCTGGAACATTGTCATCTTAGAGGTTGAATTATTAAATCTCCAGCTAAATTTGGCATGAACCAAAAGGACAAATGCGGGCTCGACAAAATCCCACATAAGCATTCCGAAAATAAAATTTATATGAATTAATATACAGTCATCAGGAACATAAATATGTAACTTATATTTTTTTCTTCTTTGTTTTATATAAAACCAAGCGCCGGCCTGGCTCGGTCGGTTGCGCGCTCGACTCTTGATCGTGAGGTCGAGTCCAGCCCATGGCAGGTAGGTTTCTTGTCTTTCAGATGAGGTCCCGTGTCACAGTAGGTGTCGGCACGTTAAAGAACCCTCACTGCTCAATGCCCATAAATGCCGAGCATAGGCCAAAAATTTGAAGCCCTTCACTGGCATTTGGTGACTCTCCATATGAGTGAAACATTCTTGAGTGGGACAACAATAAACAAACAAACAAACAAACATTATATAAAACCAATAATTCTTAAATTCCACAGAATCCAGTAATTCAAACAAAATTTCAAGTATTCTATTTTTACATGAAGGAAATTGAATTCATATTTTTTTAATCTTTTTTAAATTTAGATATACTCTTTGTTTATTTTGAGAAAGTAATGACTCTGTGGAGGATAAAACTATTTCAGGTTAATTTTGACATATTTCATTAGACTGAAAGAATAAGTACAGAATTTACAAAATCACTCAATGAGAAAAAAAACTGTCATTTCTGTAAATAAACATGATAATTTAAAACTGCATATATATATAAGAAATATGAAATTATCCTACAATAAATTTGTACAAATTTGTCAAATTCTGATATGATTTATGGATTCTATCAGCATTTAAAAATTGTTGGTTTTATAAAAACAAAGGAGAAAATATCAATATCATTTTGTATAAAATAAAGGAGAAATATCATAAGTGACGAATATATATGTCCCATGACTGTATTTTGCACATAAATGGAAGTTTGGAGAGTTAGTATTACAAATAGTCATTGAAATGAACAATACAGGAAGTTGCAAGCTATTTCAAATATCTACAAGAGCAAAATTGCTAGAAACTGTCAGGGATTTTCTATCCTATCGTAAGGGCTCGGAACAAGGCCCTATTCCAAATGCAAAAAAAAAATGTAGTTTTCCCCAATTTGGAGTAAAATTCCCAAGTGAAATCAAATGACAATGAATTAACAAGCCCAGGCCCCATTCCCTGAAAGCATCTTGAAATGTGACAAGACAGAGAGAAGTCTATCAAATGGTACAGAAAAGCAAAGACCACTGGATTAAGTGAGATCATTTGCATGAAGATGTGAGCTTCTCCTGACCAATTACAACCCTATAAGTTGTCAAATCCAGATCAAAATTGAGAATTAATATCTGGTCACAATTCTATAGACATTCTAACAAGTCATTCTCAATTACAGGAAGTGCAACATGGTATATGCATTCAATGCCATTATATCAGCTGTAACATCAGAGGACTTCAAACACTACTCATACTACCCTTGAAGCAGCAAATCACTGAGTACAACAGTAAAACTTGTATATCAAGACTCCCTTTAGGGACACAAGAAAACCAGTCTTTATAGGGAGGTGATCTTAATATAGATGTTGACTTGTACACAAATGGTACTATTGGGGATAAAAAAAACCTTTGTGTCCAGGTGGTCTTTATACACAGGTGGTTGCTACAGCAGGTTCCACTGTAGTTTAAATCTGTTGCATGTTGAGCAGAGTCTAGCATATCAGATCATTGAGAGACATACAATATAGTGGTGATAAGGGATGGTAACACAATTATATTTATCTACTGAGATGATCGAAGGGAGACGCCAAAAACATTCTTTATATTCAGGATCTCTATACGCAGGCGCTTCTATTTTGATAACGTGTAGATACATGGGACCCAATGCATGAATATAAATACCTACATGAATAGAAAAAAAAAATGCTGGTGATTAAGGGATATCACTAATGTACTTAAATGTGAAAAGTTAGTATAATTTTGTCATCAATTTCCTTTATGAAGTAAAACATACCAGTACGAAACACACATACTTGATCCTGTCAAATCTTTGATGATAGATGACCAAAGTTTAAAGTTAGAATGATTTAAGAGATGAAGAAACTTATTGAATTTTCTTTATAATTATTATCATTATTTTTCATTTTGATACAGCAGTCAAAAGGAAGATTTTTATGAAATGATTTAAACTGTGCAGGCCCTTACACTTCAAGTCATGAGATGGACAGATACAATATTCTACATATACAGTGAAACTTGTATATAAAGACCCCCATAGAAACACAACAAAACCAGTCCTTATCTGATCTTTATATAGAGGTTGATTTTTATACAAATGATACTATTGGGGACAGCAAAATACAGTCTTTATGACCAGGTGGCCTTTATACACAGGTGGTCACTAAAGCAAGTTTTACTGTAAAGTAAAAATAAATGACAAAAATATTGAACCAGTTATTTTACTCACATGACATTCATAAGTCGGATGCATATGGATCTAGCTGTTCGAATCTTGAATCATGCATCAAATAACTTTATATCATTTTCCCCATTATTTACTTGTGATTTTATTCTTTTTTACAATATTACTGTAAAATTTATACAATTTAATTCTGAATGAAAATTGCATATTTTACAGAAATGGTATCATAAATGACCTTGAAATACTGTACAAGTGTGAAAATAACTTGCAGTGATAGTATTCATGGTGTCTATAATTCTGTGAATTTCGTAAGTCTTTGATAAAATCATACTTATACATACTATAGTACAGGCTGATCCTGCTGAACCCTGATACTATTTTTATGCTACATCCAGTCCACGAACTAAAACACATGTATCAGAAGAGGTAAAACATGAACTTACAACCCCTGGAAAAAAAAACCTATACAATATCTATTATAGGATGCTAAATAAAATCCCTTGGGAAATAAATCATTCAATGGGATACATTAAGATAATAATTTTAGTCATTTGATTTTGAGCTTATTTTTCCATCTATTGCTTATTCCTATCATATAAAATTAGTATCTGTCCTGTTCCCCGCCCCCAAAGATTTAATCTTCTAAGAAAAAAAAACGATCAACAATTACTTGCGATAAACTACAGTGAAATTTATCTGTTCTGACTATCCTTACAATTGTAACAAGCATCTCATGACCAAGAATGTTTTTTCCCCCCAAGAGATTAATACCAGTCGATCTCAAGATATAAAGATCAATTTTGCATTCTCTTTACATATTGTTTTTATGTAATGGATTACTTACCTTATGACAGTACTTTGCTCCGTCTGTATATATACACCTGTTTTCTTTATTTATTTTATACATTTAGTCTATATAAACCCTGTTTGCGTAACACACATCCCAGCAATTTTGCCATCTATAATAGACACATTTATGTTTTAATCCACTGGCTTGAAATCGTAATTTTCCAAATAAGTATAAAGTCAACACAAAATACAAATACAAAAAGTAGTCCAGTGTTTGATAGCTAAGCGTTATGTAAATCAGATGTAAAATATATTTCAATACAAGAAACTGTAATCTTGCAAGTGTTTTAAATTGAAAGTAAATGTTGACAACGGAATAATAAAGTTAAATACACCAACACTTGATAAAACTTGTGAAAAGCTTTGTCTGTATAACAATTGTTATACAATATCTACAGGTCTATTGCCTATAACATTTCTAACTGCAATCCTATATCAGTTTATTTATTTTTTGCTCTCATCTCATCACATTTGATCTGTATAGATATAAGAAACAGCTAACTAATTCCTTTGTAATCCATCTCATATCATGTTCAAGCCACAAAACGTCTTAGGGCAGTAAGATATCGCTCAAATAGAAGCAAACTGACACAAAAGTCCAAATTTAATTTCTTTACACAGATAAGAATGGATCATTTCATTTCAGTTATTAATCCTCGCTTCATTTTTTTTGTAAGCAACCAATAAATGATTTGACTTTTCATTTGTGCAAGATGAATCGCATAAGAATTGAATTTTGACTTTTAAATCTGAAGTGAAAATCAGCAATTGCATAAAGGAAAGGAAATATGATTCAATTTTAATATAAATGTTATCAGAATTCTAGAATTGCTTGAACATAGTGAAAGAGTATGTTTAATTTAACGAGTGTATAAGATACGACAGAATTATCAAAGCCCAATTACGCTAGTTATTCTTTTGATGCAATTGTGCAGTGAAAAATATGCATAAAAGTCACGACCGTTTTACGCATATCAACTGAATTTAAGCAGATTAGATAATAATTGAATGAAAATATTTAACATTGACAATGTCCGTGATTGGTACGTTTATAAACTGGAAAAATAATAAGGCCCTAAGAAAGATTTCAAAACTGATACCATCTAAATATACAAATTTCATGTACAGTAAAACCTGCTACAGCAGCCACCTCTATATAAGGATCACCTGTCTATAAAGACCAGTTTTTTCAAGTCCCTTGACTGCATACTTCAACTAAATTGAACCTGTATATAAGTGTCACCTGCATATACAGGTCAATATTTTCCAGTCCCTTGGGTGGCCCCTATATACAGGTTTCACTGTACCTAGATATTAAAAAGGAATGCAATGTATCGAATTGGTTAATTTTTTGTGATAGAATCCATATCAAAAGACACAATAGAACAGCAGTGTTTTATGCCATCACACTCCATCATTTTTCAGATATACGGTGGCGGCAAGTTTTTAATGGAGGAGAAAGAACCCAGGTACAAAGTAATCCATAAGAGACCACTGGTCCTCCGCATGTAAACTGGCAAACTTTCTCACAAAAAACAGCTTAGGTTTCAACAGCGCTCGAACCCGTGCTGACCAGAAGTGAGATTTCACGGTTCAAAGCACATGCTGACGAACCACTCAGTCACGGAGGTCCCTTCAAAAACTTGGAAGCACAAGATGAGCCACCATGGTGGCAAAATCATCTGATAAAAATTAGTCTGAAAAAGTGGTGAAGTCAACTGACCTTGTAGACAATTATGAATTAGATATCCATTTCCATCAGTTTAAATAAAAACCTTCAGCAAAACGCTAGCTTATATTCATGGTTTTCCGATTCAGACAGATAATCCAACAAAAATGCACACTAAGTCACAATCTCAAATTATTATAACTTTGCACTTCCTGTCTACCTGGCTAGAGTGAGGAACTTAGCTCTTTGATTTGAAAGTCAAAGGCATATAAACCAGCAGGCATGATTTTAAATACATACTTTACCTGGTAAAAACATTTAAGATGTGTTGGAAGGGGAAATGAACATAGAAAAAAAATGTCAACATTTAAATATAGCACACACACTACTAGCACATCTTCAGATCAAAGAAGAAAATGAATATATGTATGAATAAATATATATGTATGAAGTGTCTTATATGACACAGATTCTTAAATCCATGTACTGGTATGTTACATCATTTATCCTGTACACCTGTACAGTCATCAACATTGACACCTGTTGTACATATCGTTAACATCAATAAACTCAAAGTATCAGCTTATTGTCAATTTCCTTGTTACATTAGAGCATATGTACAGGAAACTGATGCTAGAATGTTCATATCACAGAAGCCAGGAAGTCAAATAAATCTGGTAGAGAAATAGGTCAAAGTAGACCTGCATTTGCATACCACAACTTTGAAATTCATCTTTCAATCAAATCTGTTCAGTACTTTGCTTTAAAAGCTCCAGACAAGCTAAATGTTGACATACAAACGGACGAACAAATAAACGAACAACCGGACGGACAGTGTGATGCTAATATACACCCTCCTTAAACGGGCGTATAACAAATCCTAACCACAAAAATAAACCTCTTAGAATGGAAACATATAACAAAAGGTACCTCTTACAATGCAATAATATCAACAAAAAGGTACCTCTTACAACACAATAATACCAAAAATGACACCTCTTACGAAACAATCATACAAACAAAAAGGTACCTCTTACAACACAATAATACCATAAAAAATGTACCTCTTACAACAAATACCAACAAAAATGTACCTCTTACAAAACAATAATACCAACAAAAAGGTACTTCTTACAACACAATCATACAAACAAAAAGGTACCACTTATAACACAATAATACCAAAAAAGGTACCTCTTACAACACAATCATACCAACAAAAAAGGTACCTCTTACAACACAATCATACCAAAAATGACACCTCTCACAACACAATCATATCAACAAAAAGGTACCTCTTACAACACAATCATACCAAAAATGACACCTCTCACAACACAATAATACCAACAAAAAGGTACCTCTTAAAACATTATCATACCAACAAAAAATTGTCAAAGGCCTGGCAGCCATTTTGTGATCCGACTTGCCTGAAAATGTACACTGTACAACTATACCTCATGGAGAACCTATATGTCAAATTTTATAAAGATCCCTTCAATACTTTCTGGAAATAGCCATAACAAACTTTAATTTTCAAAATCCAAGATGACCGCCTGGCAGCCATTTTGTGATCCGATCTGCCTGAAAATGTACAGTGCACAACTAGACCTCAAGAAGAACCTTTATGTCAAATTTCATAAAGATCCCTTCAGTACTTTCTGAGAAATAGCCATAACAAACTTTAATTGTCAAATTCCAAGATGGCCACCTGGCTGCAATTTTGTGGTCCGACCTGCATGAAAATGTACACTGCAAAACTAGACCTCAAGGAGAACCTATATGTCAAATTTCATAAAGATCCCTTTTGTACTTTCTGAGAAATGGCGATAACAAATTTTAATTGTCAAAATCCAAGATGGCCGCCTGGCAGCCACTTTGTGATCCGACCCACCTAATAAATGTCACTGCACAGCTAGACCTCAAGGAGAACCTATATGTCTAATTTTTATAAAGATCCCTTCAGTACTTTCTAAGAAATAGCAATAACAAGAATTGTTTAAAGACGGAAAACGAACGACGGACCACAGACCATGGACCACGGACGCAGGGCTATTTAAATAGCCCACCATCCATTGATGGTGGGCTAAAAAACAAGTTCGTTTTGCAGACCTTAATGCACTCATAACAAAAGACCTAAAGTTACTATTTTCATTATTAACTCAAGGTATCATAACAAGCTACATAATCTAAACACAATCTTTATGACTTTAAAATTTCATATACCGGTACAACGTGTAAACAAAGTCTGAATATACTGATAAAAAAACCTTGCAGGATCAGTCTGTAGAACTCCTATTTATTTTTAAAATTCCACAAAATTCCATGGAAAAATCAAAATGAAATTTGTAAAGCTATATCCATGAAGTGTACACTGGGTTCAAATGACTCACAAAGGGACTTTAATTTTAAAAATAAATGTATTTACATATCACAGAGATAAGTGTAAGTTATGCGCTCCAAATGTAAATAATGTATGAATGCTGAGTTAAACTTGCAGATACATTAAAATGAGCAAATGTAAATGATATATGAATTCAGTTTTACTTACAGATACAAACATATGTAAGTATACCATGAATATAAATGATACATGAGCTATACAGTAAAACCTGCTTCAGTGACCACCTGACCATCTGGTCACAAAGATTATTTTTTGTTGTCCTAAACTGTACCATTCATGTACAAATCAACCTCTTTTTATAGACCAGTTCCCTGGTTTCTTTGTGTCCCTAAAGGGGTCTTTATATACAAGTTTCACTGTACTTAAAGATATATAGTTCATGACCTTGTGACAGTGAGAAGTATTCAAAACATCAACTTTATATGCACCAATATTTTTATCATATACAATGAAATACTGTTATGTCGAAATTGGATGAGTCGATATTATGGTTATGTCATAGATAAGCGGGCCCCAAAACTGTTTGAAAATACTGGAATAACTTGAAATTTGTTGTTACCAGTATATGACTTCAATTGCAAAATGTTGACTGCGAACTGGGGATAATGCACTGTTTTTGCATAGGGAATGGGGCCTTATTTTGGCCCCCTATCTTAAGGTGGAAAATCCCTGAAACTACATTTATTTTGCTTTTTTCATGTTCTATCATACTACAGATAATCAATGGATTGCAAAGAATTGAATATGCAAGGAATAATAGAATCTTACATGGGTGTTATAAGTGGACAAGTAAATTTCATTTCCAGTGATAATAATCCGGTTGTAAAATGAAAGTTTCCCATTTGAGTTAGACATCCAGATTATCAGCATGAGGTATGAGATTTCCCAGTCTACACCACACACCAAAGTTTGATTTTTCGTCTTCCACAATTCTGAACAGCATCGCATTTTGTTTACTCTTCTAAACTTTCAGTCTGATGCATTAAGTCATATGAAAGTGCATTCATATCATAACAGTGAATGTGAGATGAAATTTCCTCCATGGTAAAACAGAGTTATCTTTCATGGGTAATCCTTGTATTTCACAGGCAAGTAGAGAGAATAATAGAATCTTACATGGGTGTATTGAGTGGATAAGGAAATCTCCATTCGTATGATAAGAATTAGTTCAATCCGAGGGTCCCCCGATGATTATACTTTCAGATTCTTGCCACGAGGGTGGAGATTCCATTTCTACCATACTCAACACCTCCATGTTTGATTATTTTTCGCCCATGTTACAAATTAAGACCGACATTACTGTGCACTGTATTCTAGAAGCCACAGAAACACTATTTCATAAAATGTACTGTAATGTCATAGCATGTGTGAGCTGTCTTTCCCTAGGGAAAGACAAGAGTTATCTTTTCATGGCTAATCATTAATTGTCTTTTACCAACAAGTGTGGAAGAATATGTTATCTTTGTTCACTTTTTGTGGTACTCTATAGATAAAAGAAGAATATTCATACAACAGATAAGGTAAAGAAGGAATAACTGATTATATGGAAGCAATCTTTATCATCAGGATGCCAGCTAATTATCAGTTATGTAAATTGGTTACATGTATGATCATGAATGATGTAATATTTAGAAATAATGTGCAATTAATTCTGCCAAAAGCCATCTGAATTTGAAAACTGTAAATTAATACAAAGCTATGAATAAAGAATATACAGACTGACAAAGTTGTTTTTTTCTCAAATTACATATGTTGTTATTATATGTAAATGTTGGGGGGGGGGGGGGGGGGGGGGGGGGGGGGCAGAAGTAATAATTTTCAGACAAATATAGATAGAAATAAACAGTATAGCTGTTGGTGCCAAAAAGAAACTAATCATCAGAATCAGAGTTTATGAATTGTTGTAGAATATATTGTAGAATGGAAATAAAACTTGATTTTATTTCTGACCTTTGCCTCTATCATGGAACTTGAAATACATTTATATATGTACAGAAGTAATGTATCTCATCAGCAATTGTTTGTAATGTCAGTTTCTTCACAATAATAGCTTCTTTTAAATCAATCTACTGTGGTTCAAAAATGATACACATGACAAAATTCTACAAGGGTATTATGATAGGGGATAAAATTATCTCTTTCCCTTTTGTTTCTCTTTCCAGTATCTTAAAGCGTGCTAAAGTTAAACCAGATATATACTGTCTAATTGCTGCCTTGGGACAAGACAATGAAATATACAATTGAGCTATCTAAATATCAATAACTCAATGTGATAGGGCAAATTAACTGCGGAACACTGAATATTGACATTTAATTGATTAAAACTATAACCATATCATCTAAAACTTACTGTAATTACTTTCTTTGTTACAGTAACAGAAAAAAAATTGAAAGAACTTACAGAGGTAAAATATAATGTTGATGTTCTGATTACAGCAATACAGTGAAACCAAGAATGATCCTACACACTAAAAAAATAATTTCGCAAACCTGAACAAAAGGAACAGCGAAACAAAACCATGAACGGTCCAACAGTTAAAAATTAATTTTGCCTAAACCAAAGCAATCTAAAAAAAACCAAAAAACAAAGCCTTCAAAGAAAATATATACTTGAAAATTAATCTTGCTGAAAGTGTTGCCAAAGCAACAATAAAGCAATGTCCCCAATTGAGCAAGATTAACTTGAAAACTAATCTTGCTCAAAGTGTGACAGAAGCAGCATTGAAACAAACTTTAAAGTAACATTTGTTCTAGGCCAGATATTTGCAATTGGCAAAAATACCTTGAAAGATCCATAACTTTAAAGTTAATCTTGCTGATCCAATTGAAGCAAAAAACAAAGAAAAGAGAATTTTGGTTTGAGTTAGTTAGATTAAATGAAATATTTAGTGGTATTTCTGACTGGTTAATAATTAGAGTCACACGCTTACATGCTTTAGGTACTGCATGTTGCTTTACAAATCTCAATTTCTGACTATTAATAAAGCTATCAACAGTAATAATTATCAGTTCTACAGATGTTTCAAAACTTTCGACGGTAAAACTGAACACGACTGTAACATATTAACAATACATCTTTATTATCATGATTCTTGTTAAAGTGCAACCTGTCTTCAGACCAGACCATCTGCCACTAAAATGTGGTCTCTAAAGACAGGTGGTCTCCCAAAAGAGGTTATATTTAAAAGATTATTAAAAATTATTTAACCAAATGGTTATCAGAATATGGTCTCGGAAGTCAGGTGATCTTTCACGAGAGTGGTCTTTCACTTAGACAGGTTACACTGTAGTACTGTGCAGAATTTTAGGTTGCCAACCATCAGCACACCGAATGTTTTAAGATGTTGATGATCTCTATCACATTCTTAAAGAATCATAGTCAGTCAAAGAGTAACTAACTGAAATCATTATTTCATTTAAAATAACAATTAAGTACTAGATAAGTCCCAATGTGTGCAGAAGATAAACTGTGTACAAGGAAGTGAAACAGACACACGAGTTGGTTTCAGTTATCATGTGTAGCTATATGCAAACGGTGTGGTGTATGTCAGACCATTAAAGCGATATAAGCTGTCACAATGATTATTTTTGTCCCCTGACATATAGTCGAGAATATGATAAAATGTGTGTTCAAATACATTATCAAACACGTAAAACATTGTAAAAGATCTTCTTTTCGAAGTTATTTGTTCTATTAGAATATAAGTTTTCCCGTACCTTAAAATATCCAGCTGTATTTCTTTATGCAGATAAACTCTTTCACCATATCAAATGTACTTCGTAATTCGGTTGGGGGATTTCGGTACTTTACGCGCTGGGACTATGTTAAATTCGGCTGATTTTTATGTGTTCTATATTTATTTCTAAAATACAGGACATGATTTTTATTGGAAAGTGCATGTATTATGTCAAATATATGCTTTTCAATGCTATTTTAAATACCTGAAGAAAATCGGATGAATATATGAATAAATATATCAGGTCACTAAAAGAAATTTTTCTGATCTTTAATGTTACTCTGAATGCTGACGTTGACAAAATCCAAACAATATAACTGTGAAAAGTATGCGTACCTCATGTTTTACAATCGTGCCGCCATGTCCGGTGGAGTTGGGCAGTTCATGATCATATGTGTCAAGAATGATAAAGCCTAGAATTCAATGGAATGAGTTAAAAATGGGTCGAGATCACCCGATATATCCGGCACGTGGACAATTTCAGAAACGAATGTTTTGAAACGATGAAAAAGACCAACTTTGCCTGATTTAGGTATGAAATGATGATGTACAAAAATAAACGCAAAAGGTAATAAGAATAGAATGTGTATTAACTGCAAACAGCACGTATTTATTGGTCACTCGGTAATCTTCGTAAAAAAATCACCGAAAGTCAATTTGCAATGCTCAAAGTATGGTGGACAAAAAAAAACTGATATTATGTTTACGTTTGGCAAGATTGTTGCAATTTTACACATGCATTTGTAATTCTAACCACCAGATGGTCTCTTTGGAATATATGATAGATAGAATATCACATAAAATGGGCATGTAAAATTTTTTCACCCACGACAGCTCATATCGCTTTAATATTGAATTATCTGGTCACAGGTCTAATACTAGGTTATTACACATAGTATCATCATTCTTTGGTATGACTCAGTACCAAGAATCAAACTTGGGACCATTTACTTGTAAGTCAAACACCATCAGTAGACCACTACAAACGGTGAGTAGCAACAACAGTCAAGGTCCAAATATAGGGTTTTCCTGCTACATGTTCTTGTAGAATGTCCCTCACTGTTGCCATAGTTACTAAGATTTTATATATTGCTGACATCCAAAGTTATTCAACACGAGTAAAACGGATATTTAATCCAAGTTGTCTCTCAAAGCATGCATGGTAGCAGAATTTTGCTAATAATTTTTTAACAGCGTAGCAAAACAAAATTTTAGGTAGAAAATTTACTACAATTAAATTCAAACTGTCTATGATCATACACATAAAAACAAAAGACTATGCCTATCATTCAAAAGCTTTACACATCACTTATTTTGTATAACCTACCTGAACATAAAACAATAACGCTGGATCCTATAGTACCTGTAACCATCCACCAAATTCACAACACCTGTTTTAAACACCAACATGACATTCTATTTTCATCCCTTCAGATGCCATTAGTTCCCAACACCACTTCAGTTGTGTTTTACTTTCCACATGAATTGCTTTCACATTTCATCATATTGAACTGTAAATTGAAATAAGTCTGATAAAATCAAAATAATTTTGTGAACTTTTAATATCTTTCCTGCCTTTATCACTTTCTTTTTGTATCTGATTTCTCCAAATGATTGAAGTTACCACATGAAAACAAAAATATCAATCACCAATACCAACATTCTTTTTACGTGTGTAGGAATATCTATAAACAGGTTATCTATTTTGTGAAGTATTCCACACCTATATTGAAAAACAATATTGATATACCAGGAGGATTATCAATCATTAAAAATATCATTAAACCGTCATGCAGGACAATCAGTCTGCAAATCTACCTGTCCGAATGCACTTGTCACTTGTCCACGAAATATAAGTACATTATAAGTAGTTCAATAACCAAAACTTAAAGAGTCAGCACACCTGATTTAAAATTAATTGAAGAAAAGATTCCATTTCAAATATTTCCCTCATTGAAATAGGTAATTTTATGACAGCTTTTGGTCTGGAGATTTCTACTTGCCCTGTCCGACAAGTGCTTGGTGTCTTTCACTTGTCTTACAGAAGAATGGGCTTGTATCGGACAACTGGACAGGTGAGACTGCCGCGTCCTGACAAAAATATGAGTTCCTTCACAATGTGAGATCTGTGATAAAACAGAACAAGATACAGAGGAACCTTTGTGTGCTTACATGTACCTTGACATTTAACCACAGAAGAAATGGGTAACTCTGGGTCCAGTGACTATCTGTGTGCAGCTCAATACTTGATCCTGAAATGTTTCTGGATCCACCATCCAAAACCTCATCCATGCCAGATTTGTATTTGTGACTTTGACCCTGAAAACTTTGACTCTGAAAGAAAAATTATGGCTGGTCTTAACAGATGGAGGAAACACCAAAATTCACTTTCAATCCAAAAAATTCATATCAGAATGAAAGTTTCAGCAAGTTTTTGTCTGAACTTTTTGTCTGAAATGATATCAGAAATTCTCAGTACATGGAGTACAAGTCTGCATTACTCAAAGTTACAATTTTAAAAGAAACATCAGGAAATCTTGAAGTCATAGATGTACAGGCACTTTTCTATCCAACTGCTCATCCTTTGTCAGTGTACAAGTAGTGTTCACCGATCTAAAATTCAACAAAATATACATACAAATATTACTGCACTGTATAAAAGACTTGTTATCTGATTCTAATTCAGCTGTAAGTTGGGTTTATTTGCATACTGTTTTTCAACTGCAAAGAATTTTTTACTGCCCTAAACATGGGGGACACCACTACTTGCAGGTAATGTGCCATAAATATTTACCAATACTTTGGACTTAAAGCAATGCACTGAGAAAATCTTAAGATGTAATAGTGTCTATCAAGTCAGGGTACCTCTGTCTTTAAGTCTCATGTGAAGAATTCTTGACCTTTAACTTTTCAACCACAGACTTAGCGACGACACTATCACAACCCTTTAGACATAGGTCAGACCCAGAGTCAAACTTGTAGTTTCCAACTGTTAGACAAACACTCGACTTTGAATTGTCTTTTAAAATATTTTATTTCAATGTAACTTTCTAATGCAGTACTATAGGTTCAATTGTGAGGATTTGATGTTAAGTTACAGAGTAGAGTACATATATTTCCAGTTTGAGCTTTTGCAATTTTTAGGAAAAACAAGAAAGTTTAAAATAAAGTATTTTCCCTACCTACCTACCTACCCTATGTTATTTTGGGCATGTAATAGGAAACACTCATATACACTAAAACCTGCTTTAACGACCATCTGTTTTAACGACCACCTTTGTATTAAGACCACCTGGTCATAAAAACTGTTCTTCACTGTCCCCAATAGTACCATTTGTGCACAAATCAACCTCTATATAAAACCTGGTTCTGTTGTGTCCCTAAGGGGGTCTTTATATACAATATACAAGTTTTACTATATCTTATGTTGGCCTAACAGCATTTTACTGTACAGAAATATACAGCATCAAAGACACGTAATACCCTTTTCATCTCAAGTGCATTTCAGAAGCATTCTTTCACATAGTCATATTTATTTTATAGGGTCAAAATTTTATTTTCTGGCCATCTTTAAAACAAGTTTTAAATGTATGACTAGTAGTTTACTAGAAGTGGGTGGTCAATTTTTTCTTTGTTATTTTTTTTTTTTAACTTTAATATGTAAATTAGACAATATTTCAAATTTTTATACAGAAAGATTTAAATGGGCAAACCTGCCTAAAATAATAGGGCCTGGGCCTTTTAAGTGGGCCAGCCTCACTTACAAGTAGATCTATGTTTTTCATTATTGATGATTGAATTGAACATATAAATGTAATTTTGTCAACTGACCAATAAAAATAACTGAAAAGTCTGTAAAATATCATTTTACTTCATGAGTTATCCATATCATTAAAGTATTTTACTACTCTCAAAGCATCTTAAATAGTACAGATCTTTTTCACCTTTTGTGAATTGGAGATGCAATTTTGAAAAGAATGCTAGAAATCATATTTTTCAGTTAATATAAACATATAAATGTGATAAATTTGTCATAGACTTGAAACACCTTTAATAAGAAATGTCATTCATAAAGCAATGAAAATAGATAATATCTTCTTTGTTAAAAGCAATATTTATTGATAGGAAATATAATTATAGATCTATAACTAGATCTAATAAAAGGAGCTGTTGTTAATGGCATAGTAATAATACAATTATAGATCTAATAATAGTAATAAGAGCTCTTTAATTCATACCTTTGTGAATAAGGAGATGCATAATAGGAGCTGTTGTTAAATAGATTATGCTAGAAATCTAATAATAGGATTGTTTCAGTAATAATATAATTATAGATCAGTAGATCTTAACGAGCAGTTTGTTAAATAGTAATGATAATTATAATCTATAATTCATAGGAGCTTTGTTAATGGCATAGTAATAATACCTTAGAATAAGTAAATGTCATAATTGGAGCATAATGGCATAGTATAATACAATTATAGATCTATAAGTAGATCTAATAATAGGAGCTTTGTTAATGCAAGTAATAATATAATTATTGATCTATAAGTAGATCTAATATAGGAGCAGTTGTTAATGGCATAGTAAATAATATAACTAGATCTAATAAAAGGAGCTGTTGTTAATGGCATAGTAATAATACAATTATAGATCTATAAGTAGATCTAATAATTGGAGCTATTGTTAATGGCATAGTAATAATACAATTATAGATCTATAAGTAGATCTAATAATTGGAGCTGTTGTTAATGGCATAGTAATAATACAATTATAGATCTATAAGTAGATCTAATAATAGGAGCTGTTGTTAATGGCATAGTAATAATACAATTATAGATCTATAAGTAGATCTAATAATAGGAGCTGTTGTTAATGGCATAGTAATAATACAATTATAGATCTATAAGTAGATCTAATAATTGGAGCTGTTGTTAATGGCATAGTAATAATACAATTATAATTTATAGATCTAATAGGAGCTGTTGTTAAGCATAGTAATAATATAATTATAGAATCAATAACTAGAGAGCTGTTGTTAATGGCATAGTAATAATACAATTATAGATCTATAAGTAGATCTAATAATTGGAGCTGTTGTTAATGGCATAGTAATAATACAATTATAGATCTATAAGTAGATCTAATAATAGGAGCTGTTGTTAATGGCATAGTAATAATATAATTATAGATCTATAAGTAGATCTAATAATAGGAGCTGTTGTTAATGGCATAGTAATAATATAACGATGGATCTATAAGTAGATCTAATAATAGGAGCTGTTGTTAATGGCATAGTAATAATATAAGTAGATCTAATAATAGGAGCTGTTGTTAATGCCATAGTTTGCTAAATCATCGCTGAACCATTTTAATAGAATACAAATGCCAAGTTACTTTGGTACATTCATTTTGATTTAAACCCACAAACAGTCTTTCAGACATAAATTATCTCCAAGAACCCTAAAACCTCATTTGGTCTCCACCATTTCAAAGAATGGTTCAGTTCACTGTCATAAATCTGGAGGGTATGATTTGAAATCAAATTTTTACAACTATTTTACTTGTAATTTTAACTTGTTCACTCCTGAAAAAGGACAGTAGAGCATTTTATTTATTGGCTTGGGCGAGTCAAAAAATGGCCACAGACATTGACCATTTAAACACTGTATAACTATTGCAATACCTACAGTGTTCGTCATATGTAATCACAGTATGCATGTGACCTTAAGGTCAAACACTTGAAGAACCATCACCACATACTTGTTGAAGATGCAGCAATAAAGATAAAATTCAGTTGGAAGCTCCATAGTTATTCATAAATAATACATATGGTTATTTTTCATATGAATTTGAAACGAATACAAGCACTTACGTCTGATTCAGTCTTCGATATATGGTTATTGAAATACTGCTGATCAAACATGCTTCCTTGACACTCGGTGTTCTTTGTAGAAATTACTGAAAGTTAATATGCAATATGGTCAAATTATGGCGGATTCAAAATTAGAGTTGCAACAAGTTTCATATGGTTTTTTGTTGTTGTTGTAAATGTGCATGACTGACAATAGATTGTGCTCTATTCAATATACAATATATTTAAAAACTATTTTGCTCAGAGTAGTTCATATAATGAAAGTATCTTGTATGCAAAATTGAAGGTCAATATGATAACATTGTATCTGGAGCCTGTTGCATGGTTTTCTGGCAGTCTGGCTCTTAAGACACCACTGTGGAATCAGCAAAATTGTTTGTGGTTTTAATTTCCTTCATTTCATTGTTTTCATTTGTCAACAAAATTAACACCATGACGAAATGTTACATACATTACACTTAGTAAATGTAATAGACTAGGTTTTCTATTTAATGAAATTTAATGTCAACAAATTTATTTTATTCTTAAAATAACAAAATTTTTACCTCAAGAAATTTGCTGATTCTATAGTACATAATTCTATGAAAGAGAACCTTTAACAACACTGTGGGTCTTCCTGTATATATGTATATCGAACTTTAACAAGTTCATATAGTATGTAAAAAAATTACCATCAATTATCACCATTTTTTTTTGCTATCTGCAAAACAAAAACTATGTCGATAATCAAACCTACATGTACTACAAATGAACATGCAATTCAAAGCAAAAATAGTTGCACAATAAAGAGCTTTAATGAAATTTTAAAGGGACAGCTAATGAATGTCTTTTGTTATTAGTTTTTTTTTTCTCTGATAAGTGTCGACTGTTGAAGACTGTTAATTTGGTTCTACTATTAAATTCTCTTTCATTACAGGTGAAAACCAGCTTTTGAAGCAAGAACCGTTTGCTCTAACAAGAAGCACGACAAATTTACGTCTGGTGGAAAAAAGACGAGACTAAAGGTGAAGATAATTTCTAGTTATCAAAAGGAGAAGAAGAATACCCAGCGAACATTTAATATAATTTATGATCACATAAATTATCATTTACCAGATATTCAGGATATATCAAGATTTATCATCTTATAATATTCAAGCTTTGTTGACACACAGACACATCTGTCAAGCATATTATCTACACTGATTTATTAAATAAGACAACAGTTGAAATTATGTTACTACTTTTGATTTCATTTTTATCTTCTTAAAAAGAAAATTATTTTAAACCTTGATAAAAATCCTGTATTAAATGTTTTCTTATCAAAGCACCAGTTTGTAACAACATCTTAAGTTTGGTAATTAAGATACCTGACCATTAAGTACAATGTACACCGAAATGACACAGAAGAAAGTTTTATGAAATATTGTGTCTGAGAATGCGGCCAGAGTTTTCAATTAGAAATTGTATGTAATATGAGGAAGAGAAATCATACACTGCACTATGCATAATAATGAAAAAATGTTTACTCATTTTCCCAATGCTTTATATCGATGTATCAATTCAAAGAAAAAGATCACTTTTACCTGTTAACATTATGACTTTGTAAATTTACCCGATCTTTATTTGAACCTTTAACACAGTTAATTGACAGAATGAAATATTAGTTAATAAAGCAAAGTAATGATGCCAAAAGAGACATGTTATTAATATATATTATTCTCTGTTGCCCAAGACCATTGAATTAATTTTGAAATAACTTCTAACATTACTTCATTCCTTGAACCCTATAAGTACAAGAGACTTGCTCATGTTGTTGGATATACAACAAAGGCCAGCTATATCACAATCTAATTAAAAATCTATATCGCATCGCCCCCATTTTCTGATGTTGCACTGAGGATTTAATGAAACCTGTTCTGGCCTCACATACACTCAACTGGAAAATGTGGTCAATTATGCAGTTATGTAGAAGTCTAAAAAAAAATGTATTTCTATTTACATGGTACCTGTTACCTTTGATCCTATGACCTTGAAACCTGGTCACCATGATCCTTAGATATGGTGATTCCTAACACCTTTATACTATAATGCTGTATACAAAACTTTTGTACTTTAAAAGTCAATCAGTTTTGTGTTAATCAGCCATTTGTGTGCTGGCTAAAGGTTCATGTATGACCGTTTAAAAATTTATAAATATTGACTTAATCATGTATATCAATTTTGAAAAAAAAATTCTCATTGGTTCATAAGATTTTTAAAGATGTACAAAGTCCTAGGCTTTTTTGGCCCCTGGCTCCTTTTTGTTTGCAAACTTGAAGCCCCTTCCCAGGGCAAAGCTCCCTACCAAATTTGGTTGAAATCTGTCAAATCATTCTAAAGAAGTAGTGGTTAACAGATGGATGACAACAGATGAGAGGCGATAGCAAAGACCCTTTCACGATAACTGCGTTCCTATTAATTTCACCCGTACACAAGCACTTCCGAGTGGTATCAAGAAGTTTTCGTGCTCAAAACATTACATACCAAGACAACTAGTGCCCAATGAAAGACTAATTGTTCCTTGTAAACGATTTTAAATTTCATTGGGTGTGATTTGTGTTGGGTACAAAACTTCTTGTTACCATTCGGAAGTGTTAAGTGCGCAGGTTGAGATTAGTAGGAACACAGTTATCATAAAACGGTCTATAGCTAATTTGCTTGGTTTGCAATTTACAATAATCAAAATTAAATGTGAAAATTTCAGTGGGGATCCCCACAGAAAGCTGTTTATTACTTTTACACTAGTATTACTGACCTAATCGAAGCAATATGCGAAAGTGCAGCTGATCTTGAAATCTGATTGGCTAAGTAAGTCAAGTTGAGTATGTTTTCAGCCTTAAGAATTTAAATTGACTCAAGGTAGTGGGATAATGACTGCCCAATATTATAAATTTATTGCCCTGGTTGTAGGCAGACATGAGGATTTGTTTACCCAAGGCAAGTCATATTTCCCGAGGGCGAAGGAAGTATGACCTGCTTTGGGCTTGGGTAAAAAATTCCTCATGTCTCCCTACAAACCCCACTAAGATTTAAAGCTTGGGGGTTAAGTCTGATATATCTTTATTTTTGTTAATTTACTATCAATTCTCCACCTTTTAAAAAAAATAAAGGTTTTGCACAATATCTGCAAACTTTAAGTATCCCACCCACTGCAACTCACCTGAATCCGCCCTGGCATGGAATGCCGCCATACTTGTTTTGTCACAAAAGTATGGGGTTCATTTAAATAGACGATCTATAAGAATTTCTTCTCGTTATGTCTATTCAAACACACAATATCTAGGATATGACAGGTGTAATGTCTACTAGTTACTGCGACAACAAAGAAGGTTTTACTATTTTCACCAACTTGTATATCCCTCCAATACGTGTAGGTGATAGGCATAGATGCAGCGTATGAATTTTGCAAAATAGCACATCATGACATGCTGTGAAACACTTGTCGTGGCGACAATGCTTTGACTTGAAATGTATAGGCCGCTACATAGAAATTGTTCGGGTCAAAGTGGGCATGGCATAAATCAGATTATTGTCCAGTGAATAAAGAAAACATACCACATCTTCTGTAACTGTTGTTTTTTATTCTTCGTTATCCTCTGGGTACCTCCGCCATAAAAGTAGTTTTAAAATGCGGAATTCTGGAAGTTGAAGATGAGTTTGCAGTACCATTGATCGTTACACTCAAAATGTAAAATGTGACTGAAATAAGTTTTCCATTAGCATAAACAATCGTCCAATAGGGGTCAATAATAATTTATGGCTGTGATCTCGTATGAAAAAGACCCAGGAGAATTCTTTCCGAACACGCCTCTCGTTTTGGACATTTTGTAAAGAAGTTTGTAATAGTGTGGATCCAGTTTCAATAAAACAGAAATTGAAAAGTTGATATTGGTAATTACCATGCATTAAATTTGTGTCACTTCATGACTTTTAGAACAGATTAACCGGACTATGAACATTATTTTGCTGTTGTTGTTGTCCCCATTGTTACTTCTGTTGATTACTCAATCTATTATAATATAATATTTAAACGGGTCGACATTTCACCGTCGATTTTAATTTCATAGCATTTTGTGAATGTGTGTGTATCTGAATGGCAAACAATTTTTTTCCAATCATAAATTATTGGATGACAAATTTACGTCTAACATTTATAGCAGCTGATAAACTACGGTAAAACTTGCATTAATGGTCATCTCAGTATAAAGGGCACTTGCCTAAAAAGGCCATTCAAACATAACCATTTTTTATAAGGAAATAAACCTATTTTAAAGGTCACCTGTCTATAACGGCTACTTTTGCCTGTTCCCAAGTTTTTTTCTAATCAGAATTATTGGAGGCCTTTACGTCTAACGTCAACATTTATAGCATTTGATAAACTACGGTAAAACTTGCATTAATGGTGATCTCAGTATAAAGGTCACTTGCCTAAAAAGGCCATTCAAACGTAAACATTTTTTAATTTTTATAAGGAAATAAACCTATTTTTAAAGGTCATCTTTCTATAACGGCTACTTTTGCCTTTTGCCATGGGTGACCTTTATAAACAAGTTTGACTATGCTACGTCATACTAATTATGAAAAATATATATATCAATTATCTGATTACGTGCATTGCGCTTTGAACCATGAAGTCTCTCAGTGCTTGACTATGCAGGTTCGATCCTCGCTGGGACCCATGCTGATTTTTGAGGAAGTTTGTCGGTTTACTTGCAGAAGGCCGGTGATCTATTCTCGGGTACATTGTAATTGGGTTCTCTCCTCATCCTCTCTCCACCATTAAAAAATGGCCGCCACCATGACACAACTGGAAAAATTTTGAGTGTGGCGTAAAACTTGACACTTTTCAAAAGTAAAATTCTGATTATGATATTCCGATCTAATCAAATCTTTGACTATCCTTAAATTTTCTGAAAATATATAAAATCAATATACAAAATGTGTTCAATTATTTGTCATTGTTTACAACACGCATTTAAATATTAAAAAGAATATCTTGTTGTCTACGAACAAAGGGGTGTAAAAAACTAGCAATGGTCTCAATGGATGCCAATCAAATATTTGCCAATTATTTGTTATCCTATAGTTTTGGACACTTTCACACAGGAATATTAAAAACATACCAGTACGGACAAGTTCCGCAAACATTGATTTTAATTATTCCGTGTTGTACACGAAGGACAAACTTTGAATCATATGTCTCTTGTTGACAAATGAATAGTCACGTAAAATTATGAAGAACCAGGCATTACTTAAAGCTATTTCTGCTGGAAGACCTCGACAAGTTCGGCTCTTATTAGACGCTGGATCTTCCATCACACAAGTCGATGACTGTGGTCAAACAGTTTTGATACGAGCAGTTCTTCTGGAGCACGAAAGAAACAGAGACAAAATTCTTCGACTTTTATTGAAAAGAGGTGGACTCGTGAGTAAATCTGACGTTGTCGGACGTAATGCCGTTATGTGGGCGTGTATTTACGGTCGTGATACAGTTTTAGGTCTTCTTATCGAAAATGCTGATACAGATTTAGATGTCAATCGCATGGATATTAATGGTCAAACGGCGCTCTATCATGCTGTTTCTTCGGGCAGTGTCAATTGCGTCAGACAGATTATTATCTGTTTGAAAAAATACGATTTAAGTGTAGATCTTCCGGATTTCCACGGCATCACACCACTTCTACAAGCCATACGACTTGGTCATGATGTCTGTGCAAATAGCCTCGTCAATTTGGGGAGGGCAAAGGTTGGACTTGGAATGAATTATCCCAGAGACTTTGATATTACAGAAAAATGGGAAACTCAAAGTCTAAGAAACCGGGTACGCACGAACGAAAAAACAAGGATTTTACCTTTAATCAAAATAAAGGGGAACTGTTCAAGCAGACTCGATGTGATTTCATCTTGTGGTAGCGTGTCCTCATACGATAGTTTTACATCGACTGAATCTGATTTCTCGGGAAAATTTTCCGATTCCACTTCCATTGATTATCCGGTCGTTTTGGATAAGAAGTTACAGAAATATCTTAATTTGGGTCCAGGCAATGGAACGCAAGAACCTATGTCGTTGACTAGTTTTTCAACTAGCTTAGAGGCTAACCCTTCCGATGATGAAGTTGATATGTACTCGACCCCTTGCCATGGAAACAATAATAATAGTTTGACAATATCGAATAACCTTCCCAAAATGTACGGTCTAAAACAAGATCAGCTTAGCACATCATTCAGAAAGGCTGCCATACCTTTACTCTTCAACCTCACACCCGAAACAACCCAATGTACATTAGAAACAGAGGTCAGTGATGTAGGATCTACAAAGTCTTTCAGGAAAAGTACGTATTGATTTATTTTTTTATTTAAATCAATTTTTTTTGGCTTTTTAATTGTTACTTTTGCCACATATAACTGAGCGGCTTTGTAGTAGTAGTAGAGCTTCCATCTCACAAGCGAATTTTCCTGACTCCAAACCCGAGCTGTACATGCCACAGGCATTAACGTCGAAATTTGGAAATGGTTTTCATTCAACAAGAGAGAGAGAGAGAGAGAGAGAGAGAGAGAGAGAGAGAGAGAGAGAGAGAGAGAGAGAGAGAGAGAGAGAGAGAGAGAGAGAGAGAGAGAGATTTGGAATGAGAGTGTTACATTGGCTAGAGCCCGTAGTGACTTTTATGTTTTACCAGCATCACTTGACCTCCTAGTCACAGCGGCAACAAAAATGTATTTTACTATTTTGAGTTTTCTTTCGAAGAAGGAAAAATTAAAGTGAAAATAGTAAAGTATCTCAAGTTTTTTGTTGCCCTTGTAACTACTGACCTCCCGATGTGTTTTTAAAAAGCATGTGCCACACCGGTAACACATCAGTCTTTAGATTTCTTAAAGGTGTTTTCGTTTTCGTAGTTTCAGAAAACTCTATTGTTATTTTTTTCAATCTCGTATACATATTTTTTGCGTTTACTAAAAAGAAAAAGAAAATAACAACATTCATTGCTAAAGGGACGGGGATATACAAGAACTGTCATGTTTTCACTTTTTGATTTACCAGGGAGATCACATTTTGGTAAAACCCCCCTTAAATCAAAAAGTACTACAAATGCTGTGTAAACGCCATACATTATAAAGTATAAACAGCTCTCACAGAACAATATCTAATTTTATATTTTGTTTATTTATATTGTTTTAAGTCCATGTAATCATTCATTAAGTTATTATTGTGAACATACCGGTGAGTTTAACATACCGGTGAGTTTAACAAACTGGTGAATTTGACTAATACGAAAGATCATCTGTTTCGTAATGGGAGATAACTCTAAAATACGAACATGACCGATTTTGTAACATGATGAAAAGATTGATAATGATATACATTGTACATGTGTATTAATTATATCGGAAAAGCAAAATAAAAACAGGGCTATGACGATTTCTCTCATTATATATATATATATATATATATATATATATATATATATATATATATATATATATATATATATATATATATATATATATATATATATATATATATATAGTTGTGCATGTACAATCTCCATTATTTTGTAGATAATCAAAGATCTGATGCAAGAAAATGGAATACTTTGAAAAAGAATTTACAACTGGAAAATTTGAAAAGATTGCCCAAAACTAGTGATTCACGGCAATTAATCACACATAGACTGGAGTCATTTAACAGTTTCCATTCAGAAAAATCAGAAGACATTTTTATCCCTAAACACCGAAACAGCATCAGCTTCCCTGATCTTGTAGAAAAAACTTCATCAGTATTGTTAAATCAAATATGTCATAAGAAACAAGATTAGGGAAAAACTAATACTAGAATCAAATGTATTTCAACTTTTGAACTGGGTACAAACGCCAAAAATATTCCAGCAACTTGTGGGCGACTTCCAAAGGAAACCCACTTGCCCAGGACGAAAATAACTGGTCATGGGCGAATGGGTGACCGCTAATTTCTATCCCTGTCGGAATGAACATGCAATAAACTTTTGAATGACATAGAAAGCATTAAATTACTAAATTATATTATTGAGAGATGATAAAATGAGAAATAAATTATCAGTTTATAAACTTATTTTTAATTTTCTTTATTTTTTGTAATTATTTTTTATGTTTTGATTATCGGAGTTTATGTGGCTGACTAGTTAAAGATGACTGAAATTAGAAATAATCATTTCGACCAAAAATTTCTCTTGTCATGTTTTTCCAGACCCCACGTTCAAATTATACGCAGAGTAATATTAATTTAAAAGTTTACGAGAATATAAAAAACTGATTTGTACAGATATAGTATTATGTTAGATAATACAATCATCTCAATAACGCTGGCTTCCTAGGTCCAAAAGATGAAATTTGAGGTGTTTATTTATTAATTTATTAATCTAATTTTTTATTAATTTATTTAATATTTGATAGGAAATCATTAAGCTTTTTATAAACCGGAGTCATCTGCACTCATTTACGTATGTGATTGACCTTTAGGAGAACCAAATGGAAGTTGCTGGACTTTGGGCAGTCCACACACAAATGCCCCTTTGGTTTAACCAATAGAGCGCTACTGTAGCTTTAGGTCTAAAACAATTAAAAGTCGGGGCAGAATTTCGTTCCACCCTAGCTTATACTGCCAATGATCATGTATAAGGGCGACTACTTTACTGATTTTTTCTTTTAAAAAACCCAAATATACAATTCGACATATCAAGACTTTCCATTGTGTAGTGCGACTTGTATAATTACAATATATATACATGTAATTATGCACCTCTGGTTCGAATCCCGCTAGGGTAATTTCGAATTAAGTGGGAAAGTTTGCCAGTTTTCTTGCGGAAGGTCGGTGGTCTTTACCCGGGTAACCGGGGTTTCTCCTCCACCAATTAAAACTGGACGCTATCATATGACTGAAAGATTGTGTAGTATGGCGTAAAAAACAAAAAATCAAATCAAAAACATGTAATTATGTATTTAACAATAAAAGTAAATTGGTTATTTAGAGCGTTTGTTTTTCACATTTCGTACTTCCCGATCGCAAACACTCGAAATTATCAGACACAAATATCTCCTCCGGGTATCCCCTCACCAAATGATGAATGGATTTAGAAATTCTATTTAAAAGCCTCGATGGCCAAGACGGACTTGGATGATGACGAAGTGTTCTGAAAGAGAGACAACTCTTATAATATATGTTCTCACTTTTTGATTCATCAAAACGTGACATGATAAAATATTACATCGGAATTGCTTACCCCAGAAGCAGTGTGAATATAGATGTGGGTATTTAAAATACAAAACAGCTTTTAGAAAATTTGAAGACACACCTTTTTTCTCATATTCATATTATCACAACATCCGAAAATTTAAATATCAAGTCATTGGTTATCATGATACTTATTTCGTCCAACACCAATCTGATTGTACACATAAATATTTTGAAGTTGATATAAAGGATGCTGGAATTTTTCATAGACAGTATGTTTTTAATGTTTGGAGACCAGGTCTTTCAGCAAATTGTCGGCAATCCCATGGGAACCAATTGTGCCCCTGAAGCAGACTTCATTCACAAGCTTCTGACGATAAAAAGAAGAAAACAAAATAGATGTGGCTTTTAATTTGACATTTAGATATACCGACGACGTTTTGTCAATTAATAATGACAATTTTCATGTATATGTCAATACGATATATCCCAACGAACTAGAAATTAAAGATACAACAGATTCAAGTACACAAGCATCCTACGTGGAAATTTTAATTACTATAGACACAGACAGAAAATTAACAACCAGACTATATGGAAACGCGAATATTTCGGCTTTCCCATCGTAATTTTCCACATTTACCTGCACATGGTGTTTTTATCTCACAAATGATTCGATGGGCCAGGTCGTGTTCACCATATGACAATTTCATATGCAATGATTATGTAAAGTTTTAAATATAATTTGCAGACCATCGACTGATTCTGAGAATTAAGGATTGTTTCTCATTTTGTGGAAGGCATTGAGTATAAATGCAATGGATTATGGAAAAAAAATTCTGTGCTGCACAATGAATTTTTTTCCACAATCCATTGCATTTATACTCAATGTTTCCAAAAAAATGAAAAACAATCCTTATATTTATATAAATTTCCATTTTCTGTGAATCTATTTAGATACATGTACTTAATATATCGTTTAATAAACTTGTTACAATGGTACCAAAATGTTTTTGAAATTCTTTATATACTCTTTTTAATACAGCGTCCACCATAAAAAATGTTTCTATCAAGAATAAAACCACAAAACGTCAGAAAAATCGCAAAACATTTTCAAGAGAACAAATGCAATTAAATGTATATTTTAAAGTATTTCTCTGATGTGTTTATAAAACAAAAAACAAAACTTATAAAACCATATTCTGCACATCTTTATAAACAACGTATGAAATAAGAGTTTATCACATTTATGAAACTAAACGTTCAGGTTCCATATTTTTCCTTAGATATTTGTAGTTTTTATTCTGTTTTATCTCAAAACCAATCTCCCTGTCAATATATAAAAATTACAGATACAAAAGTATAAATCTGCAGGATGTTCAGGATAGATATGCTGGTGAATATTGGACAAACACGGACATCTGGATATCCTGATGTGGGATCAGGTGCCATGGAGGAGTAAGCATCCCCTGTTGACCGATCACACCCGCCGAAAGTCCACAAAGTAATTCAAATTAAATAGGTGAGCAAGAAATCATTGTTATAATTGGTACATACAACTCAACAACAGCTATCGAATAGGTAACTCAACATTTCATTAAGTGAAACACAGTAATCGCATACAAGACGATTATACCGACCGTAAAATTTGCGGAACGTTGACATCAAACGCGATTTTCGGTAAAACTGTATATTATTTTCTATTACCACAGACGTTGTGTCAGACTCAATAGTTGAAATAATTTAAAACAATAACTTCTAGAATAATACGGTTTAATATATTTGTACTCTGTCATTATAAAAGGAAGGTTTAAAAACAAAACATAACTCATCTTCGGTATGGTTTATATCACAAAATGTACAAAGTCTATTCTTTATGAGTATATTTCTATATCTCCCATCGTCAATAAATATATTTTAAGCAGATATCCTGTAATATGTAACTGTATTTTTATCTACTGCATAAACTGGATTTTCCTAAATAGTATAGTAAGCAAAAATATCAACTAAATGCCGATAAATAAATATATAAATAATCCTGGGGTTATTTCACACCCAGTATGTTCTTATAAAACTAGTATGAACTGATTTGGGTATTTTATGAAATCCGCAAACTTGTGCACACTAACATTAACTGTAATTTCCCCCCAAAAAACAAAAAAAAAAACGTTTTAACTACTTAGATTGATGTACAATAACTAAGTAAATATATACACAGGTATGACACTTTTTATTTTCCTATATTATGTGCATATAGACATGTAGTAAGGTCCGAATAATTGACAAACTGGGTTTCTCAAGCAATTTTCACGAAATATATAGTAATTTAAGATAATTCATGCCTGTGTTTGTCTCTTTTTATTATTGAACATCAATCTACATAGTAAAAAAGAAAGAAGTTGGGGGATACAGCTAATGCCCCTTCTATACAAACGAATAAGGACTGTAGTTTTATCCGTGTTAACATGTCGATTCCAGTCCGTTGTATATTGTGTTCAGTATTACCCCGATTCCAGAGAGTCATGATCAGATGATGATATCATGGACAAACATTCATAAAGTAAATTAATAATTTGTAATTCAACCGATGGACAACATTCTTACATGAAGTAAATCTCAACAGGGGATGCTTATTCCTCCATGGCGCCTGATCCAACCTCTGGATTTCCAGATGTCCGTGTTAGTCCAATATTCATCAGATCTGTATATGGTATCCTGGACATTCTGAATATTAATACTTTGTTATCTGTAATTTTATATTACTATAACATCAAGTGAAGTACTGGTGATCAAATTTTGACTATGAAAACACCAAATGAATTCTAATAACTGACCTTCTACATGTAACTGTCCACCCTACTCCGTATACCAACACCCTAATTTCCAAACGGCTACAACACATGACCATATATACAAAAGTAACATAGCATATGAAAGTTTTTATAGCCAATAAAACGAAAGAAGGGCTTCTATGGCAAACAATTATTTTTCAGATTGTTTGTGAGAACTTATTTTTGCCTTCTGACTGAAATCAGAATTCCAAAACCATATTGAAAAAACGGCAATGGAAACCCAGTAACAGGTCAATGCAACGACATTTTGGTTACTGATAAAGATGTTGACAATCTCAAATATTCTATACATCACCGTTCATCTAGACATATATCTAAATTCTGTTTGCGCATCTACAAACCATGGTAAACCCTATCCAATATACGTACGAATGGCCATGGCCAATCGTATCGAATGTAACCTTTTCACCTACGATATTATCCAAGAATTTCTAACACGTTTCTTAATTTTACAAGGGATGTTTAGTTACTATATGCAAGAATTTGTTTCTATGAATAAATATTTATATAGCATCACCAGTGGTACGTAACATAAGGCTTTAAAAAAAGATAATGGCTGTCCTGTTTCTTATCACGATAGTACGGAACAAAAATGACACTTAACGGTAAAGTGTCATTTTTTATCCGTACTATATACATGTATATCTAAAACATATACAGTTACACATAATTAATGTGAACGTATTATTATTATAGATGATTATCTCTGTAGACAACAGAGCCGAGTTTATTTGGAAAAACATGGTGTTTGATTAATTTTTGTTGCCATAACTACGTGTATACAATTAATTTGATATGTAACAACCGGTCTAGTTGTTTTTGACATGAAACAGATTGTGATTTCTACGTTAACTACAAAGCATTGCTTGACACTGTATCATTTTCAAGATGCTGATTGAATTAATGACGGAACTTACCTTAATGGAACGTTGAAATATACATTGCTTAGTTACTTAAGAATTTCCTTTTATGTAGAACTTCTCAGAACCACAAAATAAAAGGATCTGGATTGAACTTACTTCGTTGCATGATTCATCAATTTAGTTCTTCGGATAAAATGAGGAAAATTTGTTTTAAATCATACGAATACGATTCAGTTTAAAACAAAAACAAAAATAGATGGCAGTAACAAAATCATTTATGGGAATTTTAGATAATTAACTAAAATCCAGGCTAAAATATAACAGATCCATAACAGTTTCGAATGACAAAAATCAAAACCGATATCTGGTATTTTAATATTCTTAACTTATGAAAACAATCGTAAATTTTAATAACTCAAATTCTGACATAGAGTAGACATACATATTCCATGGAAACAATGTTAATTTGATGTCTCGGTATGATACAGGTATTTAGTTATAAATTGATAACTGAGTGTTTCCGCACGTTCCTGTACGTTAATGATGTAAAGACTAATAGAATCATTAATTATTACGAGTGACAGGTAGTGAAATTCCACCCCGTGGACAAAGCTCGCGGTCTAGGTTAGAAAAGTCGTTTATATATATATATATATATATATATATATATATATATATATATATATATATATATATATATATATATATATATATATATATATATATATATATGGGTTAAAAGTTCTGATAATTAGTTTCAATTACATACCAGAGAAAATATATTTTTCTTTGCATTATTGACGTACCGGCACCTGGTGTCACAGAAACACAATGCCAATCTATGATTAAATACCGGTCTCACACTGATGCATCAAACAAATCTTGTTTCCATGGAAAATGTAAATACATGTTAGAATTAAATAATAATTTCATTATCTAGCGATAATATAGGGAATATCCATCTAAATGAAACTATATCCATGCAAAGTAATTAACAATAAATATATCTAATATATTGTACAAGATCATCGTTGTAAAGATAAATGGAAGCTATTTTTAAAACAGAAGCAGAGTTATTAGTGCATTGCGATCTATACACCATCATTTTCTTAATTCCAGTCAACACGTGATCGAGCACCGGTCATATAACATGATTTGGGGGTTTGTAACTATTATAACTAGACAACATCATATAAATATGGCGCTTTTTAGCCTCACATTGGAGCCTTTTCGCGTTATTTTGGCGCTTTTTCGCCTGCCGGTAGTCATGCGCAAGAATTATATTAAATCTGGAATAAAAATGACATTGTATATCTTACTGCTAACCCGGGACATACAGAAAATCAATGTTTTAACACCAAAGTATACTTGAAGTAATGAAAAAAAAAGATCACGGCAAAATTTTATATGTATGGAGAGTATAATTTTATTAAAATGTCAAGTAATGTGTATACTATAATTACTACTATTATTTTTTTAGGGGGTTAATTAGACTTTTATATTAGGGGAGAATATCGGATAATTCTTCACTGGTTCTTTTATCTTCATTTAATAATTTCTGCGTAGCTATGAAAGTGTTAAAAAACCTATACGGATAGCTTCTGTCGGCCGATTTATTTTTTACTCTAAATGTGCACACGATTTTTGAAAAATGTTTCGTGATCCATCCTTATCGAAGAACGGTCAGTTATATATGTGTCGTTTATGTGGACTAACAAACACGACATCGCTCTTTGCAAATGGCAAATGAAAATAAATGTGCGCATGTCTACCGGAAGGCGAAAAAGCGAAAAGGCGAATAAGCGCCAAAATAATACGAAAAAGCGACAAATATGAGGCGAAAAAGCGCCATTTTAAATGTTGCTGTTTTTCGCTTTTTTGCGTGCGTTTTGTCGCTTTTCGCATTGCATAGTAACATGAAAAAGCGCCAAAAATGTGTAAAATTTTCGCTTTTTCGCCTTTTCAAAGTGCGAAAAAGCGAAACGACAGAAATCAGCCACCATATATAAATGAAGAAATTTCAGTGTGGCGCAAAACACAAGTGAAACAAGCAAACATAAGTATAATTTAATTACATCATGGTACAAATAAATATTTATCAATAAACATAAGTAGAGGTTTATGATTTAATATACATGATAAAGATGGCTAAATATCTACGTTCATTAGACTAAATTTTACAAATATAATACAGTTCAGAACACGTGCGGTAGTAGAAACATATAACCTAGCACCTGTTTTGGATATATATACAGAGACGTACAAAAAAGTTTTCAGTCTCTATTATTTTACTATATACATGTGTACATGTATTTCATAAAAAAACACATTTTTAAAAAATAATTATTGTAAAACCATTTCTTTCGAATTCCAATATAATTTTCAGTTAAACAAAGAATTAAATGCAATTTCATTACATATTTTGATTTTTCATTTTCTGAATTAGAAATTAAAGAACTATTAATTTAAACAGAAAGTTCAATTTTTGTGATGAAAACTCCCTATATGAGTAAGTAAAATTGTGACATCTAATTTTTACTGTATGTTTAAATAGTCAATCTTTCAAATAACAAATTAGAAAACAATGAAACATTTCTCTGTTCGTGGGTGAAAAATGTATTGGAATGTGATATGAAAAAATGTGTTTTTAAATGAAATTCATAGTAAAAAAAAATCTAGAGCGAGGGAATACTTTTCGCACAGCTCTGTATATATGGTCAGCCAATGAACTATTTTTCACATTATTGGTCCGTGCGACACGATTAGGTCACTTGATTCAATAGTCCGTTATTTCCTGTGTTCAAATCTACCATCCTCTTGATAAATACCATCACCTTCTAAATATAGATATCCCGTAACGAGTTATGGAAGTGTCGGATTAACAGAATTTCCAAAAAGCTCAAAAACACTAAAAAAAATACTGAGAAAAACCAAAGATCAAATGTCTTGATAATCAATCTGGAATATTTTAATCCTGTATAATGTGTCGTGTCGCAGTAATGAAAATCCATAAATAATCTGTATGATTTGCTTGTTCGTGTTATTTTGATACTCCACTGGGCGGAATAATTATTTAAAATGACATAGGCCTAGTACCAGAATGTCTGTCTACTGGACATGACTGCCGACATTTGTTTGTAACAAAAGATTCAATTCAACCTTCACAAAAAATATACCACACAATCATCACTACCTCTAATCGTTACATGAATCTGTTACACTTCTATGGGCACCATTTCCGCTCGTGATACAATGTTGATTCTGTTTGTAGCATTGGCTCGTCTATCAATTTTAGATGCATGAACTAATGGTAATCCAGTGTACATGGACAAACTAATATTTTTATGTGGAATTACTTTACTCATTGTTCCTGTTTCTCGTTCATCTTCTCCATTTTTTGTACCTGTACTGACGTTCATACCAAACACAAAATCTGATTGCAATTTCCCCGCATTTAAGATTAGATTCCTCGTGGTGTCATAGTCTTTCTTCAAATCGCTACAGCCGCATCCCATCCTTATACATGCGTTGGTGTAGCAAAATACTGATCTAAATTCATACGCCGCGCTGATTAGCAAAGACGAAAGCGATGGTCATTGCGTCTTTGTATGGCTACTAACGAAGCTCAAAACTAAAGAATTTCATATTGGTGGTTATCATATGACATGCAACAAACGGAGGGATTATTAATACGTATCATATGTACGGCCTTGTTACCTTCTCTGGTAAACAAATCATCTGAAGAGAGCAAGGAGATATCGATCGTTTTATTAACTCCTGTACAGAGTCCATTATCAGATTTCTTAATTAACACAAAGGTACAAAATTAGTCAAAGGTACGTTGTTCAATGTCAAGAACATGTAATACCCGGATTGTCTTCATTTAAAACCGTCGACGAATCTGCATGGAAAATTAAAAATAGAGTCATCAAAGCTACTTGCTCATCTCATACCAGAGTACATCATCCAAAAAACAAGGTCAATTTTGAAAAAAAAAGATGACCAATCTAGCTTGTGAAGCACAGCATGTACTAATAAGAATCATAAGACGTTTCTGTCATGCAAGTTTAACAACTGGAGTGGGTAACCCGACTTCAACCAATTTTATTAATCATAAAACTGAAAATAGAAAAAGTTCAAAATAATGTCCTTTTGCAATTCCGCATCTGAAGCATTGAATGGGCTAAAACCATAAAAAATAATTATATAGACTCTGTCATTCTAATTTAGTTGATGCATCAGCAGTAGATGCTGATTGCATGACGTCACCAATCTTCTTAACCGGCCTAACATAACTGCAACGCCGATATCGAGGTGAAATCGCAAGCCACCCCCCCCCCCCAGCTTCGCAGAGGATATAGGAAAAAGTTTGTCCGAGAAATTGGGTCATTCTTCAATGCTGCGTCCGGGTAATGTGTCTGCATAGAATAATGTCCCCGGGTAGTGGTGGTCACTATTATGCCGGGCCCGTAAGGATGTCCGAGACTTTACCGCAATCTGGACCTAGTTGCACAATACTTTGTTAAAACTAAATATATTCCTAGACTTGTCATATTCTCTGGTACCGGGTCTGGAGATTTTTTAACAAGTGTAAGAAAATTAGTCTAAGAATAATTAATTTGGAGTGAGGAATATGACTCCTTCACCAATCGATGTAAAAGGAACTACGTATATTTAGCAAACTTTATCTATTGTCAGGCGTGCCAAATTTTATTATATCTTTATCAAATATAGTCTTCATGGAACCGAGCATAGTACATCTATAAACATGACGTAAGGATTCGTGAAAGCAAGCACGTCAAGTTCTCGTCAACTTTAAACCAATGAAGTGCCATAACTCCGTATAGGAGAAAGTTATATTTGTAAGAATCGAAAGGTGCCTAGTCTCCTTAGAACAAGCATTCCTTGGCCATGTATTTGTCGGACAAGTCTTCTCTGAACATATGAATGAATCAATAAAGAATAAAATAACACATTCATTTCGTATTTTTTATTTAATCTTAAAAGCCATTCAATACCACAAAACAACAAAAATCACAGAAAGAAATCAAAAACACAAGACTATATAGGCCTGCATGCCCATATTGCGATAGATCAAGGTCATGTTACGAAAAGAAACACGGGCCACAAAAAAGAAAATTCGCTTTGTAGTTGCGTTGCTTGTAACTTGAACAGAAAAAAAGAGAGTTAGGTCTAGTGCAATCTCTTGCTTTGCCGTCACCATATATTCCTGTCAGAAACAATTCGTCACTCGCATCGTGTGAAATCGGCTCTCATTTCACATCAAATCCTATAATTGCTAGGCTATTTCCCAGGTCCATCTGTTATTCACAACCTGTAATGTCAATGCCGAGCATAAGTAGTGTTCATAGGTTTCTCAGTAAATTGACGGGATACTCTACATTATATAGTTAGACCTATCGTGTTCGCATTATAAAATATATGATCAGTTGGTAAATACTGAAGTCTGAATTGACCTACATAACAACATATGGACCTATTAATATTATACTTATAGGCTTACACGGATTTTCCATAACGAAGGTGTCGATAATTATCTTTTAAACAGACGAATAAAAGTGTTATTTCACAACATAATCTGCATTTGTCTTGATTCAATTGATTTCAAGGATTTGCTAGTCGGCTAGCCTATATAGTGAAATACTAACGAAAACATCAATGATACGGAATTTCCAAGCTAATTCAGTGGTAAAATGTCAAGTACAGTAGAATGGCTACCTCCAGTTGTCATGAACGAATATTAGCAGTCACACTCAAACTATCTGTGGTATATTCAACTGATAAAATATCAGAATTCAAACGAAAATTTGTTGTAAACAACGATCATCTGTTGTTATCGAAATCGCACATGGTACGCCTATCAGCCATTTGCACACGACCCATTCGGGCAATTCTAACACGCCACTACTAAATGGTCGAATATTAAAAATCGCGAACTAAATCTGAGAATAAGAATTCAAAATTGTCCATATCACTAGTTTCTTTCAAAATGATATAAAAAAAGAAATTACATCTTAATTTCATTTAGTATTTGTGATCAGAAAAGAGAACTACTTCTCATGTCAAAGCAGCTGTTGAGTTATTGCGTCATATGAAAACACCCCCGCAAAGTCAGTTTAGTATCCAGTGAACTTACATATATATATATAAACTGTATTGTTTTAGTTTTTAACTGAACCCGGAGGTGCCACTTTACCTTGGTAGACCTATCAGTCTGATTCCTTCCTCGATACAATGCAGTGGCCGTGCACGCTTCCTCGACACTCGGTAATCTTCACATTACCGAAACTAATTAAATGTCTATGGTCAGAGCGGGTGGTGAAAATATTATTAACAGAAATGACTGTCTTGAACATTTGTTTGACCCTTTTTACAAAGCTATAACTTTGATATTCATATGTTTATCATATTTACAATGGTTTAGGACCCTATTTGCAAGTTTATTCTAATAATATGCATACATTTGGGATTTGGGAAATCATGATAAAATCAATTTATATGGTGCCAGTTTTTTCTGATAATGAACCTATTATTGCCCCCATAGACATTTTTAATTATTATTCTTTTGCTATAATCATTTCATTTTCTATACTGACAAGGGAAACTTTCCACATAAAAAGGTGGTATGAATCTGAGAATCTTGAGAGAAAACCGCATCAATAAATTAGAAATGTATTACGAATATTATAAACATAATACCAAAGTTATAATGCTCAAGACGATATCGTTTCAGTCAATTAGACTTCATCAGTTGAGCTCCAATTTGAAAAGTGCGTGTTTTTTTAAAGATAAAGTGGTATCATACAAGGCCAAATAATATCTCTAAATATATAGCTGAAATCCGTCTAAGACTAACCACTGTAAAAAAAAATGACTATCTTAGCTTAAAAAATTTTTCGAATTTAAATTGCCGTTACAGTGCCAAATATTACTTCAGTATAAGATGAACAGCCGGTACCGAAATACCAGGTACTAGGTTTATGTATACCCTCGGGGACTCAAACGTCCACCAGCAGAGGCAACGACCTAGTGGTTATAAATATTATAAACATAATACCAAAGTTATAATGCTCAAGACGATATCGTTTCTGTCAATTAGACTTCATCAGTTGAGCTCCAATTTGAAAAGTGCGTGTTTTTTCTAAAGATAAAGTGGTATCATACAAGGCCAAATAATATCTCTAAATATATAGCCGAAATCCGTCTAAGACTAACCACTGTAAAAAAAAAATGACTATCTTAGCTTTAAAAAATTTTCGAATTTAAATTGTGGTTACAGTGCCAAATATTACTTCAGTATAAGATGAACAGCCGGTACCGAAATACCAGGTACTAGGTTTATGTATACCCTCGGGGACTACATTTTTATTTTGTACTAGTGAAATGTGCATTGCCTTGACCAAACCCAATGAAATATTAATTAATCTTGGCAATATAATCAATGAACTATCAAACGGGTCATTTTCCTCTACAGGGTAGATCAAACCAAATATATTGAAAAAAAGACGAAGGTACATGGGTGGTCATGCAAAAAGCCCTATTTTACATGTAAACAATAATAAAGTATTTAAAAGATTTGATAACTGATGAACAATACAGATAAAATATTATAATCTACATGTTATTCCATAGTACCTATAGATTAAATTCTCTCTTTCCCTGTTTGTTGGCTAACACATTCACCCCTAAAGCAAACATTTGGACTAGACTATTTCATTGATTTACAGAAGAGTTTCATCGTTTTTCAGGGGCTGACGAAGACTGGATGTTGGAAAACTTCAATGTAAACAAGGAAAAGCTACTGACTGTAAGCCAGTTAATTCATTCACCCCTAGAGACACATTTTGGACTGGTCTAAGTCATTGATTTACAGAAGAGTCCATTGTTTTTCAGGGGTTGATGAGTTAACTGACACTTCTCAGGACCATGTATGGAGTTGAGCCCAATGACCTGATGTGAGATAAAAATATCAAACATTCTGATTTAATAGTTTAGTCTCAAAGATTTCTTAAATTTATATTTTATTCTTGAAATATTTTGATTAACTGAAAAGTCTGAAATATATACAGCTGATGCCTCTTTCAAAAATTACATCCCAATTAAGATGCTTATTATGTACAAAGAGACTGCATTGGGCTTTAATGATCAGCAGAGCAAAACATGAAGATGCTTATTATGTACAAAGAGACTGCATTGGGCTTTAATGATCAGCAGAGCAAAACATGAAGATGCTTATTATGTACAAAGAGACTGCATTGGGCTTTAATGATCAGCAGAGCAAAACATGAAGATGCTTATTATGTAAAAAGAGACTGCATTGGGCTTTAATGATCAGCAGAGCAAAACATGAAGATGCTTATTATGTAAAAAGAGACTGCATTGGGCTTTAATGATCAGCAGAGCAAAACATGAAGATGCTTATTATGTAAAAAGAGACTGCATTGGGCTTTAATGATCAGCAGAGCAAAACATCAGGGATTTTCCTAACTCTTAAATTCTGGGTCCAGGGCCCCCAAAATTTGGAAGATATGCAATATTTTAACTAAAACAGAAAAAAAAATTAATTGGAGACATTTGTTTGAAAATACTTTTTTCTTTATTTTGAAACTCCAAATTGTGAATTTTTGCATGCATTTGGGAAAATACAACCCATTTTGGCACTGGGAATGTGTCCCAGTAAGAGTCTTGTTTATTAATAAAACATAGATGTGAATTGATGAACTTTTCATTGTATGAGTTAAAAGTCATTTCACTTTTTATTTGTGAAAGATACACTATCCTTCTATTGCAACAGACTGGTAGCTTATGAATATGATACTGGATAAATGATTGCATTAGTGATCTTGTAAATATTGGAGGAAATGATGAAAATCACCGACTCCTTTTTTTCAATGAATCAAATAACCTGTTTGATGCTTCCAATATACAGTGGAATCTTGCTATCTCAAATTCACAGGACCGCCCCGTTTACTTCAAGATATCTGAAATTCGAGATAACCAATATGTTCAATTCTCATATTTTCTATTCTTATTGGACAACGAATAGACCTACTCAGGGTACTGCTTAATTCAAATTGGACTTAGGCAGTTATCAATTACACTATCATCTTGGCTCGTTAATGGAAGTTGATTGTCCCATGTTTTGCAGGTAAACAAGTAATTTTAAGAATGTTTTTTGTATTCAAAATGTAAACCTTCATTCACAGATTATAACTTTGAGATAGAAAGTGACAATTCTGTAATATTTCAATACTTTGGACCAGAAATATACTTTGAGATAAGTGAAATTTCGACATAAAAACTTCAAGATATCCAGTATAAATATACAGTAAAATAATCGGAACCAGTATTTCAACTTTGACATAACCGGAATTTCGACTCATCTGATTTTGACATAACGAGATTCCAGTGTATATAACAAAATCCAATATCTTGAAAACCTTGGTATCTGTTGTTCATTTCAGATAAAAATGGAAAAATGTTTCAGATTTTTTTAACCTTGATTTATTTCAAACATCTATTGAAAACAAAAATCTGCTATTTAAAGGATGGTATGGCCCAAGTGCAAAGTACTCTATTTCAAAACAATATAATGTAAATACATGTACTGTACATATGAATTTTCAATTTCCAGATCAAAGATGGAGGTCAAGATTTAATATGAAGGTCAGTCTACTTTTGTCATCAAATTCTATCATCATGTGATGTTACAACATAATACTATAAAGGGTTTTCTCACAACAAAACTAAATGCCACAAAATAACAAATTGCTGATGCATGATTTGATTTGGATGTTTGTTTTATGACACATTTAACAGTTTTTAAGTTATATGGTGGGAGCCAGTTTTTATTGGTGGAGAAGATACTTGGTTACAACGTATCCAGGTGGAGACCACCTGTCTTCCACAAGTAAACTGGCAAACTTCCTCACAAACATCAGCTTAGGTTCCAGCTGGGCTCATACCTCTGCTGTCCAGAAGTGAGAAACTTCATGGTTCAAAGCGCAATGCTCTAACCACTCAGTCAGACAGACATATAGGTCCCCATTTGCTTTGCAATTCCACCCCCATTGTTCTTGTGTTGAAATGATTAATACTGGTACTTCAGGTACCGGTAATTATTCTTGTTTAATCATTTGTTTGTGTGACATGTTTTATGCTTCACATGAACTGAATGAACTCCAAATGATCACGACAAAGATCGTACCACTTTCTTTTCTATGGATTGTCTGTAAAACTGGAAAACTTGTTTACTCGCCTCCTGGCATAGTCTAAGACTTTTCTGAAACTGTTCCACTGTGTAGTTACCTTTAGTGTTAACAGTGATGAGATTATAATTAACATTATCATATACAAATGTAAATGATGCACTCGCTACTCTTTCTTGCTTTTTTGTTGGGTCAAGGTGAATTTCACCATTTGAGTCAATAACACAGGAAACTGCTGCCATGAGGAACTTCATGCTTACACTAGCATCTTGCAATGCAAGGCATGCAGAGTTTATACAACAAGATAAAAATGATCCACAATCTTGCAACTCCTGTATAACAATGCTTATAGAGGACCGAGGATGAAGGTTGGCTAATATGATGGTTTCACAAGAGTTTCGAATTGTCCTTTCAAACATTTTTTCGGCACATCCTGGCAAACCAGATTTTGGTTTGTAGATAACTTCAATAGTAGCTTTGTCTAAAAGTTCTTTGTTCATGCGCACCTCCCCTGGACCATAAACAGCTACTGTGGCACAAGTGTCTCCATGATACAAAGTGGCATCTCCATCTGGTCGAGACAACTGCCCTAGCTGACATGTAATTGGGCGAAGGGCTAAATGTTCATTATCAGAATCCATTTCAGATGTGTTTTCCATGTCTAAAAAAGAATATATATATATTGAGTAATTAATGCTATAGTGTACATGAGTATGTGTGGGACAGGAAAATCAAATCTTTGTGGAAAATAAAAGCCTTGTTTAATGATAGTGACAGCATTATGCAGTATATCAAAGTATTTCTAAATTTACTACATAACAACTTTTTATTTAGATGCATACCTGTCAAGTCTACCGATTTCGGCGGTAGTCTACCGATTTTTCTATTCATCTACCGCTTGTCTACAGCCGAGAAAAAATCTACCGATTTCTACCGATTTTTCTAATTTTCAACCGATTTCCCTATATTTCTACCGCTTCTTGTCCATTTTCCGGCAATCGGTAGACATTTTTGTCTGGATTAAATGTTCTAAATCGTAATTTTTCAGTCTATTAATTGGCGACAAAAAATAGCTTGAAATTTCTGGCGCCTCCATATCATTGAAGTATTAAGACATTTATTCTAGGTTATATAAGTCCCCTATATCTTCCAAATAGTCATGAAGAACAAGGACTAATGACCCTGTTTATTAATCAATGTTATTAGACCGTACAGAGGTGTCATTATCGGACGTGTGCCGACGGTAATTACACAATGACCTGTACTGTGGACAGGTACCTAATATACAGATTGATTACCTGTAGGCCTATATCTAAAGACTAAACATCCACACCTATAATCACTATCTATATGTTCTGTCCTATATACAATTATCAAAGATTAACCTCATTGATGTTATATTAATTTCATGCAGCTTCTGTATCAATCCTCAATGATTTTACTTTAAAAATTTAGCTGAGAAATATCGAAGCGAGATCGTGGTGTCTTCTATGACGTCCGCACTCCACATACTATACATGTGCTATAATAATATCTTCTTGTAACACATTGAATTGAATTTAATAAAATGTCAGTAATGACAGTAAACACATTTATATAACCTCAATAATCTTTTTTTTTTCTTTTTAAAAGCAGATTTGATTTTTCTTTATCAAATCTCATTTTTTTAGTGAACTATTCAGTCATCATTTGTTGTTTTATCTTACCAATTAATGAAAAAGGTACAATATGACGATAAAAACCTTCAGATAAATATTTGGGTATGCAAATATTTTGGTAATATATGTTCAAATCTCAAATAAATAAATAAATAAATAAATTAATAAATAAATAAATAAATAAATAAATAAATAAATCAATCAATCAATCAAGCCTTTATCAATCAATCAATCAATCAATCAATCAATCAAGCCTTTGACTTTAAGAATTATCACACTTTCAAATATTTAGCAATCAAACTGAGATTATATTTCTTCCAGGTAAGTCCAGTTATTTATTTTCTGCATTCCAAATCCAACTGTTATATTAGAATATTCATAATTTAGTATATTTTAAAATTTGTTATAACAAATTAAGAAATACTAAATTTTAAACATTCTAACATAAAACAATGACCATAACATCATTTTGAGTCTCCCAAGCTGTGTGTGTACATGTATATATTACATGTATTAAAACTTCAAAATAAAGCCTATATCTATTCCTTCTACAAGTAAACTGTCAAACTTCAAAAGTCAACTTAGGTTTCAGCGGGGCTCAAACCTGCACTGACAAGAAGTAAGAGACTTCATAGTTCAAAGTGTGAACTCTAATCATGGAGGCCCCATTTTGTAACATGAAGCATTGGTATTCAGTTGATTGGTCATAAGTGTACACATGACAAAAAGGTAGGTAATACAGGCTGTTCCGTCGATTGTTTTCAATCATTGTGAAATGGGAGAAATTATGAAGATTTTCTAAATGTACAGGGCTCAATCCTGTAGATGGATTTATGTAGTAAATTCTGTGCAGTGTGTATTGTACAAGTGAATTCATTTTAAATGAGATATTGATTCCAGATATGAATGCTTTTGAGAAAGTCACAAAAAAAGCTTTGTCCTATATTCATGTACCCAAATGCACTATACAGATATGTATCATCAAATTAGTAGCCTATTGCAAGTTTGACAATACAGCAGCGACTCATGGTATTCTCTCGTCAGGCTAACCACAGGAGACAACAAGATTTACCCAAAAAGACTAAAAACAAATATGTTTTTGGCATTGTTAATACATTACATTTGTACCGTTTTATTCCATTTCATACTGTACATGTATTTCTAAAGTCATACACTACCAGTATGGCATTTCAAAATGTACCAAAGTCTGTTACTTGTAAGGCACTGTAAAGAAGATTAATATATATTTAAAGGAGCATTAGCTGTGGGTTTTTGTTTTTTTTTAAATTCCCCCTTTTTAGCTCGCCTATTGGAAGAACAGAAGATCTATTGCTGCCACTGCTGCAGGCATCTACACCATCTTTTTTCTGTGTTAAGATTTTTGTTTCAGTCCATTGTGGGCAAAGTACTGCAGCTACAGCCATGAAATTTCACATGCGCATTGTCTAGAATCATTACTCAACAATGCAGGGGGGATGCAGCATTGCTGCACGGCCTAATGTTGACCCAAATTATAACAAGCATAAATCAGGTGATGGCGAGCTATAGGGTCTGTCTTCATGACCACCTATTTTTACTGCTTAGATTGATATAAAGTGAAACTTCGAAGAGTCGAAATTCAAGGGACCATCTAGAAAAGTTTGAAACATCAGGACTTCAGCTCATGAATAATAACTGAGAATCATAGATATTCTACGAGATTTATTTGACGTATAAGAAATCGTATTATAAGACATATGCGGTCATAAACTCATAATATCTAATGATTAGTAATAAATTAAGTTAATTTTTTTTAAATTGAGTGTTTATTAGGAGAATAGACAATTTTCGAGTTGTCCGATTCCGATTGGTCAAGATTTATGATCCATTATTTCCCACGAGATCTAGAATTTGTATGATATAAATTTGACATAAGAATAAAACCAACGTATAATTTCAGAAGAGTGAGAAGACCGATTTGGGTCTTCACTTTACTATACAAAATGACTTATGCAGAAGAAAAATTCATTTAAAATCATACTGATGCAAATTTAGTTGTATTTTGGTGTTTATTGGCAATACTATTGCAGTGGGGTTATTTTGGTTCTTTCGGGTAAATATTTACTATATTCGTACACGACATTCAATTCCAATGGCTATTACCAAGAGTACAAATGCTTAATGGAATTTATACCTTTCGATTTTATATTATCTTCCGATGTAATAGGCTAGCTTTCACGTGTTTGGCTGTAGCTGGTGTATTATTCAAGCCATGTGTCTTCTGATTATACCGGAAACAAGGGCTGTTCGGATACCAAACACATTCCATCTTCGATGTTTCGGTGCTGGACGTTTCAATAGTAATCCCGGGTCCGAAGGCGCTAAATTTACGCAGCGATACTTAAAGCTAATTAGCTTTATATATCGCTGATTTACGCAATGCTCATACTCAACTTTTTTAAAAATTATTTTACTATGTAATTGTTTGTAGAATTTTGGGGTTTGAGTAATTTGGAAACATAATTACATTGTATTTTTCATCATTCACGTATAAATTTTTGCGTCACACTTATGATTTTCCTGTAAAACAAAAATGAATAAATTCATGTACGTTGAGTATGGTACTAAAATATGAGCACGTACTCAAACAATTTGAAATATTTCTGAAATGTTCTTCAATGAGCAATAATATTGATCATTATTTACAATTGTATCCTGTCAATATACAAACATGTCCAACTACAGAATAAATTTTGTGTGATTTTACCAGTCAAAATCATGAAAAAATCGTTTTCGAATTTTAAATAGTGACGAAAAGCATTGCTCATTAAAAAAAACCAGAAATATATATAAAAGATAGTTTGAGAACCTACTCAAATTTGAGTAATATACACAAAGTATATTTCAATCTGTATGAGAAAATCATAAATCTGGACCGATCTTTTTGATGTGAATGAAAAATATGGCAAGCCGTCATGATAAGGAGTTGATTCCCCATTTTTAGTATTCAAAATCTGTACCGTTTGAAATTGAACATGGGTGTAAATTCCACAACTGCTTGTTTAGCGGAGTGTCATAAATTTCCCCTTTGTCCCAAACATAGTGTCTCTACATATTTACCCCGCCTTTGTCTGTACAGAGACTCTGTAAGAGTGATCTCCTTTTACCAAGAAAAACAGTCTGTGCAGTGACTGAGTCATATGGTTTGTCTTAATGCCTATACAGAGTAATCTCCCTTTGTGCAAATGACGCATCCGTATGTCACTCCCATTTAGACTAAACGGGAGTAATATACGGATGCATTTGGGCTTTAATTGGGATCAAAACCAAGATGGCTTGCAGGCGAAGAACTACAATTTTCAATATCAGTTTTCTTGGATATACAATGTTGTGAATACTACGAGCTATCTCTCACAAGAGCATGAAAGAGTAGGCCTACTTCAATCCACTTAGATCTTATACAAGATATACCTGTGCTAAACTGCAAATTCAGGTTGAAAATTTGTGATCCTTGATTTGTTTACTTTTTTCCATACGCTCAAAACAAGAGTTCGCTGGAGAATCCAACGTTTTCTTTTAATGACAGATCTTTGCAAAAATAAAATAAACGACAGTGACATACGTCACCTCGTAAAACTTGGACACTAACTTTATCAATTATTTTTTATGAATAAATGTACAATGCATACACGATTAAGGTATTCCTACATCATCCATTTGTGTCGAACGGAATAATTATTGAAAGAAAAAAATATTCCGTGCAAATGGAATAATTTTTGAGAGAAAAAGATTATTCCTTGAGAACGGAATAAAATTACTGAATCCATGCAAACGGAATAATTATTAAGAGAGAAAAAGTATTCCGTGCAAACAGAATAATTATTGAGAGAAAAAACTATTCCGTGCGAATGGAATAATATTTGAGAGAAAAAGAAATTTCCATGTGAACGGAATAAAATCATTCCATGCAAACGGAATAATTATTGAGAGAGAAAAAAAGTATTCCGTTCGCAAGGAATAATTTTTTTCTCTCCACTATGTCACCCCCGGGCTCCGCATTATTCAGTTCCCACGGAATAAAATTATTCTATTCGCACGGAATATTTTTTTTCTCTTAATAATTGTTCCGTTCGCATGGAATACTTTTTTTACACCACTAATCCGTAATTTATATCAAAATGTGGAATTTATTTGATTACGCAGACTTTTAATGAAAAAAAAAATTAATGGAGAAAAATATCGGGAAAAAAATACTTGAAAAAATCTTGAGATCGTAGTTTTAGATATAAGTGAAACATTATTATAAATTCGCACGATATGCGCCTGGTTGTTCCTCTACATAGATCTACGCATGTCTTAGTCTAATTATATAGTCTCTTGCATTGGTCATTTAGGTCAGTGTCTAAATGCTGACACTAGCATGGCAACCACAGCATGGATAATGTTTAAAGTTTTGTGAGTAAGAAAATAATGCATGCGATAGACACACGACAAGTCGTATTTCACAACGTAAATTTGTAGCCTGGGATCCTTGCCCAGTATACTGACAGCGTTAGCATCAGTGAGCCAGGATCCCAGGCTAGTAAATTTGTGGTTATATGAATATCGAATAAATAATGCAGATGAAATGAATATGACTTTTTAATGATTTCGCACTGACGGTGGTGGATCTCGGATTTTCCGTTATCACACCAGTGTGTTCCATACAGAGGCCTAAAACCTAACTATCTAAAAACACGAAATGTACAAAATATATAACGCTGTAATAATCCATTGAGTGTGTTAATTATAGACATTGTATATATGTAATCCTTTAAAGTTATAGACAATTGGGATTAGTCTGTGACAGATGGCAATTAAGATATAGCCTAGAGTTGGATTTCCAGAAATAAAATTGAAAAAGCCAACCTTTAAGTTTGAAAAATGATAAATAAAAATGGTAAAGAGGCCATAATACGTTTATAGAATAGAATAAAGATTCGTGTAAATATTTATTCGAATAATTCAAGCCCGCTCCGTTTCCGATGCTCTCCATCTTCCGAGGAGTTAATGAAGTGAACGGAATATAACGACTGAATTATACGGGTTTGGAAAATAACAGGCTTCATATATCGCTGATACCGTAAAATGATTTTAATGGTAAGAAATCGACTGACTTTTGAACAACAGAAAATGAAATTTTAATTTTAGAAAATAGAGAAAAGTAAATTCCCCGATGGTTTGCCATATATATCATGTTACGTTATGAACGAGCTGCGCTCGCTTTAAGGCAATGCTTTATTTCATATTTATACATGATTGCATGCTTTATGTATAAAAAAATAAAAGATGATGATGATGGTGGCTTGTCAATGAAACAAGATCTGCATAAAATATTTTTTTTAAAACAATCACTCCTTCACATCATTAAAGAAGATCTAAATGAACTGACGATCGATACACTCGCTTGACCGTTTGTAAACATTTTAGCTCACCTGAACCGAAGGTTCAAGTGAGCTTTTCTGATCGCCTTTTGTCCGTCGTCTGTCTGTCCGTAAACTTTTCACATTTTCGACTTTTCCTCCAAAATCGCTGAGGGGATTTTGATGATACTTTATAGGAAGCAAGTACTCAAAGTTCTCTACCAAGTTTCTTCATTTCGGCAAGATCGACCCAGGGTGGGACAAAAGAGGCCCCAGGGGGAACCCCTCTTTAGAAATATTCTCCAGAACCGCTGCATGAATTGAAAAACTAATTGTATCTGAGTGATCTACATAGATGTATGATTCAAGTTTGTTCATTTCGTAGAAATCGGATGATAAACTTTTGGCGCCTTTTTAGTCTGTAATTTTCATTAATTTTTAGTATGATTTCTTTGATTTTCTCCCCTTTTATTCATTATGATGCATTCATTTTATATGTTTTACCTGTGGTTTGGTTGATAAATGTTTTCCTGAAATCTAACTTTTTGAATTTTTTAAGACTGCAAAAATGAAGGGGGAGGGGGTAATTTTCCACATTTTCGATTTCTTTTCCGAAACCGTTAAAGGGATTCTGATGAATCTTTGTAGGAAGCAATTATTTAAGGTCCTCTACCAAGTTTGTTCATTTCAGCCAGATCGGCCCAGGGGTGGAACCAGGGTGGGGCAAAAGAGGCCTCAGGATACCCCTTTTTAGAAATCTTCTCCTCCAGAACCGCTGCATGGATTGAAAAACTAATTGTTTCCGAGTGATCTACGTAAATGTTTGTTAAATAAGTAGAAATCGGAAAATAATTTTTTGATATGTTTTTGGTGCATTCATTCATTTAGTGTTTTACATGCAATTAGGTAGAGGAATGCTTTCCTGAAAGAATTTTTCTGAAATTTAATTTTTGATTTTTTTATGAATTTTTAAAACTGCAAAAAGAAGGACGGGGCATTTTTTCACACACTTGTTCTTCAAAACCAAGTTCCCCTAACAAGTTTATGTTTTTTGACCAGATCGACTCAGACGTGAATACAGGGTGGGCAAAATAGGTCTCAGATGGTACCCCTCTTTGAAAATGTTCTCCAGAACTGCTTCATGGATTGAAAAACTAATTGCATCTGAGTGATTTTTTATGGATGCATGATTCAATTTCCTGTTTTTGGAATAAATTGGAAAATTTATTTTTGACATGTTTTTGGATTTCTTTGCAAAAGGTACATTTATTTTGTTGACGCCAGTAACTAAAGAAATGGTTCTACAAATTTTGGTAGGCCTAGATCCTCTTGTATTTTATACAAAAAAATATTAGTTTAAACTCTATTTCTTATTGCTTCAAATCAATATAACATGTAACAGGTGAACAGTATTAATAACCATAGGATTCGGAAACAAGTTTGGCAACTTCCTTTAATTTACAATTAATAATGATAATATTATCCCTTGATTGCCAGGAAGCAATAATCCGTATATTAACAAATATATAAATAAGTAATACTAATCAGATAGCAACAGATGAAAATGATATATATTAATTTATGGTATACTTGAGGTAAGAAATAAACTTAATAGGAGAGAGAGAGAGAGAGGAGTGAGAGCGGCGAGAGAGAGAAGAGAGAGGTAAATTTTTGTTCTCTAGCTAGTAACGTAACAATTTAGATACAATGTAAGAATTGTTGATATTCACACAAGTTGTTCATATATTTGAGGAAACACGTGTGCCTTGATATATAACAATATCAATGTTATTAATGTTATCCAGGTCAGTCGGCATTTCGAAAATCCATACATTTACGTGTAATCAGGAATTCAGATTAATTTATTTGGTGTCTTCTAGTAAAAAAAAACCAAAAAAACCCAGGAACTACTAGAAACCGGTAACTTGTTGAAATATAAATCGAAATTTCGTGGGAAGAGGAGGGGGGTTGTAGATGTAGAAAATTGGTAATGTCTACTCGGCTATATTTGATGTTACTCAAGTATCAAGCTTTCACTTATATACTGAGCCGGCCTGGCTCAGTCGGTAGCGCGCTCGACTCTGGATCGTGAGGTCGTGAGTTCAAGTCCCGCCGGCGACAGGTTGGTTTCCTGTGTGTGTTGTGTAATACCAGTTCTGCGCCACTTCCCATTCCATGGTCTATTTATACCACTAAATCTCTCCATTCTAATGGATTGAGTCGTACCCGGGAATTCACCGAATACCTGGGTGGCAATCGACCGCGACGTTCGGTGAATTCCGAGAACCGACGGCCTCATTCGCTTCCGATAAATTGGTCAAGACGTTCGGGGGGTATTATATTGGCATAATAATAAAAATTGAAACCGACAAACGCTGACAGCTCTCAGTTTCACGGCTCCGATCAAGTTTTATCGCATGGTCAAAGATTACTATAGGGGGGGGGGGGTGGACGTTAATTATTATTCTTCAATGGAATAACGCGGTTTTTTTTTTGAAAAATACATAATATATATTATGCCGACCAAAAAATGATGATAGAGGCCAAGGTATCTACTCAGACGTTTATCGTTCACACCAATCTGTCGAAAATAAATTTAGAAGCGCTGCAACATAGTCTCCCGCTGGAAAATCGGTTTCCCAAGATCATCACCGTGTCGTACAAAGACGACACGCGAGGGGTGTTGAAAAAGAGTAAGAAATCCCGCACCTACAAGAAAAACTTTTTAAATTGCGTTTCCTTTTACGTACAGATCACGTTGGAAAAAATAATAAACGTCAAGTTATTCAACAACGGCGTTTTCCAGATGACGGGATGCAAGTGTTACGACCACGCCAAACAGAGTCTCGCCGCCATATGGAAGGCGATGAAGGGATTAACCCACGTGTTTCAACTGGACGACGTTTCCATGGAGGGATACGTCGTGTCTGTCATGCGAAACATCGCGAGGCACTCTGGGATTACACCACCAACAACACTCGGTACAAGGTGATCCCAGTCGTTCGCGGATTCATGGGCATTCAAGTCTACGTGCCCGTGACGTCGCTCGACGACATGGAGATTCACAAATTATCGTTTCACGACGACGTCGTCCCGACGGACGACGTCATGCGATACGACGAATTCTGGAACGTCAAACCGAACGAGAGATACAAGGCCCAGAATCGAAAAACGGTGTTGGACGATAGCCGTCTTCCAGACGGGGAAAGTTCTCATTTCGGGCGTCGATCAGATGTATCAAGATCCCATCTTCAAATGGTTCACGGACGAAATCTTGGCATAAAAGAAAAGAATCATTATTAAACCCGCTCAACACAAATCCTTTACCGAATTTATCGAGTAGCATTTCATAAACATAGTTTATGAAATTTTTATAAAAATGGTTTTCTTTTTATAAATGATTGTAATTAAACTTAATTTGGTTTATGAAATTTTTCATGGAGTATTATATATTGACATAATAAAAAATTGAGATGATATAAGAAATACTATGCGTAATTGAAAACATGAACTTCTTGAGCGGTGTGAAAAGTTTATATAATACAGGTAAATGGGGGTACAAGAAAATAACCGAAACTCTCTGGGACTACGTGAGGGGCGCGTCGACGGAAGAGCAGACGAAAGAGACCGTCAGACGGAAGTTGCGTCGTACGTTGAAGGAAGAACTCGACGAAGCTTCTACCGAGATGCAGCGCGATTAATTAAATCTCGATATAAAAAAAATCCTACAGACGGATATTCCTAAAGGCGTGGCCCAAGCTCGAAGAAAAAAACGAAGACAAAGCCGATATCTGGATTTTTGGCGACAGTTTTAAAACATTTTTTATAGGAGTTATAAGAAAGATGTCAGCCGTCACACACGTCGAGCACATCTTCAGAGCATTATTAGAGTATTTAAAGACGATTTTTTTCTCTAAAATTTCTAAAGAATTAAAAAAAGGTCCCGTAAATAAAATCCAAATTCAAGTCGAAACAGCGATTCAAGCGAGATAATTTAAACTCCAGCTCGCGAACTCATAACGCAACTCCATAAAACTCGGCAATATCCGATTTTAAGAGAAGACGAAATCGAAGACGTGTTTCAACGCATGATCGAAGAGTTAATAGATTCGCTCGAAAAAACCGTTCAAGCGGGGTCGGGATGGGCCATCGAGGACGCTCAAATGGTTTATTTAAATTTTACCAAGTATGATCCACCCTTAGGGTCTTCCTATTTTAAGTTACCCAAGCAGATTGAGGTTAAGAAGGCCGTTATAAACGTTCAAAACGAGGATCAGAGATGTTTTATGTATAGCGTATTAGCGTGTTTGCATCACGACGCTATTAAAGATCATCACTATAGACCTCAAAAATATACGCCGTTTGTCGATAGACACGATTTCGATTGCATCGATTATCCGACTCCGTTAAAGCAAATACCCAAATTCGAAAATCGCAACGGACTCGCCGTTAACGTTCTCGGGTGGACGGAAAGTAGAGGTTTTTCTTCCCTTGTTACATATCGGAAAGATATAACGATCGCGATAATGCAATTAATTTATTGTTGTTAGAAGGTCCAGAAAACAAGTGGCATTACTCTTGGATTAAAAACACGTCCAGATTGTTTTCTTCCCACTCAAAAGATGGACACAAATCATATTCATGTCTTCGTTGCCTTAAAATACTATCGAGCGAGGACGTTTATAAAAAGCACGTGGTCGATTGTAGCGGTATTAACAATCCACCCATGAAACCCGTCATGCCCGAGGAGGGTAAAAACCTTCTCAAGTTTAAGAATTACAGGAATAAACAGCCCGTGCATGCCACGATCTATGCGGATTTCGAGTGTATTATTTCACCCATCAACGAACAGGCGGGCGATAAAACGACAAAGAAGTCACCACCCTTCTGGATACTGTTATGTAGTCGTTTGGAGAACGGAGAAGGGCATCTATAAGATAGGAGAGCCCCAACTCTATCGCGGGGAGAATGCCGTGAAACATCTTCTAGAAAGTTTACGGCGAGAGAAAAAAAAAGACTGACGGTTCTAAGAAAAAAGAGCTGTGTATGACCGACGAGGACAAGGGAAACTTTGAGGAGTCTAAGCGATGTTGGATTTGCGGAGATGAATTTTCGGGGGATGCCCGCAAGTGGTTTTCTTTATGGATTCAGAGAAGGAAACTTTTAAAAGGAACAGGAAAAATTACCCAGTTTGACGTGTTTGGAACGTGATATCGATCGCATATCGTCTTTGACGGAGGAAAAAGATGAATATGAATTATCCGATTTAGAATGGTATCGCGATCGTCACGATGCCAAAAAAAAAAGAGATCGACGAAATCATGAAAAAAATCAAGGACGAGAAATTCGATCTCATCAAAGTCAGAGATCATTGTCACATTTCTGGTAAATTTCGAGGTGCGGCTCATAATAAGTGTACATGATTATTAATGGCAACAATACGCATACCAATATTGAGAATCTCGCGGCTACGCACATTTAATATATCGGAAATGGAAGTGGAAAAGAACCGGTCAATTTCTTCCGTATGAATCACGAAAAGTTTATCAGTTTCTCTGTCGGCTTGAGATTTATCGACAGTTTCCCTTATCTTTAGCTAAAAATCTAAACGATTACCCATCACGAAAATATTCGAGGAAGGCCTCGCTTTTAACGAGAAAGGGCGTCTATCCCTACGATGGATTCTTTTCGACAGGTTTAACACCGCTCTACCGCCGAGGGAAGATTTTTTACAGTGCGTTATGATACTCACATTTCTCGAAAGAGAGTACGACCACGCTCAAACCGTTTGGCGTCAATACGGATGGCAAGGACATGGGAGATTATCACGATTTGTATTTAAGATCAGGACAATGGCTTATTAGCCGACGCTGTTCGAAGAGTTTCGCAACATTTCTTTAAAACACTACGCATATCCGTGCGGCTCCGGGGTTGGCTTGGGATGCGGCGTTAGCTCAAAAATTCTAGAGTTGCTCACCGATTACGACATGCATTTATTATCGAAAAGGGAATCAGAGGCGGGATCACGTACGTTCCGCAACGTTATAAAGCGAACAATACATATTTAGACGATTATGATCCCGATCTGCCTCGCTGTATCTAGATGCGACGCCCTCTACAGCCGGCCATGACTATCCCCCTGTAGAAACTTTGAATGGATCGACGGAGTGTCAGATGGATACATCTCGAAGTCGATCTAGTGAGAGTATCCGAAGGAATTAACGCGCAAAACAAATCCGCTCGCTCGGAAAACGTTTAAAGGTCGATGCGAACGATCTTTTTTATCATAAAGACAAGAGTACGAGATGCGCGACGCGGGCTTTAGCTCGTGCCCAACTACACATAAAAAGGAATACGTCGTGCACTATCAGACGTTAAAAAACTCTAGAAGAAACTGACCAAAGTGCATAGAACTTTTACAATTTTTGAGCCGTGGCTCGCGAACTACGTCCATAGAAAACATCGGACTGCGTCAACGGGCCATAAAACGACTTCGGGATTTTATTAAACTCATGAACAACGCCGTGTTGTGGAAAATTTACGAGTTAAAAATAGTGGGCGCGAAGGACGGAGATAGATTCAAAAAAATGACTTGCCCTCCTACGCGGTTTTAAGATTAACGACGATGGTGTTAAGCCGAAGAGCGTTAAATTAGACAAACCCATTTATTGCGGCATGGCGATCTTGGATTTATCGAAAAGAACATGTACGGGTGGTATTATAACATGCTAAAGCGAAATACGGAGACAAATGTAATCTACTTTATTACACGGACTCTCTGTGTAGTTCGAAATTCAAACGGAAAGACGTCTTGGGACATGCGCGAACATTGAGGTTGATTTTTCCAATTCAGGTCCTCCACAGGGAAACAAAGATAAAAAATGATGAATTTAAAGACCGAATGCGGATTAGGGAAACTCATCAAAGAATTCGTTGGAGGCCATGTACGCCATCTTTGAGAGACGATAGCGTTTTCCAAACGAGCGAAAGGCGTCGAAAAATGGTCTTTGAAAAACAAGATAGACTTTATACGATTATAAGGATCGGTTCTCTTTCACCGGCGCCAGGATCGCGCAAGATGCTTAGTCTACGGTCGTTTTATACCAAATCATTTACGGGTTCTACAAACAATATAAGACGCAATACCCTGGATACGAAAGTCTACATCTCGCGAAGATCGCAATTCACACGTATGCATTGAAATAGACAATTTATGTATCTCCAGATAATAAATTATTCTACCACCTCCAACTCTTCTACGAAATTTCTTCTGTGGAGCGGGTTCTTTTAGATAATAGACATCTATACCTGCATTCTAAACTGACGATCGATGTCGTGTTTGTCCACGCTCCAAATGGGATCGGTCGACTCTATGCTTTCACCTTACTCGCCGGGTTGATAGAGATATCTAACTTTATTAAATGGGGCCACAAGTTTGAACTTCGGTGGAAGGGCATTATCGCTTCGGGGGGTTTGGTCTCGTCGTTGATCGTTTTCACGATCCGGCAACCGTTTCACCCATTCTCTGTTTCTGCCCTTAGATTTCATCTCTTGGTCGTATTGGGGCTAAACAGCCGTTTCTCCAACGATCGTTCGACGATGGCTTCGGTCGCGATGAACGTCGTCCCCTTCTTATTCTCGCGTCGTGTCGAGACAGAGCTTTGAGATCGCCCATGAAACCCGGAATTGCAATAATTTCGGAAACGTTAACCGTCGCATTAATTTTTTCGAAAGCGTCGGCCACCTATTTTACTGTTTTTGGTCGTCAACGGTTCCGCTTCTTTGTGCCGAGTGCCCACGTCGACCACCGTTAATGCGTATTTGTACGTTTTCCTACCCACCTTATCGTGCGGTCTCGAGACGTTAGCTAAAAATCTAAACGATTACCCCATCACGAAATCTATATTCGAGGAGGCCTCGCTTTTAACGAGAATGGGCCGTCTATCCTACGATATAGATTCTTTCGACCAGGATAACGAAACCCCGTACCGCCGAGGGAGAATTTTTACATGCGCGATACTCACAATTTCGCAAAGGCTTACGACCACGCACTCAAACCGTTTGGCGTCTACGGATGCAAGGACATGGGGGAGATTATCACGAGTATTTAAAAAGGCTTATTAGTCCGACGTTCGAAGAGTTTCGCAACATTTCTTTAAAACACTACGCAGATCCGTGTTATTACACGGCTCCGGGGTTGGCTTGGGATGCGGCGTTGCTCATCAAAATTGGAGTTGCGATTGGACATTGCATTTAATCGAAAAAGGGAATCAAGGCGGGATGACGTTCCGCAACAAAGCGAACAATACATATTTAGACGATTATGATCCCGATCTGCCCTCCAAGTTCATGTATCTAGGATGCTAACGCCCTCTACAGCGAAGCCATGGACTCATCCTTACCCTGAACTTTGAATGGATCGACGGAGTGTCAGATCATAGAAAACATACATACGACTCGAAGTGCGATCTAGAGTATCCGAAAGAATTGCACGACGCGCAAAACAATTATCCGCTCGCTCCGGAAACGTTAAAGGTCGATGCGAACGATCTTTCCGAGTATCAGAAAGACAAGAGTACGAGATGCGCGACGCGGGCTTCCCGAAGCTCGTGCCCAATCTACGAGATAAAAAGGAATACGTCGTGTCAGACGTTTTAAAACTCTATTCGGGAATGACAAAACTGACCAAAGTGCATAGAACTTTACAATTTGACGAAGAGCCGTGGCTCGCGAACGTCCATAGAAACACTCGACTGCGTTCAACGGGCCAAAATACGACTTCGAAAAGGATTTCTTTAAACGTCATGAACACGCGTGTTCGGGAAGACCATGGAAAATCAAAACGGAATAGAACCGAGTTAAAAATAGTGGGCGCGAAGGACGGAGATAGAAAAATTCAAAAAATGACCGCTTCGCCCTCCTACGACGGGTTGACTAAGATTAACGACAACATGGCCCTTTCTTCACTTTAAGCCGACGAGCGTTAAATTAGACAAACCCATTTATTGCGGCATGGCGATCTTGGATTTATCGAAAAGACACATGTACGGGTGGTATTATAACCATCTAAAAGCGAAATACGGAGACAAATGTAATCTACTTTATACCGATACGGACTCTCTGTTAGTCGAAATTCAAACGGAAGACGTCTATCGGGACATGCGCGAACATGAGGATGATTTTTCCAATTACGAGGTCTTCCACGGAAACAAAGATAAAAATAAAAAGGTGATCGGTAAATTTAAAGACGAATGCGGAGGGAAACTCATCAAAGAATTCGTTGGATTAAGGCCTAAAATGTACGCCATCTTAATGAGAGACGATAGCGTTTCCAAACGAGCGAAAGGCGTGAAACGATGCGTCTTGAAAAACAAGATAGACTTTAACGATTATAAGGAGGTTCTCTTTCACGGCGCCAGGATATCGCGCAAGATGCTTAGTCTACGGTCGTTTAACCAAATCATTTACGGGATCAAACAAGATAAGACGGCGTTAGATCCCCTGGATACGAAAGTCTACATTCGGGAAGATCGCATTCACACGTATGCATTGAAATAAACAATTTAGTATCTATACAGATAATAAATTATTCTACCACCATCAACTCTTCTCGAACGAAATTTCTCTGAGGAGCGGGTTCTTTTAGATAATAGACATCTATACCCTGCATTCTAAACTGACGATCGATGTCGTGTTTGTCCACGCTCCAAATGGGATCGGTCGCTCTATGCCTTCCACCTTCCAACTCGCCGGGTTGATAGAGATATCTAACTTTATTAAATGGGGCCACAGATGATCGAACTTTCGGTGGAAGGCATTATCGCTTCGGGGGGTTTGGTCTCGTCGTTGATCGTTTTCACGACGTCCGGCAACCGTTTCACCCATTCTCTGTTTCTGCCCTTAGATTTCATCTCTTGGTCGTATTGATAGCTAAACAGCCGTTCTCCCAACGTTTTATTAAATCGTTCGACGATGGCTTGGTCGCGATGAACGTCCGACACGTCCCCTTCTTATTCTCGCGTCGTGTCGAGACATGAGCTTTGAGACGTCGCCCATGAATTCGCGACCCGGATCGACTTGCAATAATTTCGGAAACGTTAACCGTCGTTCGTAATTTTTTTCGAAAGCGTCGGCCACCTCTTTACTGTTTTTGGGCGTCAACGGTTCCGCTTCTTTGTGCCGAGTGCCCACGTCGACCACCGTTAATGCGTATTTGTACGTTTTCCTACCCACCTTATCGTGCGGTAAAAACAATACATCGGCCTGGTGAATTTCGTTTTCTTTCACGTGTTCGAATTTGGGTGCGGGCAGATAGATTTGCCACACGTCGAACGCTTCCTTTTCGCCGACGTTGGCCGCTTTGGTCAATTTATTGATGGCCGCTTTTCCTTTCCAATAGTGTTTGTAATAGATCTCTTCCATTTTACTTTAGGCGACATATTTTTTTACGCCATAAAACACGAGTGCCGTTCCCGCCAACACGAAGAGGATTTCTTTATCTTTTTGCTCTTCGGAGGGTTGATAAAAAACGCTCAATTTTCGGTTGGGGAGACATCGCCTCTTTCCCATCATCTGCGAGTAGAGAGACATGGACGGCGTCCACTTCTTTATAGGTGTATAACGCGTGTCCTTCTTTTTTAATCTCTCGTTTAAAAAATCTAATCGTTTCGTGCGTTTGTGATTCCATTCGTCTCTGGCCTTGGTCAGTTTTTCCATCGCTTCGTCGTGTCTTTTTTGCTCGTCGTGATTCGAAAATAAAAATTGTGATCCGGAAAACGCCAGGGCGTTGACCAATGCGCCACCTACCATCATCGCTATCGTTGCCATTTTTTTTATATAGAGGTTTTATTTTATTTCATGATATCGGCTGGAATGATTCCTCTTTTGACCAACATGTCCTTGGTGTAATCGGCGAGAGCAAATTCGAGAAGGATCATCCCGAAATCCTTCGGATCGAAATCCATCTTAGGCACCGGCATCTTTAAACATTTCTTGGAGAGTTGCGCGTATCCGATGGCAATTCCCGTATTGACGGCTGCGTGATACGCGATGTTGACCAAATCTTTTTCACTCATTCTTTTTTAATAAGAGAGATAATTATTTATAACATTTCATGGGCGTTGGGTTTTGGAATTACTTTGAGTTTTATGTAGTCCACCCGTTAGCCATTTCCAGCTATCGTTGCCAATAGCATTGCCATCGTTGCTATCACCATTGCTATTACCAATGCCATATTGACGGCAGTCTTGACCAAATTTGTTTCGCACATTCTTTTTTTTTAATAAGAGAGAAATTATTTATAACATTTCATGAGCGGTGGGTTTTGGAGGTTGAATTACTTTTGGGTCTGGTGAAATTACTTTTGGTTGTGGTGAAACTACTGGGGCTGGAATTACTTTGGGTTCTGTTTTTATGTAGACTAGAAATCCAACAACCACGAGTCCACCCGCTAGCCATTTCCAGCTATCGTTACTAATAGCATTGCCATCGTTGCTATCGGCATTGCTATCGTTGCTATTAGCATTGCTATTCCATCTACGTTTGGCACCCTTCTTCCCCGCTTCCTGGCGTTTTGGATTCTTCTTCTTTATTTCCGTCTTCCCTATTAATTCCTCCGGATTCATCGTGTTTTTCTATAACGTCAGATTTTTTAAACCCGATAATGTGGCGGCTATACTGAGAGGTGCTAAATACGCACCGTATTTATAATATAAACTACAACACACTTCGCCAATGGCTGCGTCCAAGAAGGGGTCTTCGTTCAAATCCTCGATTAGTTTGGGTTCGTCTTTGATGTCGAAAAAATATTTAAGTCCTTGCGAATACAGGCAGATGACGGAATTTGCTATCGATTTGGCCATGCGCATGTTGAGTCGAGCGTGTAACAGACGACTCAGGGTTTCGACCTCCTTGTCGTTCATCTTTTCCAATTCGGAAGGCGTCACGTCTTTTCCTAGAAAATGACGAGCACGTCCGGAACCGACGATGGCCGATAATCTCTCTTTGGGAGATATATCTTTGACGGGTATATCGTTCGCTACTACCTCGTCTAAATTCATGTTTTTTTTAATAGAGATACTTTTTTTTAATAAAGACTGCAACACTTTTCTTAACCCCTTTTCCGTTCGGTGATAACCTTCTGAACGTAAAATATATAATATCACGAACAATATTGGCAAAATCAGTAAAAGGGTCAACCATAACTATCTCGGTATGACGTTTCATATTTTACTTTAAACAATCTATATTTATCGCGAGGTAGATTTGTTTACGAGGTCTAGGAGCTGCTTGCGTAAATCCTCCGTCTCTTTGTCCGACTCCTTTTTTTCGACCTTGTGGGTAGAATAGAGTTTGTCTTTCATCTCGCGATACTTGGTCAACTCGTGGGATACGGTGGTAAATTCTTCGTCCGAGATCTTTCCGTCCTCGAGCGCTCGACTCACCAGATCCGATATCGAATTAAGTTTACTCTCCGCGAGTTTGGTGATCTTGAGATGTTTTTCCGATTTTTTCAGCAGTAATCGTCTTATCCCTTTCAGGGCCAACCCCAGCGAACCCGCGGCCAGAGCTATAATTTGGAGAGGTAGTCATGGCGATGGGAACGAGAAATCCGAGTCCCCCGACGGCGGCGCCCCCCATTATGAGGGCCGCGTCGACGCCGTCTGCGGTGTTCACCGTTCGTTTATACTTTTTATGCATGCTCTTCCGCGTTTCGATTTCTCGACGAAACGTCTGTTCGATCTCGCCGATTCGTTTTAAACGATATTCTTGCGGATCGCGTTCTAACGCCGGATATAATTCGTTTTTACTCATCTCCTTTTTTTATACGCGAGAAATTTTTTATATGTCTAATACGACGACGCCGTTGACGGTCCCCGATTTCGACCCTTTATTCACTCCAAAATTTAGAACGTCGCCCGACGTCACCCGTAACGGAGGATTTGACGTGACGACGTCGCCGGTTTTCGTCTGAAAGGTCTTGTGTTCGACGTCGTTCAAGATTAACGTCACGTCTTATTCCCCCAAGAGTCCAAGACGAAAGATGTGGCCGTCGAATAACATCCTCATGCCCAGCGGCGGTCTGAGTCTTCCGTTTTTATTCACGTCGAATTGGAACGTGCTCATGATGCGACGGTTTTTGGTCAACATGTTGACCTCTTCTTTAATGTCTTCCAAGATTTCTTCTCTTTCTAAGTCTTCGTAATAGAATCCCGATCTAGACATCCCTTTTTTATTATTTAGAACTAATTTTCTTAAACTCTAAGAGCAGGTGAACGGGATGCCCGTGATTGGCGACGGGGTTTCCGTTCTCGTCTTTTAGGTTTATCGTTAATTCCGAGATGCGATCGTGTTTCAACTTTAAGAAAACGGGTCGTTCGACGTTTTCGACATACAACTCTGAAAATTTCACGTTGGGGCACGGCAGGGATTTGACGACGTCGTTCGGTCGCCCGTCTTTGAACGTGTCCCACCCGGCAAGTTCTTCGAGATGAACGTTAAGTAGTTCCACCGGTTGCAGGTTTATGCTATTTGTCGGGTAGATGGTCCCGACGAGAGAAACTTTTTCGCCGATTCCGAGAATCTTGGTGAGTTCCGGCGGAAGCTGCAGCAAATTAGACGCTTTACCGTCGAGTCTTACTATCATCGTGGTTTTGTCCAATACTACTTTCTCGAGATATTTAATGAGAATTCGTTGTATGTCTTTGAACGTGTACGATCCGGCGTGCACGGTATGGATTCTCGGTCTCTCTCTACCTTTGGCGTGTTGTATCTCAACATCTTTTTTTTTGTTGTACAAACCGTTCCAAAAATGGACGGACTTTACTCCCACGCGCCACTCGTCGTTCGCGTTGTCGATGTATCGAGATAGTTTCACGGGTTCACCGATTTTCGTCACGAGATGAAACATGTTTTTTTATAACAATTTTATTTTTTAATATAAAAGATGAATGCATACGAATTACAAGGGAGGATTTGGATTTGGCGTCTTTCGACGTCTACGTCAATGCGACTAAAAAAGTTTCGCGCGTCGTTCGAGAATATTTTCGTCAAGTATAACAACCCGAACGTCTTCGAAGATGGAACTTCCAAATATTACGCCATGTTGCGCCGGTGGTATCAACATTCCGTGACGGGAGGGTTCTGGCAGAACCAGTTAAATTTCACGGTTCGGCGTACGAACGAATCTGTCGCGAATTCGGAGTGTCTGTCCACACGGACTGGAAAATCAAGGGGACCATCTTCGGAAAGTATAACACGAAGTGGTCCACGTTCATCGCGAACCGCTCGGAGGGATTCACGCTTCCGGGTCTGGCCAGATTGGACGCGTCCGTTCGCGTCTTCGCCTGGGCGGTCTTGGGCGCCCAGGGTCAAACGAGGGCCTCGATCGTGGACGCCGGCGCCACCTCGCTCGACGCGCAGAAACAATTTTTAGTCAACGTCGAGGATGCGATCAACAGACCGCTTGATCTACCCGCCGACATTTCTCGCTACGAAAATTGTCTAAGATATGCAAATTCCAAACTCGATTTCGTCATCCATCCGGGGCTTTACATGCTACCCAGCAACATGGAGCTGAAAATCGGTGCCAACATCGCCAATTATAATAACGAAATCTTGATCGCGCCCAAAAAGACAAAACCGGGGACGAACATCGACCTTAACGCGAAAACGTTCACCCAACCATCACCTCCTAAACAGATCAAACCATCACCTCCTATACAGATCAACCATCACCGCCTAAACAAAAAAACAAGACGATCACGAAAGTCAAAAGACTGCCGTTTTCGCTCTATCGTTATTTTCTTTTCTTCTCTTCGTCGAGTTTCGTTTACACACAACCGACGACGAGCGTGCCCAACACCCACAGATGTTCACCCAACCACACGGCGGTGTTGCCGAGCGTCGACAGGATCCAGGAAAGGATGGTGCCCACGCTATTTGGCGGCCAATCTCGCGAGCAGTTTTCCGACCGCGTCTAGCTGTTTCTTGAGCCATTCCTGTAATCCACCCTCTTTGTTTGGTGGTGGAGGAGGTGACGGCGGTTTAGCCGGTGTGACGTCCGGTATCAACAATTCGACCAAGAACGCGACGTTCATTCCAATGGCGGGCAGGCTTGGATGGTGACTGTTCTTTACAGATCGGTGATTCCTCTGTTCTTTCGAGTAGCTCTTGATCGACTCTTTTATGGTAGTCATTTGCGATCGCAAATTGACCCTTGAGAATAGCAATACTCTCGTTAATCCCCTCGAGTTCACCGCGCGCTTTCGTTATTTCTCTCTCGAGCCATTCTTTTTCGTTCGGATTGTTTTCGAGTCTTTCGGTCCATTCCGATATCAATCGTTCGCGTTCCACTCTTTTGCCTTCTTGAACGCGTAATTCACCGGTAATGGTTCGTAAACTTTTATCCAATCCCCGCAATTCTCGTACAGATAGCAGTTCAGCGCCTCCTTCTTCCTCCACTTTATTGGCGAGGTCTTGTATACTATCCGATACTTCTGATACTCCATCGTCTAATCGTTTTATTCGCGTTTCGTCGCTGTTAAAAGTAGCCATTTCTATTTCTTCTACAGTAGTGATTTTACTATCTACATCTTTTGCCTCTTTTATTCCCGGAAGTTTATCGAATAAACCCAAGTCTCTAACAAATTGCACGCCACCCTTATCTTTTAACGTTCTTGCTGCTAGAAATTCCCTAGGATTACGTTTAGCGTTTAATAAAATCCACTTACCCTTATTCTTACTATATGCATATAAATTATCTTTTTCATCGGATGTAAATTCTAACTTTTTAGCACTACCCCCCGTTTTTTTATCCATTCGTCCACGATTCTACCGGTTCTTAAACGTTCTCGTTGGTCTCCTTGAGGATCGAGGGGAGTATCTGGTAAACCAAAATTATCCCACTGGAGTGGTTCCGTATTATCCACAAGCGGGGTTTCGTCGTTGTCGTTTAACGATGTTTCTTGAACATCGTTGTCATCATCGTCGTACGTCGGATTATCGAAATCGTGAATCTCTGCCATTTTTAAAAACGATTTAAATTTTTTATTACACAATTTAAAAAGATGATAAATTACGGACACATTCTCAATCCCGATAGAAAATTGCGCACCCCCTTCGGCGTGAAGGCTATTCGCCATACGGCCACCGTTTCCCATAATCCCTCGAGTATCGAAGAAAACCAAACGTTGACGGTTCGTTTTCCCAATTTGAGCGAAAACGACGTCATCGTTCCCAGAAGTGCGAGACTATGCTTCGATATGGACGTCGCTGTAGAGGGTGGCGATCGCACTAAGGCGGGTGTTTATAATAATCTGGGACGTAACATCGTCAAAAAAATCGAAGTGAAGATTTCGGGAAATACCGTTCAAACCATCGACGATGCCGATAAATTTTTAGTCTATAACGATCTTTGGAAAATAGAACGACGTAACATGGCCTATCAGGGAATACAGACTGACGATCTAAATATAAAAAGGGCAAAATCCTTCAAACATGAATTGCCTCGCGACAGTAACGAATACTACGAAATTGCCGCGGCGTACGGCAATCGATTTTGTATTCCCTTGGATTTCGAAATCTTGGAAACGAGCGAACCCTTTTATCAAGCGGGATTACAAGATAGATTAGAATACATGTTGACATTTAACGATGCTAAACACGTCGTCTCGACGGACCCCAGCGATGTCGATAAAGCGATTAGTTATAAGGCGACCAACATCTCTTTGGATTTCGAAAAAATTACCGACGCCAATCTCGCTCGCAGCATCAGACAGAGGTATGCGGGAGACCACGTCTATTACTTCAACAAAATATTGCGATATCGCAAAACGACGATGAGTAAACAGGACTCCGTCCTCAATTATGACATCAACACCCCCGCACATTCTCTCTTGGGTATTCTGTTTCTCTTCAAAGATATTTCTAAAAACAATCCGGAAAAATTTTATAATCCGAGAATCATCAAAGTGGACACAACCATCGAGGGGCAACCGAACCAACTCTTCTCCCACGGAATGAGACCCCATCACCATTTCGACAAAATTAAAAAGTTTTTCTCGGCTTCCCTGAATCGCAAAACCGTCACAGAATTAGTCGCCAAGGAACTCGACATAAGTGAGATGACTCTGGGGAAATATCTCAAAGATCATTACGCCCTCTGGTTAGATTTACGAACGACACCTGAAAATCATCTCCACGGCACGGGTCGTAAGCTTCAAAACATCAGCCAAGGCGTTGCCGTCCGAATCGAGAGAACTCCCGAAACCGATACCGATCCCTTGGACGTTTACATTTTCGTCGTCAAAGACGGACAGATCAACATGTCGAACGGCCGTTTCGCGAGCGTTATATCTTAAAAAAATTTAAAAAAGTGGATGTCATATAAAAAATGTTTATTAAAGAGCCTCATTCTGCCATGATTGTGGGGGCAACGGCTTGTGGGAAAACAGAATTTGTACTCGATCTGTTGGAAACCGAATATAAAGATTTTTTCGAACACATCATCATCCTATGTCCAACAATCGAGTTCAACAAGACCTATAAAGCGAGACCGTGGATTGGAGAAGATGTAAAACATCCTAAAGATAAACGAGTCGTGATCGTCAACCCCGTCTCGATGCAGGAGAATGGGGAGGAGATAGAGCAAATACAGGAACTGTTGCGAATTTATTTTTTACGACAAATACCAAGGGACGTCTACGTTGTACATCATCGATGATTGTGCGGCTACGAAACAAATAAAGAAGAGATCAGATTTTTTAACGACGTTTGCATATACCGGTCGTCACGCAAAACAAAGTGTGTGGGTTTTAACACAATGTTTTAATGCCCCATCTAAAAGCTTTCGTCTTCAAACTCAATGGTGTTGTTTATTTGGTACTAAAGATGATGATTCTTTCGACTTATGTTTATCTGAAAACGCTGCTATTCCCAAAAAAAAAAACGGGGGAGAGAGAGAACGTATTAAAAACGACTTAGTACAGCATAAATATAGTAAAGTCATTTTAGATACGGTACTACCTATGGAATATAAGTTTATACAATAATTTATATTTTAGTACTTTCGGGGTCTTCCACATGTTTGGGGGGTCCTCTAGACTTTATATAATAATAATGACTTCGCTGTCTTCTGTTACCGCAGGAATAACAAGTGGCGTGGCGGGAAGACTCAGGCATCCATCTTCCACACGATTCACAAAATCTCAAAGGGCGAAAATCGCGATTTTTCATATATTTGTGGTGAATAAAACAAAAGATCGAATCCGGAGCGGTCTTATTAGGACATGGAGAATCGCGGATCCTTCTAACGTGTACAGGCATCTGACACGTCGTTCTGTCATTCGGCTTACCCCGATACTATGGAACAGTTTATTTAAAGTCATTTTATTATACATAGAAAATTTCTTATGCTATTTCAAATTATTATTCGTCATCCTCGTCGTCTGAGTTAGGCTCGTACTCGATTTCGTCTACCGTCTCATCAACTATGTCACTTGCCGTAACTAATCTCCTAACGGCAACAACATCCACAGACGATTTAATGGATTCGCTTTTAGCTCCGATGAAAACATAACTAAATGTTAAAACCGTAATAACCTTGCATGCTTTGCCTATGTAATCTGATGGGATTAAATTAACCACCCCTCCTTTCGTTTGTTTCATAAACGTAGTTTTTATTTCCTCTTCATCCATTTTAAGTTTTGCATACATAACGGTATGCCTCCTCCCCGCGTTTAAGAGCGCAAGATCATCAGCTGCGATCGGCTTCTTTCTGCCATTCTCTATTAAAAAGCCCTTATGTTTCTGGACTTCTTTTCTAATAAACTATTCGATCTCTTGGATGAGTTCCTCAAACTTTTCTTGTTCCTCCTTGTACTTTTTATCGTGATCAAAAGCTAGTGATATCGTATAAGGTGTAAACGTATCACTTACTCCATACGATAATAACGTGGGAGTTTGTATTCTAAGAGGTTGAAAGACATCGTTCGTATACTTATATAGTATATCGGCGAAAAAACAACCCTTACGGGGTTTTTCGATGCTCAATCTGTTCAACTCAAACTGATCAACATTGATTTTACATGCTTGCCACTCGTACCCATTTTTAATTACTCATAGAATTTCTTATATCATTTCAATTTTTATTATTATGCCAATATAATACCCCCCGAACGTCTTGACCAATTTATCGGAAGCGAATGAGGCCGTCGGTTCTCGGAATTCACCGAACGTCGCGGTCGATTGCCACCCAGGTATTCGGTGAATTCCCGGGTACGACTCAATCCATTAGAATGGAGAGATTTAGTGGTATAAATAGACCATGGAATGGGAAGTGGCGCAGAACTGGTATTATACAAAACACATTCCTGTCTTTCGGATGAGACAGTAAAAGCTGGAGGTCCCGTGTCACAGTAGGTGTTGGCACGTTAAAGAACCCTACTGTTCAATGGCCGTAAGTGCCGAGCATAGGCCAAAATTTGAAGCCCTTCACCGGCATTTGGTGACGTCTCCATATGAGTGAAATATTCTCGAGTGGGACGTTAAACAACAATAAACAAACAAACAAACTTATATACTACTAGGTAATATTGAAATAATTACGGGTCAATCAAGTACGAGAATCTTTTACTTGCAGTTATGTATTTATGAACCGCTTTGACAATTTCAATGTTGTCTGCTACGTTCAATGTTAGACTTCCATACAATAAGACATGTTCAGTTTTTGGAAATGGGAGTGGATCTAAATAACGCGCACGGGCGGCGGTGTACAGAGGACATTCTACTAGAAAGTGACGGGTTGTTAGTACAGTTAGGGTTATCTATGATATTACGCGCATAAAGATGAGACTTGAGGGAACTACAGTTAAGTCTGAGTCGTGTGTGAAGTATTTGTTCAATTCTGTTACCTTGAAGTTGAAAGTAGTGGCACGGGACTTGTGACATGTTGGTGTTGAAAGATATTGACACATTCAAACTAATTTAGACCACAAACTTTCACACACTGCATAAGTTAACAAGTTTTCAATGAATATATGACTCAGGCCAAATATTTTTGGAAAAATGATTCGTTTTTATCGATCCTGACCGTAAGGGGACGCTGTAACTATTCGAGTTAGATCCGACCATAAAACGGAAATCCTAATGACATCATTTTACCTCGTTCTGACAACCGGAAAATGACAAATTACTGCCTCCGACATTTATTGTTTCGCGATATAATAAAGATACATATATATGCTGACATCTAAAAATTATTGATCAACTGATATCACGAACGATAGGTAGGGATATCAGTTTATTAATGTATATAAAGTATATGCGAATAATGATGACTATTTTATCCTATATTAAATTTTATAAACCAAACTACGTCATTACGCGGATGAATATAGAAGTGCGGTCTCTTTGTAAAGTAATTGACAGAGTGAGGAAGACGAATCTAACATTTTATTTGGGTGGGAAGAAAACAAGAACTACCTAAAGAAATTCAGTCGAAAGTTAACAACATAACTAAACAATATGTCTTTTAGAGATAGGATGTTTGATTCGGCGGGTCGGTCGGACAGAAAAGGGTAAGACTTTTATTTTGTATGAAATTGTTCAGGTCACGCCACTCCTGCGTGATCCCAATTTGTTATTTTTATACAATGTGTGAATTGTATTCAACAAAAACAAAATTCCCACTTTAGAAATATTTTCATAAAATGTCGATAGCGTTCATAAATTATCTATACGCCACCGTAGCTTGTTTTCATGTATAGTATTGGTAGCTGCGAGAGGTAAAAAGTGGGAGGAAAAACCTTTAAAATAAGTCGCATTACGGGGACATTTTACTTTTAGTCTGAGTCACCTTAGCTGTGTCCACTGGTTTTGGCTGATTAAAATAAAGTGATTGATACTAGTCCAAATTTTCTGTCTCGATTTTTGGGGGGTAAAATCTTGCTTTTATATAGAAAAAAGAAAAAATCGGGACAGAAAATTCGTAGAAACGTAGCGCTATTCCATGCTTACTTTGTGGAATTTATCCATGCCCATGACAAGTTAAAATTAATCCAATTTGTACTAGGTATTCACACTCAAATTACTCATACGGGAATTTATTGTGTCAATACTAGCAGAATCTATACTGTGACGTTACCAAGCCGACCTGGCTCAGTCGGTAGTGCGCTCAACTCTTGGTCGTGAGTTGGAGTCCAGTCGGCAGCAGGTTGGTTTCCCGTCTTTCGGATTGAGACAGTAAAAATCTCACAGTAGGTGCTGGCACGTTAAAAAACCCTCACCGCTCAATGGCCCTAATTGCCAAGCATAGGCCAAATTTTGAAATTCTTCACTTGCATTTGGTCTCCATATGAGTGAAAGATTCTTGAGTGGGATGTTAAACAACAATTAACAAACAGACCATGACGTTACCTAATTTTGATAGTAACCTTGATTTCGATTGGTCAGTATTTTTGTCTGTAATACGTCACAGGACGTCAATGTGGAAGATATTTTCAGCAAAGAAGATTTGCCTGCCAACCTATTGCCATACCACTGAATCAGTTGAACAATGACAATTCGAGAGTTTTGCTTGCTTCATTTATTACTATATGTAATGGTGACAATTTCAGCTATTACCATTTCTTGAGTCATTTTAAAACCTTGAATAAATATAATACACAGCTGCATTGTGTGTCAATGTGTGCAAATGCATTGCATATACAGTGTGTTACTGATGCATGTACCGTGCATTAACAGTGTGTGGCTGTATGACTTTTATCTGTCAATTCTGGTTCACGAAACAAAGCCTCAAAGTCAAAGGGCATGGCAACAAGTGTTGAATCAATTCTGGGGAATTTCTTTTGGTCAACTCGAGTCCCATAAAATGATGTCTCGGTTTAATTGTGATGTCAGATATTTAGAACATAGTACATTTGACAAAAAATTTGACTAGAAAAAGTCTCCAAAGTGGTTGATTTGAATACGTTTTAGTGAAGAGTGACTTGTGAAGCATCAGGAGGATGATGATTGACATTTAAGATTTGACAAATGTTTTTGGATTGTACGTATGAACAGCTTATTCTCTACCCCCTCAAAGCGCTGAGAATATTTGTTAATACTTGTTCACATGGGCCGAAATTACTTGGTGCCAAAACTACCCGATACCAAAAAGGTGGTGAAAATTTTTATGAAGTTCAATAGCAAAGAAAGTAACAACATTTTTGTGGGAGGAGAGAAAAATGTAAATGTGACAATTGAATTGAATGATTAGTGGTGTCAAATGATAACTATTTTTCTGATCAACTGCATTTAAATTTTGTCATTCAATGGTGGAAAATATCATTTTGTAAATTTTTGGGGGTGTACAAACTCACACCCTTCTAAAGCAGCCAATGAATTGCGTTAACATACCCTTCGACTTCCTACGGATCAGTATCATCAACATGGAGGCAGATAGTCTAATCCACATATAAGTTAATAGTATTTTATAGTAAAAAACCCACAAAATAACATCGGAGCGATCATTCAGGTAACGTGGCAGTTATGACGAATACAACTCATGTAATTACTTTTCATTCTTGAATAATTTCATTTTTAGGTCTTCATTATTGCTATCGTAATAGTAAATGTGTTACAACGATTTCTCTTGTTTTGTGGTTTGTGGATGTAAACCAAATGAAAAATTGACATAAATACCATGATGGTTATTTTCACTTATTTTTGTAGATTTGGAAATGGTCTTCCAAGATCATTTGGATCTAACAAATTTGGAATGGACCGTGGAGGCTCTGGACGTGGTAGAGGTGGTTTTGGTGGTGGTGACCGTGGGGGGGCATCAATGAGAGGAAAGCTTACAAAGGGTCAACAACCAGGAGAGCGTCTACGTAAACCACGATGGGATATGACTAGGTTACCAAAATTTGAGAAAAACTTTTATGTGGAACACCCAAATGTAGCCCGACGATTACAGGTAACTAATTGATTTTCATGAATTTTGAATAATTTTTGATTGAAGTCGGGGATTTTCCACATTCTTTCCGGAATGGGACCGGGGCCTTTTGGATTGAGAGTTTTTTAGCAACATTTTATTGAAATTGGGGAATATAGACCTACATAATGTTGTGAAAGCCTAAGAATCTCTTCAAATTCATTGCCATTTGACATCAATTGTGAAATTTTCTTCCGCAAATTTGAAAGAAATTCAGTTTGTATTGGGAATGGGGCCTTATTTCTGTGGAAAATCACTGAAAGTATAAGTACAAAATGATATAATACTTCATATTCATTTGCACTTTCCAAATATTAGCTTGTTGAATTTTGATTTTGTAATTGAATTGCATGTATGTTTCCCCCATTTTCTGAGCACTTATACAGAGCTCCAGAAAATATTCAGAGCATCAAATTTCAGTACCCACCTCTTCATAAATGCAGCAGGTATTTTTCAGATCAAGAATAAACTGATAATGATAGCCTTGGTGGCTGACAGTTTGGCACAAAACTGACATGTTTAGTAATATTTGGGCTAGAAATACATGTCACTACTTGAATTGAGCGGTAATTATATTTGTACCAACAAACAGCTTTATGACCAAGTACCAATCTGTAATTCATCTTTATCAGTGGAGTGTTGCTAATATATATTAATTTTTAAAGTAGTTTCATTACTCTCATATTACAGACAGAAATCACACAGTACTATGAAGCTCATCAAGTAACAGTTAGAGGAACTGGAATACCAAATCCAATCTTTACGTTTGAAGAGGGTGGATTTCCAGGTAGAGATAATTATTGTTCATCAAAATGTATTACTAATCAACAAAACCAAAATTTTGAAATTACAGTTCTTCCCTGATATATCGCCTTCGTTTTAATGCCAAACCCGGATAATGCCACTATTTCTTGAAGAACAAATTTCCTTCAGTATAATTCCGTTCTTATGATACCAAAACCTGCATATCGCTATCCGACACTAATTCTCCGGTACAAATGGTGGATAATTAAACCTCTGTATGGTCTAATGTGACATTAATTAATAAACGGGGTTATTAGTCCCTATTCCTGACGACCATTTGATTGATATAATTGACTTATGTAACCTAGATGTCTTAATACTTCAATAAATTGGAGGTGCCAGAAGCGATTTTTTTGTCGCCAGTTGAAATAAAAAATCTCCATTTGCGAAGCCCAGCACATTGAGGGCAAGCCCTGAACAATAATGTTAAATCCCTTGACTATATTGCCAGACCAGGTGAATTATCAGGTGCGAATAAAATTGTTAGTCAACAGTTGCTTGTTTACTCCATATTACCACCACGAGCATTAAATGTTATAAATTGGTATCCGGTTGCATGAACAAAGTGTATTGGTCAGACGGGGACCAACTTACAAGTGTCAGTTTTCAAATCTACCTTCTGTGAGAGTTTGAAAAATTAACACGTCATGTGTTTTTACACAGCAATTATCGCACATCAAAAAATAATTATGAGTCGATAGGATATATAAACCTTAAGCCTTTGTATTGCAGTCCTGTCAGAGAGTTATTTTAATCAAAAGGGAAATAAGAAAAGTTTCTGGGTTAATGTTAGAAAAGGATCTAGATTTTCCGGCTGTAGAACATGTACATTTTTTTTAATGGTTTGATTTTTTTTGATAGAGTGGACAAATTGTCCAAACTTAAACAATAGACAAAATATCCAAATTTATGGTAATGAGTTGCAAACAGGATAATGATATACAGTAGGGATTAAAGACATGAAAACGATGACACCCTGAAAATAGTAAAGATCAGTATATTGCCAAACTTGTTCTACTGCCAGAAGGTGGTGCTATATCGAGGGTGAACTGTATGTGTTGTCTTTCAAGATTGGGGATTTACTTTTTTTTTCTTCATTTAAGAGGCCTTGGACTGAGTATCACTCTTGTGTCTAAAATTTTAAGGGTCCTAACAGAAAATCTAGGGAGTCTATTAAAACATTAGATATCATAAACTAAACAGTTTTCACTGTTATTATTATTTATTTATTATTTATTTTATATATATATTTATTTATTTGTATATATATATATGCTACTAAATCTGTCAAAAAATTACTGTGTATCAAATTTATTAATTGACAATTATATACTCATTTCAAATAGATATCACCATGTCTCTGATTGATGTAGACTAATTTAATCATTTCATATAGTTATAATCATTTTGTTTATTAACTACTTTTTAAAAAAAATTTGCTCTGTAATTCAGTCATAAGTCCAGTCCAGTATTGGTTTAAAACTTTCTTTTTATTTCTGGAAGTATGTTAACTGCAAGGAAAATGATGTGTCGTAAAGATTGGTTGACTACAAATAAAGTTGTTCTTTTTCATGGAATTGCATTAGAAAATAAGAAACAAAAATGGACCTGCAAGAAGGAAATAAATTCATTGAAATGTGTATCTTGGTGAATGGATACTTGGTTAATTTGAGAGTCTGGATGCTTTTTTGGCGCATGACCACATTTCATATTAAAATGGAAAAATCGGCACAACAATAGAAGATTGATGACAACAGGGATAGTAATATGTCATTCTAATTTTTGTTTGCCTAGCCCAATACATGTAACCAAGCAGAAAAATGATCATGTGTGTTGTTTTTCCCAATGCCATTATGGCATGCCTATTTTCATTATGAATTTTTATTTTCTAAATATATGTGCCTCCTTTGAAATTACAACTTTTTCATCAGTTGCTAGGTACTGGGGCAATTATCCTTTTTATTTAGAGAAAACTGAGTATCCCTCCAAACTCAAGCTAGAGCATTGTATGGGCTATATAAGATGCACCAAAGTTTGCAACCTGTTATGAAGCAAGAAAGTTTTATATGTGAATTTAACTTAATATTGAGTAGTTGAGACTAATATGGCATATCATAACTCAAATGTAAAAAAAAAATTGTTATTTCTGATAAGTTACAATTGGTACATCTTGATACATATATCTGATGGATTAGTAACACAATCTTGTATTGGTTGTGATACATATTTGGGTTGATATCTGTACATAATGAAAAGGCTTTTCACAGTTGTTTTCATTTGATTTATTTAGAATATGTGATGTCCTCTGTACAAAGACAATCCTGGTCATGTCCTACACCTATCCAAACTGTCAGTTGGCCAGTTGCACTGTCAGGAAGGGATTGTGTTGGAATTGCCCAGACAGGGTCGGGTAAAACTGCAGGGGTAAGTCCGCAGTTAATTATGTTATATTAAATGACTTAACTTATGTGGGTTGAATTATTCAGATTATGTCATTGGATGTTTGGAGCGCCTTGGTTGGATTAAACCCACAGCAATCCAGACTGTAAGTTGGCCGGTATCTTTATCAGGAAGAGATTGTGTTGGAATTGCTCAGACTGGGTCTGGCAAAACAGCAGGGGTGAGTTAAGCACAAACGTGATTGTAAAAGAGTTGCATGGACATTTTGTAGTAGATCTTCCAGTGTTTATTGGTGCTACTAAAGTGGTGTAAGTTGCATGCATTTTATTTTGTTATTTATTATGCAAGTGTAAAATATTCCCAAATGCTTTGTTGCAATCAGAATATTGGGATTTTTTTTTCATAGCTTGCGAAGAACAAATAGCGATAGAAAAGTTAATGCAGCATCTTTTGGTGTTGTCAAGATTTTTAAAAAAGTTAAAATGTTCATGTGTCAAGTTCATTTCCATTCAATACTCATTGAAAAACACCTTTTATGCTTCTTTTTATTTCTATTTTGTTTTTTTGTTACGGTTTTCTTATGTTAGCAACATCTGTTGTTTGAAATTTGCAACAATTGTTGTGATGTACATGTGCTCAAGAAAAAATGTTTAATGTTTTAAATGACACTGAATTTCAGCTGTAATGGAAATAAAAAGTATATGTTAAAGAAAATTTATTTCAAGAATGTTTTGTCAAAGAATTGGAACTAAATTATGCAGAAGAAGAGATAAACTTGCAGTGGCTGCTTTTAACACACACCAATATCA